>VXBU01004143.1:104965-189812 GCA_013400315.1 Bombycilla garrulus
GCTTGTGCCGGTCTGGGACCCGTTATCCCGTGCTATATCCCCCTGGAGGGGAGAGCCGATGCCAGGGAGTTGTGCGCGGCTGCTCCTTGCACCCTTGGAACGGGTCTTGCTGCGGCCGCGTCGTTCTGGCCCTGCCGCCGCGTGTTCCTTCCTTTTCCCGGTGTGAGCCCCGTTACTCGTGCCGTGGGTTTGTCCCCAGCTGCCCGCAGCTCGAGCCCCTGTGAACTGTTCGCCAAAGTGTTTGCGGGGCCGAGAACCGCCAAGTGTGCCGCCAGCCCCGAAAAGCGGAGACAGCGACAAAAAAAATGACGGAACAAAAAAGTTGTCTGGAAACGCTTCAGTGTTCCTGGCCGAGTTCCGTGGTGGCGCCGGGTGCGGCCGAGGGTGACGCTGCCCGGTCGCCGCTGCTCCAGCCCGTAGGGATCTCTGCTCTCCTGCCCTGTCCCGCCGGCGGGATGCGGGCGGTGCGGGACGCGCCGCGGGAGCCTGGGCTGCTCCGGGACTGCTGCGCCGGGAGAGGGCACTGTTGGGCCGGCAGGACAGACCCCTACAGTGGTTCCTGGTTTCTTCCTCGAGTTTGAGGGCAGTATCCGAATTTACCCCCTGCGAGAGCCAGTACAGCCGGTTTATCTTGGGAGCAAACGTCAGCTTGCCTAGGCTGAAAAGCTGAGTTCGTGGTATCAGAGTGTTTTTTTTTTCAATGAAGAGCAGGCGTCTGCTGATGAGGAGAGCTAGGGAACTTGCTGTTACCTCATGTAAAACACCCCACCTGAGCCTTTCAGAGCAGGAGGTGTCATTGGGACAACGTCTGAGACCCTGCCACAGAATCTGAGGTTAACAGCTCGTTGATAAAAACCTGATCCTTTACTCTTGCACGTCTGATCCTCCCCCATGTTAGCCTGAGAAGGCTGTTTTTGAAACTAAATTAGAAGTCCTAGTGTACTTAATATAAGTTGGCTCTACCGACTGTCTTCCTGTCTTAGCAGACTAAATTTTCCACATATCAGAGAGGAATGTACAAAAGTGAAGGCTGTTCATTTGTCAGAGGCCGTTGTGTGTTCTGTGATCATTCCTCAGATGTACACCCACCATAACTGACTGGCTTTTCCCCCCCCCCGAAAGCTGTTATGAAGAAACAGTCATAAAGCTCTTGAGGTGCTGCCTTCCTGAAGGAAATAGGGCAGCTGTTGCACACCTCGCTGATGCAAACCCACAAAGGTCTTTTCATATCTTCTTATGTGAAAGGGAAGAAATAGTGCCAGCCTTTCTGACCTGATCCTGCCGTAACCCAGAGAGAGGCCGAGTGGATTCAGGCTTACCTCGGACTGTCAGAATACTGGAGTTAGTTGATGTATTTGTAGCTGTTCCTTGAGAGGTAGATGAGCGTGCTGACTGCCAAAGATCTGTGGATTGCAGCGTTCCTTTCACGGAGAAAAGTGAAAGGTCACCCCAAGGTGCCTGGAGTGGGTGGCTATGATGTGAAATGTGCTGCAGAGCATGCAACAGAAGGAGTTGTGGGTTGTATGTGGGTTTGCTGAGTATGATGGCTCTATGAGTAAGTCTTAATGTGGTAAAACTGTAGACTGGGAGAAGATCTTACTTGATCCAGTTAGTGGATGTGTTGTCATTGTGGTTTTAAGGTAACAATGTTTGACTGAGATTGACGTAAAAAAGCAGCTGGACGGTTAGATTGCTGGCTCCTGCTGTGATCAAAATATGAAAAGATTGACTTTTTTTTCTGCTCTCCTGTTCATGCATGTGTACATGAATTTCTCCGGGTTCTTGTCTTTATTTCCTATGCTTTGATTGCTTTCTACTGTAGGGCTATTTATAGCTAGCTGCATTACCTGAAGGAAAAATGTAATCAAAAGGAAACAACAACTTACCATCTGAGGCTTCAGTGAACTGCAGAATTAATTTACTGGACTTGGGTATCTTCACTGGAGTAATGCATGCTTTATTATCTGAGTTAACTGTAGTTAGAGGTTGCATGAGGCAAAATTGTGGTGTACATATGGGGTCTGGTTTCAGGGTATTAGTAGTACCTGGAGGGAAATGTATTTATTTCTTGTCAAAAGCATTCATAAGTTGTAGCTTTCAGTTGTGGTTTGTTCAGTGAAGAGAATTGTGCCTTAACCTGGAGATGTACATATGGAAGGGTACAAATAAAAGATTAGTTTCTGTAGGTGAAGTTGCTCTTTTGACAGTGTTCTAATCAATGTGGGGTTTTTAATTTTGTTTAGTTTTTTTTTTTTCTAGACATCTGCAAAAAAATAACTGATTGCGATTCCTGTATGGATAATAAGACAAATGTAGGCTGCCAGTGGATCAAATGTAAAGGTAAGGAAGACTGTGCAGTGCAGATCTTCACTGTGCCATTGTTAATGAAGTTTCCCTGTCTGACCCTTCAGGAGACTGGCAGTCACATTTGCATCCCCAGAGACTTTGACTGCCAGGACTGAGGGCCCTTTGCAGTGGGTGGCTCCTGTGACCTGACAGGTGCCTGGTTTGGCTCCCTCCACACCCCCTCACAGAGCTGGTGCCTCCAAGGAGATACTGCTTCAGCCCAGGTTTCCCATTGCAGAGTCTCAAATGTCTTGTTCTATAAAGCTGTTTATTCCCAGTGCAGTAACACAGAAACAGCTCGAGCTGGTGCCTCCAAGGAGGACTCCCAACAGAGAAATCCATGGGCTTTCATAACCTCACAGTTTTTGGGCAAAAGTCTGGGATCATTGGTCCCTGCCACATCTGTGTTCAGTCACCTGGCTGGGCCACAGGTGCGCGTGTCCTTGGTTACATAAAGGATCTGCAATCCCGGCCTTTTGCCTCTGCCACCCCACAGAACTCAGCCTGCAGCTCTCACTGCAGCTGTTCCTGAGCTACCTGCACTGAATGGGTTCCTCTACCCCCTGAGATGTTCCTCTACACCCTGAGCCTTACAGACAGCTAGATCTGCTTCATTTACAGTGATTACAGCCTAATGAAGCATCCACACAAGTCCTGTCTGTCCCTGCAACAAAACTCATTCGTCTGTCTCCACCTGAGAACTTGAGATGCTTAAGGTGTTCAAAACATTACCAGATTTTGAAGGCTTCTGATTTAAATCATTGCTGTTGATAAGCTTATGTTTTCCAGGTGGTTCAGAATGTTTTTAGGACAAACAAATCACTTGTGTTTGCTGTTAGGGAGCCACCGGTGGATTCTGAGATGCAGGCACAGCTCCGTGCTTCACCTGGTGGTCACAACCACTGCTTCTGAACTGAAGTACAGTAAGGGAGAGGAATTCATTAGATAAGAGAAGTTAACAGCAGTCTTTCTAAAACTGAGAATTGCACCCCACTGAAGGGATCGTGACAGAGCCAAAGGAGCATTAGCTGGTGTCAGAACCTTGTTTTTCCCATTGTAGGTGAATTGGGTATAATTACATTTAGGTGACCTCTAGTACCCAGTTATGGAGAAGACGAAGTGGCTGTTGACAAAATCATACAAAGGTTACATAAGCAGTCTTCAGGTAGATTATTAATACCTCTTATGTGAGGTAGAAACAGAATGGCTTGACTCTAGTAGTGATTTTCGTAGCTCTTGATTGTAGATGACCAAGAAGGGTCATCTTTGGATGCTTTGGAACTAATGAAATCAGTTTTGGATGCAACTTGCCCTTCCAGAAGGTATTTTTCTAGTTCTGCATGTGGTGTTGGACCACCACATGGACCACCACATAATGTCTCGACCCAAGAGATCTGTATAAATTTTTAAAGGGAGAAGAATATGCAGACAGAGAATAAGAAACTGATGTCTTCAACAATTTCAAGGTCAAGGACTGGTTTGAAAATCTGAAACAAAGTTTTGCTTGGATGTAGAATTTTTTAAGACAGTAAGATTTTTTTTTTTTTAACTAGCATAGACATGCAAAATGTTTAACTTGGAAAATGCCACAAAATAGTAGAAGCACTGTTTGATTTTTATAACTATGAAGAAAAAACATCAAGCTATACTGGTACAGCAAAATGGTGTATAATCATGTATTGTAAATATTGCCTGAGTGTTCACTGTGGGAGTAACTGTTGTGCAAGAAAACACTAAAATTTCTTTTATTATTGATATAATACTGAAGTCCTGGATATTAAAGATGCTTTAATGTTTTGGCTAGCAGATGGTGTATAGTTTGTCCTGTGAACAGCTTATTACTATTTAGGAACAATGTCTCGAGCACTTAGACTTCAGCTGCTGTAAAATATCTTTTGTCTCTTCTTTTCTGACAGACGAAAGCATGTGCGTCAATAAAACAGCACTTAAGGAGTATGAAGCATGTGAACCTCAAACACAGTGTTTATGTAAGTGTAAGCTTTCATGTGGTTTAATGTGAAGCAGTTGTGTTTAGAACTCCTTTGTCTGTTGGCCTTTTGTGGATATGCCTTCTACAATTTACACAAGCATGTACAAGCATGTAAAAAAGCCCTTTGTTTCCTGCTTAAAGGTATGACATGTGATACTAAAATACACAATTCCACTGTGCATTCAGTTAAATGCCTACTGTTGCTGTTGCAGGAAGCCTGACATGTTTTAGTACACACATCTGGCTACTGTTAATCTATTAAAATAGATTTTTCCTGTTAGATACAGCACATCCAAAGGAATTTGTCAGCATCTTCAAGGCAGTAAGCTGCATATTGGACAAAAAAAGTCACACGCTAAGTTGTCTGAGACACAGTAGATAGGAAGAGCTTATCAACCTTCCAGTTTTAATTAATTAGCTCAAATCATCATGCAGTTCTGAAATACAGGGTCTAGGATATAGAACTGCGTAAGATAAATCCTTCATTCTAAAAATGTGCTCAGTTGTATATCTGCTTCAGACTTTTGTGCTTGTTGTACAGGATATGAATAATTTAGATAAGATTTTGGAATTTTGCTTTTGTGAAAGCCCCCCAATTTCAGTTTTTCTGAATGCTGATAAGAAATGGACTTCAAAACAGGTTTTTCTGGTTTTAAGATTTAGAACAGCAAATGAAAATTCTGAATAATCTTGTCTAGGTGAATTAAACATTTCTGCTAAAGACACTGGCTCAGACCAACAGAGATGGAGCTTCTATGCTGCTTTTGGCTATCTTGTGGTGGTGACAGCCAGTCAGAAATAATTCCTTTTAACTTGGACTTGTGTGTTGTTTCTAAAATGGTGACAGTCACCTCTTAATCAGGAGTGCTGAAAGAACCACTTTTTAGTGCTTTCCAAAGAGAGCATGCTGTTATAATGCCTTGTTCTATATCTGAGGAGAAGAGATCCTACAATCTGTTCCTGTTAAACTTGTGGAGACATTATCAGGTTGTTGTGTTTAACTTCTGCAACCTGAGGAGATACATTGTCAATAATTGAAATTAAATAGTAGGTGGTCTTGGTAGGTGTGAGAGAAATCTGCATAGCTTATTGACTCTCGGTTGTTTTGGCTCAACACTGCCTCAAGGGATTGACATGGAAAAACCATAGGCAGCCTTTTAGGTGGCCTTAAGCTACCTAGATGCAAATGGGAGCCAAGAGAATGTAGGTTCAGATATTTCCAACCTACCTCTGTAGAAACAGTCAGCTCTGATTTCCCACCCTGCTGAATTATGCTCAGGATGTAAATAACCACACTTGAATGAGCCTGCTCCTTAAAAGCTTCTGGGCATCATGCTTTTTCAGCAGGAGGCTTGCTGATGTATCAGTTTAGATAAGCCCTCTATGTGTGATCAACCCACTACAACTGGTAGCACAGTGAGTTGCAGGAGGCTTCTCAGTTCTGTGTTTTGGAGGTTGTGAGGAGTGTTTTGCTACAGTGTGTGCTGAAGCTGACAGCACCCACATCCAACAACTCTCAGGACAGGAACCGTAGCTGAACTTTCATATTCTTGATTGGTTTTTACTCCATTCTGATTCAGTTGTCTAACCAGCTCTGATTCGTGGTTGGACTTGATAGGCTCAGGTTCAGTCTCAGTTGCAGTGAGGTGGGGAAGCAGTACTCTATGCCTGCTCTTCTGCTGCGTGAAGCATGCACAGTTTCTGCTTGTACAGTAGGCTTCTTCTCGCTCAGGTTTGCTAGAGGGAATCTGGAGTTGCCAGTTGAGCGCTGGCTTGATTGGGCTGCCTTGTGACAAGATTTGTCATGTATTAACTCATGCAACTCACTTTGATGTTAGTGTGGTGGATTCAGAAGCTTTGTAATTTCAAACTGAAACTCCAGTAGGACTCAGTGCTGTATGAAATTTGTAAAGCTACGCCTGCTGATGTTGTTTTCTGGGGTTGTTTTTTGGTTCAATACCGTCCTTCATCTCTCTAATGTGACTCTTTATTTTTTCATAACTGCTACAGATGATCCTCCTGCCAATGTTACCACACCCTCCACCAATGTCACTGCAACGCCCACCAATGTCACTGTAACACCCACCAATGCAACCACAGCATCTTCCAATGCAACCACAGCATCATCCAATGCAACCACGGCGTCTTCCAACGTTACCGCAGCTCCTACTCCTATAGGTAATGCAAAGCACTGAGCTCAGAACAGCAGGAAACTAGGAACTGGTGAATAACATGAAAGACAGGGGCCTCTTCCAGAGTTCATTGTAGTAGCTTGGCTGCTAGAAATCTGATGTGCAGAATGCATAAACGGTTCCAAGGTTTGGAAAAAGTGGGTTTTAGAAAACTCTTAGTTACATTGGCAGGAGGCATTTTCTGCGTTAAAAATCGGCAAAGTGATAATTGAATTAGTAATTGCCACTAATGGTGAATTCTTATGAGTTTGGGGTTTTTGTTTTTGCTGTTTCAAAAGTTTCTCTGCCATCTCTGCAGTGAAATTATTTTCTTAAAAATCACCTCATCTTTAAAAAACTTGCTGATCAAGGGAGCTGGGAGGTAATAAGTCAGTACTTGATTAGGCTCAGAACAGCAGAGTGATGTTTAGCTTTGAGTAAACCCACAAATGTTGACGCTTGTCTCAGGCATATAGTGGAATACTGATTATTTTTTAGTAATCCTAATCTTTAGGGGAGGGGGAGAGGTCAAAACCCAGCTTATGTGGCTTGATAATGAAAGTTTTTAGGAGACAGTTTTGATTTAGGTAAGTGATTTTATTCCATTGACGGCATTGACAGTTAGGGTTTTAAGGACAGGAGAAGAAAGAGTGTGCATCTCCTGTCTAGAGGCATTACACTAAGTACTTTTTTAGTACAATTAATACTAACTGATTTTAATGAAAGTTTAATCAAAGTCCTTTGTCTTGATGAAGATTCTCAGTTGTCTTGAAGCAGATCTCTTGATTCTTGTTCAAATATCAGCATTTATATGAGTGCTTGAAAGAAAAGTAGTTTTGTCTGAACAAAGAATCACTGATCTGTGGAGAACCTTGAAATATTTGGGTAACAATAGTATGAAAGTTTGAAAATAATCCTTGTTGCAGAAACTTGACTTAATGCCACGAGGCTCACCACCTAAATTGTGTGGGATACAGACTGAGGGCAAAGCTTATCCTTGTTAAAGCAAAACAGGAAAAGTCATGGGTATAGGAAGTTCAGTGTCTGCAAACTTTGCTTTGGAGTTTACAGTGTGTACATACTGTCTTCTCTCAAACAGCCAACGTCACCAATGCAACTACTCATGCTCCTCCACCTAAAACTACCATTGCTGCAGCCACCACGACACCCACCACTGCAGGTAACTGCTACAGCTGCCGTAATTAAAGCAGAAGTTACTTAGCAATCAGTGTTGCTTTGATAGTGTTATCTTGAAAGGCTCACCAAGTGACAACATTAAAGTAGTATTGGTGTACCTGGTGTTGTCACTTCTTAACTTTATGGTAAGGTTAATTTTGTTAAGGTGATGCATGCAAGTAGCAAGGTTCTATAGCCTAAGAAATAGAGCGAAGTGATGAGATACAAGAAGTCAGAAACGTGTTGGTCAGGTGAGATCGGCTGGATGATTTTAATGGTGTGGTTGGAAGAAGTCCCTTGTTAACTCCCCTGTCTTTGGGAGGTGGTATTTTGTTTTTGCAGCATAATAATGAAATGCCTTTTTTTTTTTTTTGTTAAATGAAATTATGCTACAGTGATGGGAATAAGCTGAAGTATTTTATTTCCAAGTCTGTCCTAAGAAAAGCATTCACAAAGTAAAGCTCTTTAAAACTACCCTCAGCAGATGGCTGTTATTTCCAGACTTGTAATTGTGACTTCAGCTGTTTTTTTAAGCCTAACTCTTGGGGTAAAGTACAGTAGATGGAAGATAACAAATGATGTTAAATTTAAGCAAAAAAAAAACAAAAAAAAACAAAAAAAAAACCAAAAAAACAACAACAAGACAAACTGGAGCAAGGAGCAGTGACTGGAAAATGTGTCTTGAATGTGGACGTATCAGTAATATAGTCTATGTAAAGGAGGAAAGCTTTGGCTTTTTGAAGTACAAATACAGCTGGGTATTGCTCAGTTTTGAGGTCCAGAGCAGTTTCTCTATAAATAGCTCTAGGCTTGTACAAACAGTATTTAATCAGAATTCCAGTACCAGTAATCTAAATACAGATGCTGGCATGGCTTCACTTTTGAGTATTTTTTGTTTCCTTATTGGTGTTCTGATGTTTTGAGTAACCCTAACACAAAGAATTGAGCACTAAAATCTGTAAAACTGTTGTGAGCATTGTGCACTTACAGTTTCTAATTTGGTGTTTAACAGGTTCAGATACTACTGTGGCTCCTGTACCTGTTCCACGCAAATCCACGTTTGATGCTGCGAGTTTCATAGGTGGAATTGTCCTTGTTCTGGGTCTGCAGGCTGTCATTTTCTTTCTGTACAAATTCTGCAGATCTAAAGACCGAAATTACCACACGCTTTAGGACCTGCCCCTTGGTAATGGACTAGTAGCCCAACACCTGTAGTTCACTGAACCAAAATATTTTCTGTTGCTCATGGAAGACAGCAGTTCATAATATCCTTTAAATCTCTAAAAGAAGACTTTAAATGAATATTTTTGCAACATTATACTTGGCAAGAAGTGATATGAATCTCTTCAACAGGATTACTTGCAATATGCTGCATGGGTTCTAATGGCTGTTTTATTTTCCTTTAGTGGCTGCTGATGTGGGACTTTTCTTGATATGCCAAATGTAGAATGTTCAGAGGTTCTTACTCAGTGGCAACACTGTCCAGTAGACAATCTTAAAATGAGTTATTCTGAAGGGTAATATAAACAACATCTGATACAGTATCCCTTCAGTTTTATCAAAATGTGAATTATTGGTGACTGCTTTCAGGGAGTGAAATACCATTTATAGTAGCTTATGGCTCTGACAGTGTGTTGCTAGAAAGATGGACAAAACTGTACGATTAGATAATGTCTTAATGGAATAACATAACCCTTTTTTTTTTAAACACAGAAATAAAAGTTGCCTCATAAAATACTTCATTCCAAACAGAATTCCTATGCCATTTCCAGTTAATGTGGAGGGTGGATGTAGGAATAATCCTTCTGATGGGGAAATAAATATTAGTGCCTTAAAGTCTAAATTTCAGTAGGCTGTAAGCATGTCCCAGCTATCTCAAAGATAAATAAAACTTTTAAGTATTAGCTTTACATAGGAATATAGAATACATGTGACTTGAGCATTCCAGTTTAAAAAAAAGAATTTCCTAGAATAACTGTCCCTTAGTGATTTTGTTTTAGAGTAAGGAGTATGGTACAACGATATTCAGCCACAAACAGAAGCTTTGACTTGTTTACCTTTTGGTCTGGCCTACAAAGACAGCCATAAAACTAGTGATATAATTCTGTTCACTCCCTGTATGAAAAGGCAACAGCTCACATTTATACTTGAAATACTGATGTTTGGGAAATCCTGATGTTTTTGTTATTCAAACGGTTCTTGAAACTTGTTGCAATTAATTTCAGGAGCTTGGGTTGTTGTTTTTTTATTACCCTCCTTTATGTCTGCTTGCTGAAGGAGCAATTAAGGGTGGTTGGAGGATCTACTGATTTGATCTTAGTCAGGATTGCTGTAATCCTGGGACTGCAGGCTACAGCTTTTTTCTTTCCCTTCCCCCCTTCCTGGCTTCAGGTTTGTATCACCTTGCAGTGAACAGTTTAAGGAAATCTATTAATCTATTCAGCCAAATAGTTTAGGGTTTGTTTGGGTTTTTGTTTTTTTGTCCTTGGCTGGATCTGCCATGTGATCTGAGTATCAAAGGTACGTCATCTCCAATGCAAACTGGCTTGAGCACCTGTGAAAATAAACCCACAGGAAAAATGGAAGTAGAGATAAAATCAAATGGTGGAGGTAGCACATAATGCAAAGCTTCTGATTATATCCCCTGATCATCAGTTTTGGGATAATGTGTAGCACTGTTTTACTAGCTCTGACTTGACTGGAATTTGGCACCCAGTACAAAAATAGCATTGATAGCAGATAATAGTCATGGCAGTGGGACTTGAATTACAAAGCAGATTAGGTGCATTTCAGTTGGAAACTTGAAGTGTACAGTGTTCCTTTCTTGTGTTCTTCTAGTTGGAATGGCGTTGTTTCTATTGTGCTGCATAGAAAACTCAAATTGCTACAAAGTGCAGAGGTTACTCACCAGTACTGTATCTTTCAGTTTGTTAGCTTTTGGTTTTCTAAACAAAACGAAGACAATCAGCTCAGGTTTATGAAAACAGCAGTGAGCAGCCAGTTTTCAGCAACAGTATGTGTGTGAGTTAAACTGTATATCCTTGGCCTTATTACGACATCACTTAAATCTGTTCTTTCCCTATCTAAGAACAATTTTACTACATTTATTTGTTAAAAAAAAATCCATGAGCTTGTATTCTGTGCTTTGAAGTGAGCAGAATACTCTTTTGAAATTTGACAGTTTGCCTTTAGGTCAGCAAAGCAAATTATACCTACTATACAATTTTTGGCCTCAAAGGGCTCTTTTGGGAAACTTGCAGAAAAGTCCTACAGAACACTTCATAGCATGGAAAACATTCCACAAAAAAACTGCTCTGTAAAGTGTTGCTGAAATGCTTATTCATGAGCTTTGCTAATCCTGATTTAGGTTGCTGATAAAGTGTGCTGGTAAAGCAAACTAAAAATGTTTAAAGTGCCTTAAAATTGCTTACTTGTTTGCCTCAAATTTTGTTTAAAAGGGTAGAAAGAATACTTTGCCTTAGTTACTGAATTTGTCGTGGTGCCAGCAATTGCTATTTTCCAAGACTTTAGGAAACCCAGGATCTCTGGCATGTACAAATGCCTGCCTGAAAAACTCGAGTTTGTGCCGTATCAGTTTAGTCACCTTCCAGAAGGGCCTGCACTACACACCTCTTGCTCATTAGCCTTGCCAGCAGGGTGTAATTCCACAGTTCAGAGTTGTGGCTTGAATTGTTTCCCTTTTAGTTGTTTGGGGGGAGGGGAGGCTAGGTTATACATCTTCACCATGTGCTTGGCTGCCTCACTGTCGGAAGTGATTACTCCTTTGTGAAATGCAGTATCAGCTGATCTGTGCTGTGTACTAGCAAAAAACCTGAAGTAACAACTTGCAGTTTTTCTTGGCCTTGTGTTTTGAAGTGGAAGGTAGCTCATAGATCTGTAGTTGTACTTGCCCCTAAACCAGTTTTAGGCACTGAATCGTAGTGACTCTTGGAGTTACCTGAACTTTTTCAGAAGCCAATTTGTGCAAATGGCAGGTTGTTACCTTACGAATGTTCTCTGCAAGTGTTGCTGTAAAAGTTTGTATCTTGTCTTCAGTGGAAGAAAACTGAAACAGTTGTAATCACAGAATCAAATTGATAAATAAAATCTGTTGAATGGAACTTTACTTGTGAACTTTCTTTAATGTGAGCAATCCTCAAGAGGAATGTCTGCTTGCTGACTTGGAGATGAGCTGTTTCCCGTGGGAATTGAGAAATATCAAGGGAAAGAGGAAGAATGGAGGTTTTGAAGAGTTAGTTCCTAAAAATAGTATTAATTTTGTGTTTCAACAATACTGATCCAGATTTAGAATTGAATTTTCACTCAGCTTGTGTTTTTTCACGTTGGCTTAACTCTTGCTTTCGACTTAAAGCCAAAGAGAGGAGCAAAGTATGTTTTAAGTGTTACACTTGTAACGACCTATGAGGCTTAATACTCCTCTTTCTAAGCAAAATTTGTAATACTGGGTGTCAGGTGGAAGAGGGGCTGCTGAGAACTTTCATGGAAAAAGGCTCTGAGCCTTATTTCTTTTCAGATGGCATGGAACCAAGGAGTGGTTGTGATTGTCAGGGACTTTGAGGATCATCTAGTTTTAACTCCCCTGCCCTGGGCAGGAGCACCTTCCACTGGACCAGGTTGCTCCAAGGCCAGGTTGGATGGAGCTTTAACATTTCCTGGGATGGGGTATGTACAGCTGCTCTGGCCAACCTCTGGACTCTCTCCTGCAGGTCCCGTGGACGCAGTACTCAAGGTGGGTTCTCGCAGAAGCAGGGTGGAGACCAAGAACCACCTTCCATGACCTGCTGATCACACTTGGCTTGATGCAGCCCAGGACACAGTCGTTGTTCTGGGCTGTGAGTGCACATTGCCAGCTCATGTTGAGCTTCTCATTGACCAAAGCGTCCAAGTCCTTCTCAGGGCTGCTGTCAGCCCGCTCCCTGCCCAGCCTGTACCTCTGTGATTGGACTGACCCAGCTGCAGGACCTCGCACCTGGCCTTGTTCAGCTTCATGAGGTTTGCACAGTCCCACCTCTATAGCCTGCCAAGGTCCCTCTGGATGGTGTCCCTTGCCTCCAGTGTGGCCATCCAGCCAATTCCTTATCCACCCAGCAGTCTGCCTGTCAAATCCATGTCTCTCCAGTTTAGGGACAAGGATGTCACACAGGACAATGACAAAGACTTTGCACAGGTCAAGGTAAGGGATGTCTGTCACTTTTCTTTCACCCACCAATGCTGAAAACCCCCAGATTGGTCAGGCATGATTTGCCCTTAGTGAGGCTGTGTTGGCTGTTACCAATTGCCCCTTTGTTTTCCATGTGCTGTAGCAGAGATTCCAGGAGAATTTGCTTCATCTTCTTGCCAGGCACCAAGGTGATACTGACCAGCCTGTAGCTCCTTGGGCCTTCCTTTTTTCTTTTTGTTTTTAAAAATGGGGTTACATTTCCCTTTTTCCAGTCAGTGGGAACCAAACTTGACTACCTTGACTTCTCAAAAATGATGGATAGCGGCTTCATCTGCCAGTTCCCTCAGTGCCCACATGCCAGGGAATTTATCAGTATGCTTGAGCAAATGAACAGAGGGTGTGCAGTTCTGTGTTGCTGTCTGACTGAAATGATAACCAGCTCTGGGGGAAGAAACCTCAGTTTCACATCATGACCTTGATGCTTGTGTGGGTAGTGTATCGTGAATGTATTGACATGACTCAGTTGTATATGAAAAGAAATTGCAAAAAGTTAAGAGGTATGGTTCTGGAAAGGCTGTATGGGAATGAAGGAAACCTAGAGCTTTCTGATGTTATTAAAATTGCTATGCTTTCCGGAAAATCATCCATCTGCCACACTCCATTAAGGACTGAATTCAGCTTTTGTTACAATGCTCCACTGAAAGTCTGAGTACAGTGGTTTATTCCTATAGTACCACTCTGTGTTACTGCTGTTCTTTGAAGACTATCTCCTGTAGGTAGAACATTTTTTCTGAAATAGTCTTTGAATTTTGCTGTGTTGAGTAATGCTTCATGTGTTTTAACAAGAAGCTGTTATTTCTGGAGACAGCCCTTTTTGCTACTGCAGTGGCACGTAAGTGCTTCACACTGATGCTAGTGCTCTACTTCCAAATTGGCATTTGGTTTCTGGAGTGTGCTAAAATCACATTCAATGGCTTCTCTAGTGACACCTGACCTTGGATAGTTACCACTCACCTTGTACTTCCTTTATTGCATGCCTTAAAAAGAACTCATGCTCTTTGATAGCTGATTCCACAGCATTCTGGGAATAAAGTTACTTGTTTCTGTGTAGCAGCAAGCATGCGTGAATTAAAACTTGCTTCGGTAATGGTGAAGGATGTCAGCCCTTTTCTAGGAATCCTGTATCTCTACATACTGCAGCATTTCTAATGCAACTCAGCTCTTCTAATCAGTATTTAATCAATGCAGTGCTGTTAAGTTTTGCCTGAGTTTAATTCTAGGTCTTAGTTACTTACAAAAATAGTGCTCAAGTGTTTGATTATTTGTGTTCACAAGCATCCAGACATGTGGATGATGCCAAAAGGCACATAGATTAGTATTGCCACTAATCAAAAGCTGCAATACAATTTGCTGCATCTCTAGGAGATACTCTGAATCCTTTATTGTCTAGGCTATAAAAGCAAGCTTTTTTCCATGCAAGATAAATGGAGATATGAACATTTTCTGTTTTCTTCTAGGTAGTGTAGCATTGTGGAAGGGGCTGCACTTCTTCCTCTCTGTAGGTGGAGAGCAGTGAGGGTGCTGGGGCAGGTCAGGACAACCTTTGATGAGTCATCTTTGAGCAGACATGAAAGATTTAGTGTGCAGGCAACAACCTCTGGGGGTGAGAGCACTGCATTGGCCAGGATGTGGTAGGCAAGGGTTACAACAGGAAAGCAGTTTTAAAAAAAGCCAAAAACCAAAACAAAAAAAAACCATCAGGCACCAGTGTTTTTCTCTAAGCACTTAGCTGTGTTTTACACCAGCCTGTTCCAAGGCTACCACAATCAAAGGAAGCCTTTTAGTTTTAACTGATGTCCTTGCCTTTCTGTACTGTGCTGCACTGTCTGTGAAGGGAGGACATGAAGTGCTGCTCCTGCTCAGGAGGATCTGCATCACCCAGTACCTAAAATGGATTAGCAGATTGAGTGACTGGAGCTGCGACTGAACACTGCACCCAGATGCATTGACGTATGTGTGCACAGCACTGGAGTATTGCTGCCTCTCTTTGATTTATGTGTGAGTTATTCTTCTCTTACTTCAAGGTTGCCAGTTCAGTGGCATTTTCTGAAGTGACCTGGAATGATTATAAAATACATTTAGGTTTACTTCTGGATCAGCCTTTGCTGTAGCTATGTGAAGACAGTAGGAAGAGACTTTTCATTTAGGTTTAGTAATATCCTATCTGCTGTTCTCTCCTTCCATCTGCTAGGCACTCGGAAGCATAAGTAACATATAAAAAGTGTCATTAATCATGGCACAGTGCTCAAAAAAATTATCTCTTAGACCATTGCTAACTAGATACCTTCTTCCTGCTCCCTTTCCTTAGTTTTTGGAACTTCTTGTCCCCATTTATTAACAATGCATATTCTCACCTTGCTCTTGAAGGTAATTCTTCAAAGGGTTTTGACTTACTGTCCACATGAAACCTGCCTGGGTCTGTATACAAATCACAGCTTGCAGACTAGCCAAAAATATGCTCATTTTGCAACCATATCAGCTTAGAGTGTTTCTCTTATGTCATTGCTGCTTCTTGGGTCAAAATTAAAAGGATATTGCTGGTAATGCTGATAGCTTGTACCTGAGCTGCAAAACCTGAAGAGTTACTAGTACAGAGTTACAGCAGAACTCAAGCAAATGCAAAAAGTGTTGTTTCTGACCTCTAAGAAAAGTGCTAGGAAAAAAGAAAAAAAAAAAACGAACCCCAAGTTGTGAACATTCAGCGTAGTATGGTTGAATAATATATTGCTTAGTCTGCAAAAACAAATTCACGGATGATCTTGATGGAAGGTAAGACAAAAAAGTTTTGCAAATTGTTGCAACTACTCACAAAGCCTGAAATTTTCTGCAATTTTTGCAGCTCGGCTCATGCCCTTTCAATTCATAGTAATGAGTGTATCAGCATTCATTCCTGCAGCAAGAAACATCTTAATGAAACAGAATATTCCTGCTGTCCCAAATCTACTTAATTATAGGAAACTGTTTTCCCCACAACTGCCTCTTTTCTGGTGCTGTCGAAAGCCAAGATTAAAAGGTGTGGAGAGGTGTTAAAAGGTGGTGATCTGTTCCCATGACACCAAATGCTCTAGTGAATTCCTAGTGAAGTCTTCAATTTAATTTCTGAAAAATGGAGATGTAGCTACTTAATACCAACCCTTCAGCTACCAAGAAAAATCCTCACTGACTCAAGGCTTTTCTCTATCAGCTTTGATGTGATTTAGCCCTGATTAATACATGTGTGCAGTGTGATGTGATTGTACCGCTTTCCTCACCCTGTGCTAGCCTCTCCCACTAACTAGCTAAAAAGATGAGGACGTTTTTGCAGTGTATCTGTACTCCTGCACTTAATATGTTTATTGAGACACTTCTCAGGTATGATCCAAGATGTTAGCTGTGGTTAGCTGTTTCTGGTATTATTTCAGGATGCGTGCCCAAGGGACTCTGGCCTTCTGCTGAAGCTGTAGGAGAGCAGCTGGCCAGAGTGCACAATGACCCCGTCTGGCCAGATGCTTCAGGTGTCCACACATTCTGCTTGAGAGGGCTGCCTACACAAACGTCACGTGAACCTAGAAAGAAGAGTAGCTCAGTTCTGCACTGCTGAGACAGGCCAGGACCTAATGAATTGGAGAGGGAAGAAGAGGAAGATGTGAAAGTGAAAGGAAAAGGACTGGAGGTCATACCTAGAGGACACGGCTCAGACTGCTAATCTGTAGATTGTGCTTACAAATTGGCTGAAGTCTTAGACCACCTGGGCAATTCCTGAGGTTGACATGATCTGTTTCAAAAACATATTTGTCTTTACAGTCCCAGCACAGCTATTGCAAGTGAGAGTTGCCACCCCTATATAGATAGATCTGGCCAAGTACTGTAGTTATGAAGTCAGGTCAGTGGCACAGTGCAATCAATTTAACAGAAAAGACAAACCTTTACATGATGAGAACCTGGTTTGCCTTATCTGAAGTACTAGTGTTAATGATTTTTAAAAAATAGCCATTTAATATTGACTGGTTATCTGGCAATTTGCTTCTTATACTGTTTGTACTGTGGGACAACAGCTGGACAAACTTCCTTCTACCTTTTTGAAAAGTAAAAAAAAATCAAAACTTCATAGTATCCATTAAATGTTAGACTTAGGAATAAAAACACCACAGTGAAAAGTAGCTACAATACATTGCAGGGTTTTTATGCATTTCAGATTAGGTGTCAAGAGTTTGATGGTGCTCCTGTGTTGAGCACAGAGAAATCCAAGCTCCTCAGACAATTTTAGCACCTCTGCATCATCTTCAACAATAGTAACTCACTGCAGGAGTAAAGCAAATCTCCTGTCACAGCTGCTCTCCTTGTGATCAGTGGCATCAATGTGACTTACAAGTTTTGCACCAGCTTTTCCCCAGAAGCTGATTGGCTTAAAGCCAGAGAAGGCAAGTATATTTGTGCATTAAGTAGAGATATCTCCCATTTCTTGATTTTCTCAGATTTGTTTTGTGTCTTGTCTTCAGCAGTGTGCTAATGAGCATAGTTTCCTGCAGCAGGGACAGCTAATATCTCCTGCAGGAGGAAACTGTAATTAAATTTGTAGTACTTTATACTCTTCATAGCATAGAAATGGACCTTGAAAGATCATTAAAGTTTTTCTCTATGTACTTAACTTACTAGGAATTTGGGTATTGCCCATCCATTTTTCTGCACGTGTTTGTCAGACTGACAGTAGGATTTTAATAACACAGAAAAAAAGGCAGAAACTTCAGATGGGTAGGGGTAGAAATCCCTAATCAAACTTTTACAACTACGTGAATTACATAAACATTACCTTTAAAGTTACTAACAAACAGCTGAGAAGAAAGATTTCTGTTAAAAGGTTTAATTTCCAGGTTAATTCTTTTAAGGGCTGTAAAGCTCTCACTGGTGTCTTGAAAGCCTCTAAAAACTCCTGCAATCACAGGCATATATCTACCTGAATTAAAAAGATGCAGTTTTGTTTGACTGCCCCACATGGTTTCTAAGCAAGCTGTTCCAAGAACAGAATCACTACTGAAGCCTGATTTCCTACCTCCTGGGATCCTTTGTCTCCCAATTGCCTCCCCAACTAAATGCAGCTCTCCTCATATTTCCCATGATATCCCTGCAAAGCAAAAGACAACACAAAATTACGGTTTAAAGTTATTAACTGGTTTTGTTGTGCTGCTTCAGCAGCTGTGGTGTCAGAAAGTTTTTTTTTTTTTTTTTTTTTTTTGTTTTTTTTTTGGTGGCTTTTGAGTTGTCTGACTTTTCCTGAAGGTTGGTTTTGGTCTTTCTCCTCTACCTAAATGCTTTCATTACAGAGCAGGTCATCTCCTCTTTCATGTTTGGCTTAAGTTTCCTATTCCTTCAGAGGTTAAAGAGGCATTCAGAGACATGGACGGATAACTCACAACCTGTCTTTACCTGCAGTCACATTCCTCTGGGAAACCGCAGCTTCCAGATCATAAACTTGGCATTGCAGTTCACCAGCCTGTCTCCTGTTTTAAACTGCACTCTTGAGTTAACTGACTTTGTAGCTTAAAAATGGTGAAAGGATTAATGGCAGCAACAAAAATTCATCATCTGGTAGCTCTGCCTCAAAGCAGGAGCCTAGATTGAAATGGAAGATGTTGCTTTGTGCACTCCAGTGAGTGAGTGGCTATCAGTTCTCTCTGGTTGAAATAATCCATAATTACAGCTTTGCTAAACATACCTATAATCTCTCTGAATGCAAAGTACAGCATGAATAGTGCAAATTGACATTCTCATTGTTGTTTAATAGGAATCTGGGTTTCAGGCGTTGCTGGAGGAAGATAAAAACAATAAAGAGGCCTTTTTCTCACTGTTCTCTGTAGATAACCCTCATTAGACAAGGCCCTACATCCATTTTCAGGGCAAAGGTGTGTGGAAAAAAACAGCACCTCTTCCCTCAGCTCTCACCCAGACTGTAATTTCCTAACCAAATATTTATTTGAGGTTTGTTAGAGTTAATGACCACATAGGTGCTGGCTGCAGCTGGGACTGTTGTGGGGCAATAAAAGCATGAGCAGTGCAGTTACCCTTTTCTGTTCTGCCCTCCTCAAAGGCTGATACAGCTGTTGACATCTCTGATCTCTTGAAGGGTTGTTTTTTAAACAAAGCAAAACAGTTCAGAGCCCTATCAAAGAGACACCTATGAAATCAGTGGCCTCGTGTCTGCACCAGCTGCTGTGACTGTGTAAAAGTCTCTCATATGATTTTGTTTAGAAAACATGCCCGAAGCCTGAGAAATTATTTCCAGCAGAATGGCATTTGTCATCCTGACTCTGGAAAACAAACAATTCATGCTTTCACCTTGATGCTTGAAAAGACTGAAGACAGAATATATTTTTCTCAGTTTATGGGAGAGACATTCAGATACACTTAGAAAGCTTTTTTCTCAATAGACCAAGAAAGCAAGGGTAAGGAGGCTTTTGAGGCAGCAAAATTGTCACTAGAAGGATTAATCTGGTTAAAGTGTAATCAAGTAGTTTCCAAACAGCATTTTTTTTCTGCAGGCTGTACTACAAAAGAAGCACTGCACATTTCACAGCCAAGAGCCTACTCTACCAACTGTGCTGAACACAGACATTGTATTTGCTTGGCCAAAACAGTTTTCAAACTGAAGCAGTTAAAGCTCAACAACACCTTTCACATGGAGATAATCTTAAGAGTGGATCTGATTTCAGTTGCACTAAATCAATGATTAGCAAATACGCACTAAGATTTAGACTCAACACATCAGTTCCGTACAATGGCATCAGTTTAATGAAAACTAATGCCACTTTTGTGGTCTGACTGGATTAAAGTGCTTCCCTTCCCAGTACATTCATTTGGTAGTCCAGAGTTGGGGGAACACAATGTGAAACAGAGGTAAGGGCAGAGAGTTCATGCCCAGTGCAGAGCAGATAAAGCCAAAGGACAGCAGTTTGTCAGCCCTGCAGCACTGGTGTCAAAGCGCTGCCTGGAAAATGTCACAGGCACTGCAGACCCGGGAACATGGCTCCAGCAGGGAGGCAGTGTCCAAGGGAGGCTCCAAAGTTCCTTGTTTTGCCTGCTGATGACAATGGCCATTATGGCAGAGGCCTGGGGCACATCCAAGTCCCCAAGAGCCACCAAACCCAGCCAGCTGCTGCTTTAGCTGACCACCCTCAGTCTCCCCAGGGCTGCCAGCATGCTCTGTCTGACACTGCACATCCATTCCCTGTGCACCAGCACCTTACACAAATTCGTAGGTAGTTCACCTCTTAAATATGGAGAGCACTGCTCCCTTTCTAGAGCAAGGATACTGACCCAGGGTCAACAGGATGGTTCTGGGAAGCAGAAGCAGAAAGACAATCATAGAATCACAGAATATGCAGAGCTGGAAGGGACCCATCAGTATCTTTGAGTCCAGCTTCTGTCTCTGCACAGCACCATTCCCCAAGAGTCACACCCTGTGCCCAATAGTGTTGTCCCAACATTTCTTGAACTCTCTCAGGCTGGTGCAGTGACCACTCCGCTGGTGAGCCTGTTCAAGTGCCCAACCACCCTCTGGGGGAAGAACCTTTTCCTAATATCCAGCCTAAACCTCCCCTGACACAATTCCAGGACATTCCCTCAGGCCCTGCTGCTGCTCACCACAGAGAAGAGATCAGTGTCTGCCCCTCCTCTTCCCCTCATGAGAATTTTGCAGACTACAATGAAGTCTCCCCTCAGTCTCCTCTTCTCCAGGCTGAACAGACCAAGTGACCTCAGCTTCTCCTCATGCAGCTTCCCCTCAAGGCCGTTCATCTCTGCAGCCTCCTCTGGACACTCTCCCACAGCTTAATGCCTTTCTTACATTGTGGTGCCCAAAACTGCCCCCAGCACTCGAGGTGAGGCTGCACCAAAGCAGAGCAGAGTGGGACAATCCCCTCCCTTGCCCGGCTGGTGATGCCTGGTGCACAAGATGCCACCAACACATGACCCCAAAGCCCCCAGCAGGCAGGGGCCAGCACAGCGCCAAGGCTCCCTCTGCAAGACATACCCAGCGCACTTGGATGGCTACAGAGAAGCTCTGAGGTTCAGACACTTGAAGGGACACACACAGACACGTGATCAGACAGTGTTAAAACTTGACACATCTCTTCAGAGGTGCTAACATTGCCTTTTTTCAGCTCTGCATTATGACTGTATCTGCTGCATTTCTTTCTTGTCCCCTTTTTGTTGTTGTTGAAGATAGTATGTTTTAGAAGGTTTTTCAGCTTCCCTCAAAGAGGCATTTCACTCTCTACTCTTTTTCTTCTCTTCAAACAACTTCTCCATGTTTTTAGGTTCCAGTGAACAGAATACTTGTCTCTTGGAAATTCTTGGCTGTTTGTAACTTCCTCTATACTACTTCCAACAGCTTTGGTTTCTAAAACATGCAATTATAAACACTTCTGGGTTAATTGCTTTATTCCCAGTCCCCACACTCACCTTCTTGATTTCCTTTTAACCCCTGATGATCAATCCTCAGATGTCACGCCCAGCTGAGCTGAATGAAGAAAGACCCAGTCCCACATTGTCTTCATCGGTACTGAAGACAATGAATTATCCTGATATCTAAAAAAGCTCAGTCAGACCTAAACCCAAAATAAAATCTGTGTGGTAAAAACAGGGAGCAGAAGGAAAGGGTAGGGTGAATTAGAAACAGAATGCTGTATTTATATCACTGCTTGTTAAAGAGAGAAGCCTCAAAACAACATTCATATGGAGAATTCATTCAATTTTAAATAAAAGTTCAGTTGCTTCCAATTTCCTCATCCTTTTTAAATTTGCTTTCTGCAGCCAGCCTCTGTTCTGCATGTGAAACTTGTTTTTAAAACAATGTATAAAAAAGGAAAGAGGGAGAAAATGAGCACAGCTTTTTCAAACATTGCTGTTTGTACATAGTTTGTAGAGACAGACAGTATGGCTACATATTAGAATGTGCACTTCAATCAAATGCAATTGTATTGCAAGTCACCCATATCAGGACAAATCCTCCTGTACAGGCAAGGCTGGAAGCTTGCTGTTGGTAAATTCCATCATCATAATGGAAAAAAAAGGAGTTAGAAAGAAAGGAATGAACCAGAAGCTGATGTCAGAAACCAAAAGAAAACAATAACAAAAACTGCTGCTAGAAAGATGATAGATGCTGTGGGTCTTCTGGAAGTAAATTGACACCTGGTTGGTGAAGAAAACCAATTTATTAATTCCACTCTGCTGAAAAATCTGAACAGGCGGAATTTAAAGCAGTCACAGCCTAAACATTTTTCACTGGGGAGCTCTCTCAGCCCTACTAAGGTTGGAGTTTCATAGATTTATAAGCTCAGAATGGTGTAATCAATCTACCAGGTGTGAATTTTTAATATCGCCTTTACCTTCATTACCCTTGTACTGGAAGAGTAAGTTGGTTTGGCTAATCCATGTTTCCCAAAAAGGCTTTTGATTTTTGATGATACTCCCCCAGCCATATTGTCATTGTTTAATAACATTTTGAAAACATTGTTTCTAATTTCCCCTTTTCAATTTTTCTGGCCTCAACTTTGAAGCTTCACCTTTCCCTAAGTACTTTTTAATGTCTGATCTTCTCTCTCAACATAATTATCTGTAGATTGTAGGCATGCCACTCTCAGATAAGTAAACAGCTTGAGCTCTCTGCTAGAAAGCATTTCCTGCAGCCCTCCAATAATTTTTGGAACTCTTCTCCATACTCCCCCATTCTTTTCTCATCCGTTTTCCGTGGTACACTCTGGACTGGCAGCAGTATTTCTGTGTTGTGCATAGAGCTACAAACTCTTTTTTGCTATATCTGCACTGCTCTGCTTTATATGAACTAGAAGATTGCAGCACCCATCTTTTCCAGGACCATGCTACACAGCCAGTCGTGTGTCTGTTAAATTCCCTGTCCTGTGCAGGGTTGCAGTCACCCAGCTCTGCACAAGTCCTGCCTTCTTCTCGTTCTTCACCTAAGCAGGCACTGAAATACTTCTCAGAGGGAGAACCAAGTTACTGAGTTACCTGTGTGATTCTGTACTCCTGCTCTGCCCACATCATTATTCACTGTATGTGCCTTATCAAATTCAGGAACATTCCTCCCCAAATATGTCATTGGTTATTTTTATAATCTATAATTTTGTATTTATTTCCAAGCCACTGACAAAAATGTATACTGATAGCTCTGCTACCAACCCTTGTAGAAACCCGTCAGAAACTAACTAAATTAATTCAAAATGCTGTATTTTTATATGTAAAAAAAATATCTAGCAATCTCATTCCATTTAGCATTTTTATTGATATGGTATCATACTGAAATTTAAAATACAAAATTTATGTGCAGCTAGCCCACACAGCCCTTCCAAATACATATTACATCCTCTAGCATAACACTTATTTATCTAACTTGTAATTTTATCAGCAGAATGAAATGAGGTTGGTTTGACAAGATTTATTTTCCATACAGCAATGTTGCCTGGCGTGAAGTATATGGCAAGTGAAGGGTGTGCTTTTCAGCCTGACTTTGAGGAATGGGGCATTTCAGCGTGTGCAGCCACGTGTAGAAGTGAAAGGCAGCTTGCTGGCATACTGATATATCCATGAAGGTGTCCAGATTGGAAAAAAAAAAAAAAAACAAACAAAAAACCAACCAGAAACCCATGTAATTAATTTCTTCTGGATGTTTCCTTGAAATTTAATGATTGGGTAGTAGAAGACTAAGAACATCAGGATTTGTAATTTTTTTTTTAAATCAGTGGAATAAAATATTAATAGTGTATTTTGTGCTATTAAAACTTACATCCAGCACTGTTGGTGAGAGACTTAAATGCAGTGACTCTATGTGTGATTTTGTATGTGACTCAAACTTCTTCCAAGATGCTACAGTTTTTTTCCCTTCGTTCTCTCTGCCTGGGATGATGAGGACACTCAGACAAATACATTGTTTCAAGGCCAAAAAATGCACATCCAGCTGCAGTAGCTGTATTATGTAGTTAGTTTTTAATCCATTTCTCTCATAGGAATAGCAGCAGGAAAATTGCTCATTAAAGCAAGTGAGATGGAGAGGAGAATTCAGATACCAGTTTAAGTAGCCATTTCTTTAGCTTGACAGCGTCTGCTTGAGATTTTGCAGGAGCTTTCCTTGCAGACATGAGCTGCCCCTGAAACAAAGCAGTGTTCAGACGCTCTTTTTTGTTTTGAAGAGCTTCCTGTAAATAGAAAACACATAAGAGAAACAAAATGTGAGCAGTTATTTTCTCTCTTTTATAGAGGAGTGGGTTTTTGAAAAGGTAAATATCTCAGAGAGTTTTGAGTGAACTGGGATTTATTTTTTCCTATCCTCTAACAAAAGCTGGACCTTTTTCTAAAGCAGGGATGGGAAGAGGATGGACAAGAGGGGTCCCCTAAAGGGGAAAATGTAAGATGATGTTTCCTATGGGTACAACAGCACATCTGTAATTATATTTACATTTCAGAAATTCAAATTCTTCTGTGCAAATAAGCCCAGAGAAACGCAAAACTTGATCATTCTTATGCATTAGAAGGACATGTCCTTCTATTAATCTGTTTATCCCCTCACTGTCTCTAAAGCAAAAATGTGTGTGATGAAGCTTGTTTACCTTCCAGGCAGGGTCTTTTTGCCTCTTTTAAACACAAACATAAACATAAATGAGTGTATATATACATCTTACTATGTCAGGCACAGATTCAGCTGCCCTCTCTCCTTTCCCAGCCATTGGAACTGGAAAAAGCAGGTTCAGGATCCTCGGCACTCGGAGCGGGGAACAGTGAAATACAAATTCCTACATCTTCGGCATCATTCCAAAGTCTGACACAAGGAAGCTCTGCCAGAGTGAGGTGAGGTAGTTTCTAATTTTAAAAAGCCAAATTCTCCCAATGATTTTTCTCAGTTTCAGACCTTTCTTTTAAATCCTGTGAAGATGGCTCTCATTTCTTATTTAAATCCACCAATCTGCAATAATTCAATCAATTTTTGATGGAGCTGTTTAGTAGAATATTCTGTTGATTTAACATCTCCCTAATACAGCTGAACTAAATCTATGCACATCCATTTTATTGGGGTTCAAAATTACAAGCACACAAAGCCCATTTTGTTCTCACCCTTTTTAAGTTGACAAATATGATCCATTCTGCTTTCCTTTGTTTGACATGTGCAGCTAATTAGCCCCTATAACAATCAATAGCCTGTTTGTTCAATCCTAATCAGCTTCATTTACAGCAGTGGGGAGCTTTTCTTTCCATCCATCTTCACTTCAGTTTAATTTGGTAATTTTTGTCCTTAATCTTGTATTTCTTTAATTAAATTTATAAGCCTCATGCTGTGTTCTGCTTTATTTAAGCAGATACTAATTTAAAAAAAAGAGAAAACAAACACCATCCCTTCCCAAACAACAATCTAGTTCATTTCTTCATGTCTGCCTGTCTTCTCTTTCATAACTTCTGGTCAGTTATGAAATAGTAAATTTTGATGCAGTGTCATAATTCATCTTCTGAGTCTATGACAGAATTAGGAATACTATAGGCTACACGTACTTCCTAAACTCTTGCTTCAAGCAAGCACCAGAAATTTGTTTCATATTCTTCCCATTTGAAGACCATCATTATACCCATAATACAGTGGGGGAAAAAATTAGAATTCTTACCTAAAATCATCTTTTTTTTTTACAAGAGCCCCTGTAGGCTCACCATTACTCCATGAGCCTCTCCAACCTGACCACGAGTTTTGCAAAAGGCTGGACATAGTAACAGATGAAATGGTAAGGAAATATCATCTTCCCAGCATCTCTGAGCTTAGCAGAGCTGTACCTTATGAGGGTTTTCTTCCAACAGTTCAGAGCCTTTAGCCTTCACACCAGCTTGCTAAGCCTGATATTTTCATTCTGCAGGAGCTGCAGCTGTTCCTGCTGAAGAAGACATTGGTAAGAGTAGATCCAAAAGGATTGTTTCCCCAGGAAGCAACGTAGTTTGGAAGTAAATATAATTGTAAAAGCATGCAACTCTTTATATCACTTTCAAATGCTCAAACTTTTCAGTATAAAACAGTGCAGGCTTTGGCAATAAATTTCTATTACTGCATCTCTGGGAAAACAGGAAATGTGAATGGGAAAAAATTGAAGAAATTTAATCCAAAAAAGCAAGCAGTGATCCCCTCCAAAATGAAGCCCTCTTAATGCTAATGAACACCTTTATGCCAAAAGGGATTCTGGTTCACACTGTATTCATCTACTTGGTCCACCCTAACTACAGTGTCCTCAGTAAAGAAAAAATAAAAATTAGTGGATTCATGAAAAGTACAGTCACCAGGTTTTTTTCTTCATTGCTCCAAGTAGACCTGCCCAGAGAAGCTGAGGATGTCCCAACCCTGGCAGTGCTCAAGGCCAGGTTGGATAAGGCCCTGAGCAAGCTGGTCTAGTGGAGGGTGTCCCTGCCCATGGCAGGGGGCATTGGGACTAGATGGGATTTAAGGTTCCTTCCAACCCTTTGACATTCTATGATTCTATGACTTCCTGCTGAAAACTCTTACAGAGGTTCCAGAGGACTGCTGGAGGTTCTGGCCCTCCTGGCAGAAGTGTCTCTGCAGAGAAGCTCTACCATTCAGTGTCCACTTACCTTCTCAGCCTGTGTGTCCCCTATTATTTTATCTGCAGCTGGGCTTTGGCCTTCTTAATTTCACCACGTTGGGTCTGAACTCCAGTACTTCAGCTCTGTGGCCTGCCCATGTTTCTACTATTTGCAATCTCCCTTTTTGTATTTCAGTTCCTCAAGAAGCTCCTTTCTAAGTCAAGAAAGGTGAAATTTCTGCTAAACTCCCTGGTTTTCTTGCATAACAGGGTAACTGATTACGAAATCTTCTCAGTTTTATTTAAAATCAACTGGTTTTCCTCTGCACTTTTCCTCTCTTGGCAGTCTGTCAGGGATTCTGCCTATTATATATTCCCTAAATAAGTCATAGTCCACTCTCCAAAGTCCCAAGTCCTAACTCTGCAGCATAATTTTGCAACCTTTCTCCTGATCCTGAAGTAATTTCACAGTCAATACAGCCTCACATGGTTTTCCTTGTTTGTAAGCAGCAGAAGTAGGGATTGACCAGAGTCAGTTCCCCTAGCATTTGCTTTTAAGATATTATCACTAATGCTGCCCAGGAACTGCCTCAGCTTTCACAATCCAATACATTTCCAGATGAACACCAAGATATCAAATCAAAACCACTTTTCCCCTTCCCTCTATAGACAAATCCATCTAATTTGTCCTCTTGACCAGGCAGACTGTCACAGATTCCCCACCACAGTCATTAACCTTCGCTAACATTCCTCCCTCCCCTGACCTTGACTCATGGGCTGTCAGTGGTGCATCCTCACACTCACTCACAAGCCTTGCACAGGGAATGAAGCCCTCACACCGAAGGCAATCCTCCCTCCTCTCCTTTCCTGCTGATCCTTCTTAAGCACCCTCTGCTCAAACCACAGCCCTCTGGCTGCGCATGAGCTCCCCACTCTCTGTGTCCACTGCATCTGCACGCTGTCCCTTCCACGCAGGGACACCGAGGTCTCCCTGCAGCCTTCTCACACGCTGACCTCTTCCATTTCCACTGGTTCCTCGTTTGCTTCTGGCTGTCCCCACCTCCCAGGTACATTTGGGGTGCTGAAAGTCCTTCTCACCCTGATGGCACTGCAGTTATACCCTGCTTTGCAAGCTGAGAGAGCTGCAGACATATTTGCTTCAGACGGAAGTATATTGCCATTATCCATTTGATCTCATTTGTATTCACTGGCTTACTACCGTAATTTCAGTACAAATTGAACTTTGCTGAGGAGGGATAGGTTTGACTATAAAAGGAATTGATCTGGAAGTTGCAGCTTGGAAATAACTTTCCAGGCTTTAGTTTATAATTCCCGTAAGATCAGTTTTGGGGGCTTTTTTCAAAACATAAAGCTGAATATATTTTTTTTTATTCTAAATAACCACCAGTGTGGAAAAGGATTCAGCTCCCATTCTTTTATGTGACCAGCCTGCACAACAAGATGAAACTCCCATCCTCACATTTATCAGGGTCACTGAAACACCACAGTCTCTTTCCCCTGCCCAGAAAAGGGACAATGGCAGTACATGGAAACATTGACTTTATGACTGAATGTGTCTTCACATTAATACTTCCTCAGATCCAAGTTCAACCTCTCTGACGTTCACCTGTGTAAAAAGCATGGTAGTGGTTTCATTTAGAACAGTTTGAAAGCAGAGTTTTTAAGTTAGGACCCAATCCAGTTCAAATATATGTAATTATTCAGGTTCTAAGGGCCCAACATTTTTGCAGTTAGAGCATAAACACACAAAGATTCGTGACAGGAAGTCATGAATTAACAGAGTCGAGCAATGGATCAAATCCAGCTCTTCACCCAACCCATGTCCCAGGCAGAATGCAGTAACAGCAGCTATCTTCAGCAAGCTCAACCAGCATATTATCCTTGTCTTTGTTTACTGACACACAGATGGATTTCCTCACTTCAGAAAAATGTTCTTTCAAGCCACCATTATTTGCAGTGGAGGCAGCCTTTTCCTTCAGATCAGCCATACTGTCGACTCCTCCCTTCCCACTGCTCTGCTGATTTCAAACACTCGCTGCTCGGTGCTGGGGCAACAGACATCCCACTTTCCCTGCAATTACAAACCAAACCTGTAAGAGATGGAGTGTGCACATATGGGAAAGCGACGTTCAGAAAATTTCAAAAGTCTCTCAACTACAACCAGATGGTCTTTCTTCTTTACTGTTTTCCTAGAATCAATGTATCAGGAAGACAGAGCAATATTCTTCTTGCCCCCAGGCACTAAAAAAGTGGAATTGCAATTGTGTTGTTTGCAGGCAATCTAATGGCAGTTGTGGGATGTATGTATTTACTGGAGGTAGCAGCACCATGGTGAAAAATCAGGCTCTCTGGTGAAAACTGGATTCTGTCTTAGGACTGCAAAAGTAATCACAATATTCCTAGAGTTGCTATAGACATTAATGGGCTCATGTACCCTCAAATCAAAGGATCTGAGGATCTGACACAGGTAGTTGCTCTGCAGTCCCAATCAGGTCAGTTTTTATAGACTACACTGAGATGTCTTGTTTTTGCAAAAACAAGAAATCAGTGGACTACTTGAAAACAAAGGCATTGTTAGAGTGAGCAATGCAATTATGCAGCAGACATAAAGTTTCCGAGAAAAATAATGCAGAATATTACAAGCTGAGGTATATCCAAAATATTCTCTCTGCTGTAACTAGAAAGAGCTTCCATCACTCTCTCTAATGTGGTACCTGTTCCATTGAGAATACATCTCTCTCAGAGAAGGTACATTATTTTTCCACCAGACGTTTTTACAAGATGCTTCTAGCAGCAGGAGACAAATGATTCACACATTCATCCACCTGGCACACTGCAGCAATTTATTCCTTTGAGTGCTACACTTGTGGTGAGTTATACAGCAGAACAGAAACACTGATTGAGTACCCCCTCTTATTTTGTACTTTCTGATGGACACAAGTCACAAAAAGGTTCTGCACTAGAGATTCATATTCATCCCTTACTTTTCTAACCTGCTCTTTGAGACCAAGATTTTCTTCCTCTCACTCACTGAGCTGGGCTCTGAGAGCAATTATTTCCATAATCATCCCATGGCATAGCCCCACAATCTATCACAGCAGAGAAAGGGAATGAGCAAAGCTAGACATGAGCAAATACCACAGCCTAGGAGTAAACAGTCCAGAGCTGAGAATATGCTCTGTGATACCTATTTAATTAGAGCAAGATTATTTTTCTAAAGGAGTAGCTTAGTGAAAATAATCCTTTGATGATATGGAATAATCCATTTTGTTCTTCTCTGTTGAATAGAAACATTGGCTCCCTGGAAGCAGTAGGAAGCTCATGACCAATATTTGAAGGTGGCAACTGCTTGAGCCAGGAGGTTGGACTCGATGACCCACTGTGGTTCTTTCCAATCTTACCCATTCTGTGAGTCTGTGATTCTGTGAAATGTGCAAGTTTCATACCTAATCTTAAAATGTCTGTTTCTGGTCATCAGGAAAGAAAGATCTCCTCACTGGTAAGTATGAAAATTGACAGAATGAAATGTGTGTCAAAGACAGAGGAGCAGAAAGACTGGGGAGCGGGATTAGGAAATCCAATTTTAGGAGAAGATCCTGTGCCTGGTTCTGCTACATCAGTGAGCCTGGCCTCCCATAGCAAAATGCCCCCTGCCTCCAGAAAGTCAGAACAACTGTGACCAAGCTTCTTTCAGCGAGCTGTGAGGTAATGCATTTACCAGATCAAATATGCTCTTTCTGATAAGCTTGTACACACAGACCATTTAATACATGATAAAAACAACTGTGTGCTCCATTTGGTGATATTTGCTGTCCTCAGAAAGGGCACACAGATTAGCACAAGTAGGAAGGTATGTGACAAACATATTTAAAGGACCATATTGAAATTTCACACAGGTAGGCCATTGCTAGGTATAAACGTTTGGTCATTCTCGTACCACTGAACAGCACTCTCAAGCAGATGAACACAATGCAGGCAAGCTAGAAGTCATTCCTAGCATATTAAGTTACTCAGATAAGAAAGAGGCACAACTGCAGACTTTGGGCACAGCCAACAGCACAGTCTGCTCTCAAGGCTGCCTGGCACCTCTGCATGCCAGATCTAAGCAGTAAATGCTAATAACTACACTGGGTTCTGGCTGAAATTTTCTGTGGGTGGTTTTTCTTTGTTTTTTGTTTTGTTCGTTTGTTTTGTTTGTTTGTTTGGTTGTTGTTGTTTTTTGGCTTTGTTTGTTTGGAATTTTTTTTTTGTCTTATAACAACAATTACTAAGAGATTTCTGAAATATGAATATTGGGGGAAAATACATGTAGTTTAGCCCTGCTTAAAATTTTGGGTGATCTTTATTCAGAGCAGCACCAGCTTTCCTCTGATTTGGGTTTCTTTTTTCCAAAATCAGCAAAAAGCTTGTTGAATCCTGAGACTCTGCTGGAGATAACAGAACAATCCACGGGGTTCATATAAGTTCTTTAGACACTTTCTAGTTTTTCAACTATCTGCCATCCCATTTCAGCAGATCATGCCTGAACATTTCTTGCGGCTTCTAACAGCTCCATGGAGCACTTGAGCTTGCTCTTCAGACCTGCAGTGGCCTCTGTTGATTGCTTTAGGACAGTGAGAAGTGGAGCTGGGAGGGGGATGTCTCTCCTGACGTTGAAGCAGAGCCCAGTGACATTAGGTGACCATGGGCCACTTCTTTGAGTACAACACAGGTGACACAGGGATCTGGGGGTGGTGGGCTAGCAAAGCGGAGGGAGTGGGAGGAGACTCCACTGCCCACAGGCTCCAGGAAAGTCCCAATGATTCCTCTTGTATCTTTCCATCCAGCTGAAACCTCACATGCATTTCTCATTTTCTCTCTCACTCGAGCCTTCTCAAACATATGGAACAGGACAGTGAAATCAGGCAAGAAGGAATGTTGCCAAACAGACACTGTGCAGAGAATGATATAGGAGAGAAAAAAGAAAAAAATAAAAGGAAAAAGCATGAGAAACTGCAGCAAAAAAAAACCCTGATAAGAATCTCAGAGAAGAACTGAAATCATGCAGTCAGTAATGAGGCCAGATTACAGTAGAAATCCAGGAATGAAATTAAAAGTGCAGGTGTTCTAACACTACTATGCAAACATCCTTGAAACCCAAGCAATCTTGTCCCTAGTGTAGGTTTCTGTAGAAGCTGACATGCCTGTAGCAGTGGAGTTTGTGTTAATATATCCCTGCCTCCAAGTCAGCTAACAGATTACATGGATGTCACGATTCCACAAGACAGCATTTCTGATTTATTGGCTGGGTTTACTTCTTTTCAAAATTCCACCCACACATAGGAGCTATCCTAAAACACAGAACTGAAGCTGCAAAGTCAAGCTCAGAACTCCAGAGGAGTTGGTTCTGCAGCCAGAAGGCAGAATATCTTGTACTGACCCTGCAGTGCCTGACCCACTTCTGTTTTCTGTCTCAGTCAATGCACAGGATTGAACTGCTCTGGGAAAACGCCTTGAGGAAAAAGAGACCCAGGAGTTGAAGGTTAAGTTAGAAGGTTACCGGTGTAAAATCCATTGTGCACAGGAACCATGGAGTTTCAGGCCTTTACCTCTGCCTTCAGGTTATCTTTGTTTCACTAAAGATGGTTGTTGTTATTTTCATCACGTCGTTCTGGCATGACTAAGCAGCAGCCCCAGAACCTCGGTGGCCGCCTTCTCAAAGGCTGTCACCACGTGTCTGTACAGTGGGACTCTGACCCAGCTGACACCACTGAGTGCTGCCACTCGATGGGACACCATCACAGCCTGTGTCAGAGCTGTGTCACTCGGGCTGTGTCACCTTCTTCCACTGCGTGCAGCTCCCGAAGCAAAGCACGCAGATGCACGGTGACTGTGCTTGTGCAGCCCAGCTCCCCTTTAACAGCTTCCCAGCCAGACAGCTTGGCTTTAAGTTTTACTTAGCAACTGCCTCCCACACAGAGAACCCACCCTCTCCACAGAGAGTGGGATCAGTGCTCTGAGCTTACTTTTTAATTTTGGTGTAGTTAATGCTGCTGCTGCTAAAGAATATTTTCATAGATTGTGGAATGGGGCTCAAAGTTGCTGCACTCTGTGGCTGTGATGTCACAGCCCAGTACAGTGAAACACTTCTGTAAATTACTTTTTTTAAAAATAACCCAGGAGAACAAAATAAGAAACCCTGTGGGTGGCCTGAGTCACAAGGTTTGCCATATACAACATGCATCAAAATGAAATATGGTCACTTCATTGTAAATAAAGTGCTTCTGCAATACCAAAATAAAGCAAAATCAAATCATTCAATGTAAAAGTTTGTGCCCAACCTACAGTTTCACTGATCTAATGGAAAACAGATTTGTCATGTTTTTGACTGGTTCTAGCAGCAACTGTATAACGTTTTTTCCGATTGAAGCTAAAAGGGAATTTTCAGTAGAGAAATTAAATCCCCAGCACAGAAACTGCCTGGATTGCAGCTGGGCCCAAACATCCCCTCTCTCGCTGAAAAAAAGACAATTGTGTTTTTCACTAGAAGTGCTCATATTTTCATAATTTTTTCCTTCAAATTTCCCTAGAAGAAACTAATTTTGATTCTGAACATCCTGACTGACCCCTGATTTAACAACGACTCAGGGAGAAGAGTTCCCACTACTGACTCTCTGAATAAAGTCCTGCAGTCCTGCATTGCGGTTGCATATAAACCTCCAGCCCTAACTCATCTTCACGTTATTACAGTCCTGAGAGCTGAAATAAACCTGTCAGAAGGCAGCTGGGCGCTGCATAAGTTTGCTGCCAATGCTGCTGTTACAAACCAACATAATCTACATCTAAGCTCATAAGCTTAAGAAAAGTGTTTCTCTTTTAGGTCACTGATTGACAAGAGCTTTAAGAAATAAAGCTGTAAACATGATTTAGCTGTTGCTTAGCTAGAAATGCAGAGTATTTAGCTCTGTATCTGATTCTTGGTGGTTATCCATCAACCTTTGAGTAACTGTTTCAGCTATCTGTGGGGGTACAACTGAGAAATTTTCTTGCTTTACCCTGTGTTTCCAGAGATCTGCGGAGACAGAGGGACAAACCAAACCAACCAACCAAACAAAAATCCAGAATAAAACCACACATCAGTGGGTATCACTTTCACAAACTATTGATCCTTCAGTAATCCCTGGGATTTGACAGTGGGTATGCCTTGCAGCTTAGTGCTTCTCAGCTTTCCTAAAATGTTTACAGCAAAAGTAAATGTCATTACAAACAGATTGCAAAGCCTGTGTTGAACAGCAATATCAAATTCATTCTGGTATCAAAGCCAAAATGCAATTTCATTACAGACCAGTTCTGTCAATAATGACCTGGCCCGCAATGGTGTATTGGAGTTCTCTGTAAATATTGAGAACAGAATATGACTTTTTTTTGGAACTGAACATTTATGTACACTAATTATTGCTTCCTGCAACCACAAGCAGTGGCAGTAGGGCACATTTTTCTTACCTTTTATTTCCTCTTTTTCTTTGTTTTACTGTTTGTGTCCATGAATACTCAAATTGCCCACATCCATGCAGTAATCATACTGACATAACATACCTGAAATACTAAAAATTCTGACATTTAAATTGCTCTGTAAGGCCTAAAATATTAACACTCCAACACAAAGGAGTAGAGAAGTAATTTCCTGCCAGTCCAATTCAGCCTGCCTGCAAACTCCAGCGGGGAGCTGAGAGCAAATGCGTTAACACACAGGACAAGGCTTTGCTGCCTTTCAGCAGCAAGGCGACTTTTCTCGCACAAGAATTGAGCTCCCATATTCCCCAGAGAGAGTATCTTAATTCTCCTGACCATAGGGGAGGGCTACTCTTGTCTGGCTCTTTCAGCTATCACTACAGTAATCTCCTGATTAATTTTCTTCTGCACATCATGGACCATGTGCTTTCCAGAAGCTTTTGAAGCTAGAATCAAGTTCAATACTTAGCTTTTACTATATCTCTATGATGCTTATAAAGCAACTTGCTAGCAAAAAGTAGCAGACTAAAGCAAAGTCATACTCTTGCCATTCTTCTCTAAAACACAGAATTTTCCAATAGAATATCAAGGTTAATATAATTTGTGGGTGACTGCATGCCTCGTGCTGTGCCACAAACACTCTGGACAGGGGCAGGTTCCACTGTTGCTTCGGGCTCTCCCAGGACCCACACCTGGTGCCACCTGACAGAGGTGACATTGCAGAGCCTTCAGGGTCACCCACATCTGCCAGACCTCCCTCCCTGACAGCCCCCATGGGCCTCTGCTCAACCTCACTTATCAAAACCTCCTCCTCCATGCCTGCCTGACTGTGGTTTTCATGGCTGGACACACGATACCTGCACTAGAATCACTGAGACACTGTAGATATTTCACACATTCTCCCTCAAAATTACTGTGTTTGCATTTACTGACCTTGGACCGTGACTTCCTCCCCTGTTCTTCATCCATGCAGAGTGTGGTTAAGTCTCAGCTCACTGCATCAGCCACAGTCTACAAGCCCCCTACACGCAGAACAGGATTATCTGTCTCTTCTTTACTAGTCCTGCCTTACCACATAGTTCAGTCTCTCCAAATTTATAATAACACAAAACTAAAACTGAGGGGAAGAAACCAAAGGGTCAAGCACACAAGACAGGGAAATTTGGTCACTGGCAAGAAGATGTCTGTCCTTACCTTGTTGATTGAATGGACCAAAAAGCTCTGTCCAGCTCCTATCCCTGCTCTCCTTGGTATACGATCATGGCTTTGCTAAGTGCTTCTGAGTGCCAAGGCAGACAATCATTGTGCTCTTGGAAATGGAGGAGCCGTTAGCAAGCCGTATCCTTCAATTCAGTTTATTTCTTTAATCAAGCAGCATTTTAAACGCTTGGTGGCATGACACAGAGGTCAGCACAGAGCACAGAGAGGGAATTAGAAAGCTCTTATCCATGAAAGGAGATGGGTGGGGATTTGGAGGAGGGAAAGAAGAGAATTTTTGGATCCCGTATGTTTAGGAGATTGCCCACTGTGAAAGAGCCTAGCACTGCCCCAACATCACTCCCTCCACAAATTGCTCCTCGGCACCAGCCATGTAATAGCCACTTCAGCCTCTGGAAAAGGCTGCTTTTACTGCTCCGCTTAGGGTGTGAAAAACCCATAAAGCCTTGAGCTGCAGGGACACTGGAACTACAAAAGGCACCAAGGGTAGAACAGCACTGCCCCAACATTGCTGTCTCCTGTCTTGGTTTAAAAGGCAGATATCTGCCAAGGTGGGAAGTTTCCTGAAATGAAAAATATGACACCCTTCCCTCTAAATTAATATAATTATGGATTTACGGGGCTTTCAGGTAGAGATATAGGGGAGGAATGACAGTTCAATGGCATTAACACCGAGCAGAGCCAGGAATCCAGTGCCAGCCTTCCCTCGGCCGCAGGCGCCTNAAAATATTACACCCTTCCCTCTAAATTAATATAACTATGGATTTACGGGGCTTTCAGGTAGAGATATAGGGGAGGAATGACAGTTCAATGGCATTAACACCGAGCAGAGCCAGGAATCCAGTGCCAGCCTTCCCTCGGCCGCAGGCGCCTCACCCTTGGGTGCAGTTCCAGTCACAGACAGCGGGGGCGCTGCTGGCTCCCGGCCGGGCAGGGCGGGTGCGATGATTCCCCCGCGCCTGCAGGGGGCGCTGTGGCGCGGGCGCAGCCCCTCACGCCACACGGTCACAGCGAGTCAGTGCATCGGAGAAACAGAGCGCCGCTCCCTTTGCAAACTCAGGGGGAGCAGCCGCTCTCAGTGCCACTCCAGCGGGTTACACAGACTCTAGCAGGAGCCTCGGAGAGGTGGCTGGAACAGCAGAGGTGAGCAGACCCCTAAGGGCTGTGAATTGAATGGTAGCACTGACCCCAAATCTGTGGCAGAAGGAGAAGCAGCTGGGGGTCCTGGCCGACACAGGGCCTCACGCTAAAGTGTAGCAAAAACCCCAAAACAAGGTCAGAGAACAGCAGGGCTGGGCAGGGGATTGCTCCTTTGCACACCTCACCGGCGATGGCTGGTGCTGGTGATACCATTTGGGTTTTTTGCTACTTTTCCTTTAGTATTTTCTCTGTATTCTTCGCATATATATTTGTAGCTTTGTAGCCTATTGTATTAGTGACTAGTTTTCCCAGTGCTTTTCCATGGCCTTTCCCTAGGCAGAAAGACAAAAAAAAAAAAATTCCAGAATTCCAAGCCCCATGGGGTACAAGGTCCCAGCTATGTCTTGGTTCTTCCTGGGAACCAAGGCCAAGAACAGCTCTTCAAGATACATTTCATGGTCAAGGTACGTCAAAGTACAGCTAGAGAAGGGTCTTGACCTTGGGGGGGAATTGCATCACAGTATTTACATTACTGTTACATTTACAGTAATGGCATTACTATTTGAGTAAATGTAAACACTGAAGAAAGCAGTTGTAAGAGACACTGAGGAAGCAGTTTTTTAAGCAGAAGCTGTGACACTAGATAAAACAGTGACAGCTGGGAGTGATATCCTGAGCCTCAACAAAACCCAGTGGCTGAACTTGCTCTGGAATCCCGTTTCATCCCAGCAAGGTCTTATTTGGTCTCTGGGAGCAGCTGTGGCCCAAGAAGCAAAAATATTTGCTACTTTGGTGGGTTTACTTAGGGACAGTCATCTGAAAGGTTTTATTTGTGCCTTTGCCTTGTCTGCAGGCTGCTCTCAGAGTTCCCCACCTAAGCCAAGAAATGGTTGATGCATTTTACCACGTGGTTTCATATATCCTGGCTTTTGCTCAATTAGGAAATTCCCCAAAATGCTTTTGTGTCTTAAATCCAGAACCTCTGAACCCAGACTGGGGAGTGACCAAGAGGGTTGAAAAGTGACCGATACTGAGCCCTTAAGCAGATGCTTCCAGGTACAAAAGAGTGTAAAATGCTGGTAGTGAGAAAGGGGAAAAAGGAGGTGACTGCTGTCAATTGAAGAATAAAGTCAAGATGAAATTTCATCCTTTTTCTTTTTCCTTCTGCATTTTACTTGTGGAAGGATGCTGTGTTTCCAGATCATGTCCACAGCATCACAGAAAAGCAATGCACCCACCAGGCCTGGGAGGTCTGCTCCTGCAGGGAATAGAAGACATGATCTAAAAATTGTTCTTCCACCTTTAGCAAGTGCCTGTTTAAACCATCTGATCAGCCTATGATGACTTTCTCTTTACCAGAAGATTTGAAATGGCAGGCTGAGGTTGCTATGGTAAATGTGTCATTTCCTTTCCTTTCCAAAGGGTGAAACAGCAGCTGAGGTGTGTGTCATCCTGCATGGAGACAGACAGTACTGCTTTCCCTAAGAGCTTTGGCTTATTATTCAAGTCAAACAGCTGCAGGGCCGGGATTTGCCTGCCTTTCCTTTAGCAGTGAGCAGGGAGCTGGTGTGGAACTACCGCCATCTCACTGCCTGTTTGTCACTGGACACCTTTTCAGGACACTCCTACAAAGACACCTCAGCTAAAACGTGCTCATTGTGAGCGATGTGAAGGTTCCTCTGGAGGTGCCTGAGGTTGCAGGAGCCCAATTAAACGTGATGTATGATAATTAGGCGACCAAGGTCACTGTCAGATAATCCTGTCCCGAGTACTGAAGTGCTCTTTTGGCATTTTGCTTTTCAGCCCCTGGAGTATTCTCACAGTATAATGAGCTGGAATTTCAAAACGTGGCATTTTATGCATACCATCTTCTCTGTGGGTCAGAGGGCTGTGTGTCTGGACTGTTTTCCTGCCACCAGGAAATGCCCCTCTCCATATATCTGTACATTTCATGCTGCTCATGTACAATTCAGTAGTAAAAAGTTTCTCTGCACAGCTTTCCTATTGTCCTTTTGGGCATCTGTTAAAAATTGAAAATTTTATCACAACACTTTGATAAAACCAAAAAAATATTCAGTAATTGGTTAAAATATATAAAAGACCAGCTTGATTTTTAATATCTCCAGGTTTTATCCTTTATGTATTTTTCTTTTTATGTAAGATTTTCATTATCAGTTCTGAATTTATCTTCTTGAATTTTCATTTTTATTGGAAAGAGGAAAGGAGTCAGTGAATCATAAGTACTTGTTGCAGCTTTTATTTTACTACTGTGCTTATGAATGTTTGATGTTTGAAGTGGGTTTATTTTCTTTGACAAAAAGCCCTTCCTGTTCTGTGGTGTGTGCTCATTGTGCAATCAAGTGCATATCAGTAACTTCTTTGACTTACTGAGAAAGCTCACGTAAATTAGCATGCATAATGAGATTTGAAACAATCCAAAAGGCTGAGCTCAATGATCAGTGAGAAACCACATAACCAGAAGTGGGAGGAATATTGTGTGTAATGTATTTCAATTTCAGACACGTCTAATGTGTGCCTAGCTACTACACTTTTAAGACAGAAAATATGGGCAGGGCTCTGCCGTCTCTGTAACACATTTTGTACAGAGTTTTACTCCGTTGCTCATGACCAAGAGATCTTTTTGGTTGCTGCTGCTGAGGAACCATTTCCCTCTCCTCCAGATCAGACCATTTAACTTCCCTGAATGATGGCAGGCCTTTCAGTTTGACAGCCAGAACATTGGGTTTCTGTAACAGGTAGCTCCGAGTTAAATCACTTCTGCCAGGGCTGTCTTGGGAGGCCATCAAGCCCTGTGCACACACTTCCTACAAGCACCAAGTAAGAGCAGGTGCTCTTGACTTGCAGAGACCCATTGCTTTGAGAAGTTTTTCCAAAGCTTAGAGGGAATAAAAAACTTCAGAGCCTCAGTGGGAAAATATTCTGTACCTTGCAGGATTGAGCTACAATAGTATTTCATTAAAAAACTGTTGGAAATGTTGTCCCTCTCATTCCTAATAAAGTAGTATCTAGTTTAGATCTTTGGAGTTAGTAAAATGCCATCTCTGGACATGATTCTGCTTGTGTCTGTCAAACCTAATGTTAACATGATAGCCAGTAGAATTTACCACCATCTTTGCTTGGATTTTATGTTTAACTTCTTAATGGGAAAGGCTAATGAAAGAACCACTTTTTTGAGTTGCTTGCAACTTTTCATTACTTTGCCTTTTCCTCCCTGACTTTACTGCATCCTCATAATTCTCCACCTGCCACAATCCCTATTTTTAAAGCCTGTTTTTTTAATGTTGGGGGTTTGTAAACACATTCTTCTTCTGCATCGCAGGGGAGGATGAAAAATTGAGAAAGTCCTGAAGTACAAAACCTCTGTAGGGAAAACGAGTTTACAAAACTGACGTATTTTTATGTCCAGTTTCAGACACCTTACCTTACTTATTGTTCTTGAGGTTGCAGAGACTGAACTTTGAGACATACAGAAAATTATTACAGCTTCCAGAATCTACTAGATCTCAGCAGAGTAGCCCAGCTGTTAGCCATTCACAGAGAAGTGGTCTTTCTACAGTTCAATGCAGCAGTCAGGCATCAATTATGGTAGGAATTACAACTTGTTGGGGATGGGACTGGCACCTTTTTTGATAAAGAGGTGCTTTTTTCAGCTGTTCACAAAGAAAGAAAAAAATGTAGGAAAGATGTATTTGAATTGTCCATTGTGTCTGTTCCAAGATCATGATATGTGCCTTGTAAGCATGGGCATTTTCCTTCCACGTAAAAGCATTAATTTTAGTTCAATAAGAGTGCTGAAGATCCTTACACGCCTCACTGAGGTATCTTAACACAACATGTCTGGGTACAGCTGTCCTATTACCTGAGCATTATATCACCTTTATGTTCCAATTCATACTTTACTACATCAGGGGGGGTTGGTGGCTGCCACAGAGGTTGACTTATGAGTTAATATTTTTGTTTTTCTGTGGGATCTATGTCTGATTTTATAATCTCCTCTATCAAAGTATGCTTAATAAGCAGGTAGAGAACTTACCTACTTACACCAACTTCAAAATAAGTGGCTACATAAAAAGGAGAATATTTGCTTTAAAAAAAACAAACAAACCAAACAAAAAACCAGAAGGCTTAGCTGGGGAAATTCAGTCCTTGCAGATGGTATGGAGACCCTTTGGGGACACATTGGAAACATTCAAGGAGTGCATACCACGTGAAGAAAGCCTTAAGAAAAGATGGGAGGATGCTGGCATTGCTAAGCAGCAGGATTGAACAGATTATTAAAGCAAGAAGGCATCCTTCAAAAAGTCGAACTTTCTTTCAAAGGAGGAGTTCAGTGTGTTGGCATAATGATGCCCCTGGGGGAAGAAACCAATCCCAATGTATAAAAATTACAGCCTCTAACTTGACCATTAAATGTCGATGCATTGACCATGCAATAGCAAAATCTCAGAACTAGAACAGATAATTCTGCCAAAATTTCAGCTCAGTGGTGATAAGAAGAAAAGCAAATTGATTCCCTCAAGGCAAAAAAAAAAAAAATAAGAGCACCACTTCGCCACTGGATAAATCTGTGTTGACAAGCTTACACAGTTCTGGCCCCCACCTGAGGAAGGAGAGAGAACTCAGAAAGGTTCCCAAAGGAGCCACATGGATGATGAGGGGCTGCTGGGCTGGGTGGAATAAGAGGTACAGCTGGGAGTCCTGTAAAATTGTCAGTCAAGGTCAGGGGATAAACAAGGAGAGTTTGCTTCACAGTCTTTTCCAGTGTAAGGTGCAGAGGTGAACAGCAGGCAACCAGCTGTCAACAACAACAAAAATAACAAGGTGTTTCTTGTACATAGCCTGTAATTAGGCTGTGGGATTTCTTTGAAAAGGCTGTGGCATTGTGCTGTGGGTGGTAAAAGTTCATAGGACTCAGAGGGAGCCTGCACAGGCTCGTGGAAGACAAATCTAGCAAGATTAAACATTTAGCAATCACGTCTGGCTGAGGAAATGCCTGAGGAGGCCGTGAGAACATCAGTGGGAAATACCATCATACGCTTGTTCTGGAGATTTTTGTGATCTTCTCACGAGTCTGTTTTTCATCACTGTGGGAGGCAGGACTCTGAGCTGCTGGACCTTTGCTCTGACCCAGTATGATCACGCTTGTGCTATCCAGTGGAGTTGTACATAATTGTAGACTGAGGATTTTTCTGGAGATTCGCAAGGAGATAAAACTACCTGGTGCTTTTATTTCTATTTTTCCCTGCTTAAAGTACTATAAAGGCAGTTTGTGAGAGAAACGTTTTCCTCAAATAAGGAATTGTGTGTTAATAGGAAGTAAGACAAAATGCAAATATCAGATGCTATATCTTTCTTGTTCCTTATTGCCAGCACAATCAGTTTCCATTTTCTTCACACCAGGGCTTAGTGTGACACTAAATCACATTTAACCTCATTTGAACTTCTCTGCCAAGTTCACTCCCAGAGGCTGTTATTTGCCCCTGTAATTTTCTTCCTAGTCCTGCAACTGATACAAACTCCATGTCACCTTTAAAAGCGCTTGCGTGTGTTTGACAAAAACAAAGAACACAATCCTTGCCTTAGAGTTGCCTCCCAAAGGATGGTGTGCAGCTACAGAAAAAGTTGCAGTGTAGATTGCTTTTTATATTGCAGGAACTGGTCAAACAGGGACTCTTTTTTTTAAAAAGTGTGAGAATGAAGTACAGAAGGATTGAGAGTGAGAAAGAGGCTGCAATGAAATGACAAAGCCGTGTCTAAGCTTGGTTGAGTGATATATTTACAAGATGCATAAAGTGCAGTAAAAGCTTTATGTGTAGCATTGCACAATGCACTCCAAGCATGAGGAGTCAGCTGGGTCTTGGAAGCACTTGTACAACTGTATTGGAAGAGCACTTTGATGGTTTAGCTGGGCACTGATGTCCCCTGCATTGCTGCGTGAGTCCAGGTCTCATGAAAATCAGTGCAAGAGTTCTCCTGCTAAATCTGGTGCTGGATTCCAACTCCAAGAATCCTGTCATTTAGTTTCCAAAGTTTCACAAGCACTTTTGAAAACTTTGGAAAGCTTTAGTGGCTCTCCCACTTTGTATGGGAAGTTGTCTTAATATCAGGAATAGGAGGCAGTAGAGCTTCTGAATTATTATCCAGCCTATTAGCTACAGTAACATTCTTCTCTGTGAGCATTCCTCTCAGACATATGTTTTGCTGGAAGTGTCCCCAGTCAGAGGCACTTCCCAACATGTATCTAGATCACTAATATTTGTGTCTGTTTGTTTTAATCAAGTCTGCCACTATCCCTCTTAGTTGCCTCCATGTTGGGTTAAAATGAAGTGTAGGTAATTTTGTTATAGACTATTTGGAGAATTTTGAAGTCACCTCACTTCTTTTTTTTAATACAAACATTTTGATTCCTTTACCATGCGATATTTTAGTTCTCAGGGTATACTTCAGCCTACCACAGTGTTACAGACGGGGTGCACCATGAGCTGCCTCTGTTGAGTAACTCTGTGATTCGGAGCACATTTCCTTCACAGCTCTGATTCCCACAGCTCCTGGATCCTCAAAGCTGCAGGGTGAGTAAAGCCTACCCTCAGAGGCATCTTCCTTCCTCCATTTGCCTTGAACTCCTCGGAGAACAATGTCCTCTGTGCTGCTTATTCCTTCCCTACCATGCGGCAAAGAACCTCACCACTAACAGCTAGTTAAAAAAACTCCCATGATCACAGCTTGTTAACTTGATTCTCCATCAGGAGTTCTAGAAAGCACTCTCTACAGAAGTGCAGATAGAGAATAATAAAAATCTGAGACAGAATGTAATCACACTGATGTCACCAAAACGTAATTATTCTGCATGACAGATGTTGGCGTTTCTAACTTTCAGAACCCTTCTGATCTCTATCACCACCTGGCAGCAGTTTTGATTGATCAACATGTCTGTCATGGTTGTGTGCAAGATATTTAGGTGGAGTGGTTTTCTCAGATAAAACATTACATGAGTTACATAATGCCAAATGGCATACCTATGTGCTCAAGAGGCACCTTGAATGACACTGGCAAAAAAAGCTGATGTCTTGTTAGGGAAAGTAAAGACAAGTCCTGCCGACAATATTAATATGTTCCAAGGTAATAAGGCAGCTTTAAGTAATCATTCTCACTTAATGCTTCTTCATTTTAATGCCATTCCACTAATTATTCAATGCTAGATACTATGATTTCACCTCTAATAATGCCTTTCCCAAACAATGACTTACAGAAATACAATTTTCTGCCTTGATTTAGGTCCAATGACATATAGAACCTACTTGGCATTATGGAGAAACAGGATTTATACTGGCATGCAAAATCTGGATGGTTTGATGAATAAGATGTCCTGATGCCTCTGAGGCAGGACCAACAATAAATGATTGACAGTAGCTAGGTAAAGACATGGGAGCTATTTTCTGGAAGCAGTCCAGCATCTTGGTAGGAAAAGTATTCTGGAATTAATCTTATTGGGTTTTTTCCCAATGATTGATAACAGATGCTTCTCTCTTTTCTCACACGTGGCCTACTTTCAAAGTCAGAGCAGAGTGTAACACATATCAAATACCAATGTGGCCTCTGAGTTGCCTTTTCCTCATCATATGAGATGCAACTCTCATAACTAATTGAATGTTCTTCTTATTTACAAAGAGTCATCTCTATTTTTTTAGGCACACATGTTTTACTTGGAGGGTATTCCTAATGGATGGAGGATTTTTTCCCAGTCACTATTAACAATGCTATTAATTTAAATTACAGCATACAAGTATGGTGAGACAGTAGCCTTGTACTTATGTCCAAAGACATAAAGATGATTCTATGATGCAGGAGGAAAATAAACTAGGACTATCTTTTTCCCTGTCTTTGTTTTTTAAAGGACAGAAGTGAAAAAATCTCCCCTTTTTCTGTCCAAAAGCCATTTTACCATTTGCATCACATCTGATCTTTTTTCAGGAAGAACAGAACATTTTTATTGATAATAAATTTATACCTAGCATTTTTCTAGTGTGCTAGAGCTAGAAAATTTTCATGCATGGGCATGTTTTAGAACCATGATGCTAAAAACTTGAAATCCATTTATGTTTATAAGGCAAAAGCCCCTGTGCTGACAGTTATGAGGTTTGCTACTACTGGTGAAGCTGAAACAGCAGATCTTCAGAGACCTTGCCTTCCTCCCCAGCTGTGCCTGTGCAGCCTGAAGAGCTGCTCATGCAGAGCTGCTGGTGATGTACTTTCTCCTGGGGGATGTCCTGCAGCCATGGCCATGCTGTGGCAGAGCACGGGGACTGTCAGGCCCAGTTAGCACAGAGCAAGCTGCCATCTCTGACAGCTCAGTTTGTTTGGGGCTGTACAGCTCCTGTGTAGGATTCCTCTTAGTATTTGCAACCAAATCTCTGTGAACATAAGTGACCTAGATCTGAGTTGCGCTCTCACCTACCCCTGGCCAGCTGGTAAGAAGCAAAGGGAGCAGCGTTGTCTCATAAATCCTGGGTGGTCTCAAGAGAAGCCCTAGTGGCAGATGACCTTTGAGGATCTGCTGGTATTTCCAGACTTCTGGAGAAAGGAGAGACCTCATACCCCACCAAAGGACCAGCTCCCTCTTGTCAAGAACTACTCAGCACAAAGGGAAGAGGAACAGGCTGTAACTGGTCACTGTCTAAAACCAAGCGAAGGAGAGGAAAGGTACTTCCAATACTTCACCAAGTACTTCCATTCTGGATGTGTTTGTGAGAAATGGCTCCTAGGGGCATCTAAGTCTACCAGAAACTGCATAAAGATTTGGCTCAAGGAATGGGGAGAGCTTCAAACTGTTTGTGATGGAAAACAAATGCTATGATCAATTTTTAAAGTAAAATGAGTGTAAAGGCAGATTTCTATAACAGCACTTTTCACAGCGACTAAGCAGAGATGCTGTTTTCAACAGATCCACTTGAGGAAAGCAGCAATAAAACAAAGGATTTCACTTCTGTGCAATTTCATCCCCATCTCTGCAGTCAAAAAAAATAGGCCCTTCTTCCCTGTGCTGTGCTCTGGACAATCCTGGTGTAAGGCTGCAGTTTTGCTTATTAGCCTGCCGCACATCTTGTCTCATTGCACATCTCATGAGATGATATTAAGCAAAGGAAACATTTCCTTGTGACTTCCAGTAGAATGTGGCAGAAATGCTTGACTCAACTACTAACCAGTTGCAGGATGGCAAAAAGCCATGCAAACATTTGCTGAGGGTTCATGATCTGGTTGTATCACTTAACTTGCTGACATCTTTTCTCATACTGTGGAAGCAACATTAAAGGCAGAATGGGGCCAACTGAAGCTGAGGACTGAGAGTATCAATACAATTCTTCTCTACAAAGAATTTTGTGATCCATAAGGATTCAAGAATATTCCAGAGTGACTGAAAAGATGAAAAATAAGAAAAGTCACTTGCCCATGCATTTTCCTCCTGTCCTCCTCTTCTGCTTGCTTTTCTATTATTATTATTTCTTCCTTTCTTTGTTTTTTGCTTATTATTAGCTAAGTACTTTTGCTTTTCTCTAAAGACTTGAGGGTTACCTTCTGTTTCAAGACAGTTGCTTTTTCTCCTCTTTCAATATCTGTTCAGCTAGTTTGCTGATGCTGTATTCCAAGTGCATTCTTCTCTGTCATGTGACCCACCCCTGTATGTCAGGTTCCATAAACATTGTTAAATACAGTACTGTAATAAATAGAAATTTGGGAAGCCCGTTAGATGAATTGTAGCAGAATTTTTCTTAGCCCTCCCACTTGGCTCAACTTTGAGCAGTCAAGAACAGAAATTTGGAAGATTGCTGTCAGAGAGGTCCTTCTGAAAGCAGAAAATGGAGCACTGCCTTTTAAAAAACTTTGTCCCCAGAAGCCACGAGAAAGGAAGTGAAAGAGCAAGATGACACAGTGAGGGTGAAATCTGTGCACGCAGGCATGGGAAAACACTGTTGTCATGCAATGGATCAGGGAAGAAGTAATGCTCAGTGGATATGTCCCTATGAGGCCAAGACATTTTAAATTGACAAGTCTGAATCCATCACAGAAAATTTTGTGTGTTTGCGTAAAGAGCTCTTATCAGATTTGCTCCATTCTGGTCTCCAGGTATGGAGCCCAGATAGTCCTGTATCCCAGGCTATCTCCCATGCATTACTACCAGAGTGGAAGACACCCAGTCCAATCCTGGGGACCCAGGGTCTTTGCCTCTAACTAATTTATGAACTCTATTGAGGGAACAGCTCCAAGACAGAGCAGGACTGGGTTGCAGGAGGATTGGAAGTCAGGGATGCAATTTCTCTGTGTGGAATGAACAACAGCTTGTGCATCATCCTGGAACTAGACAGCTGTGGGAGAGCCCTGCCCTCAGCACATCCCAGTCCTACACACAAGAGATTTCTCGTGGTGATTCCTGAGATTCAGCACAGCAGTTACTGCCTCCTGAGAGAAGAAGTGAGCTCTGTGCCCCTGCCTTACCACACTGGCCATTGAGTGTGAGGAGTATCTGTAGAAGCAACTTCTGCTTTTAAAATTCCAGCATCCCTGGAGCCCTAGGCTTTGTGGTTTTGTTAAAGCATAACTCAAACCCTAAGGCCAAACCTAAGCATAATACTAACCCTAAGCAAAGCAGTAGAAGGAGCATGAGCTGAGGCTGAGGTGGCCAGCACATGGCTGATGCCAAGGAGAAGGTGTGAAGGGAGCAATGCTTTGTGGGTTTCTTGGCACTAATCCTAAGTTTAGCCCTAACTCTAAGCACAACCCTAACCCTAAGTGGAGCAGTAAATGCAGCCTGTTTTTCAGGCTGAGGTGGCCATGACCTGGCTGGTGCCAAGGAGAAAGGTGTGGAGGGAGCCATGTTAGAGCAATGCCATGCTTCCTTTGGCATGCCTTTCATGGTTGCATCAAAACCTTTCATCTGTGGCTCACACTGGCTGCACTCGGAATGTCACTGCAATTGTTTTTTCATCATGTCTAGTTGCAAGCCACGTTGTGATGCATGTGAAAAGCTGTGGATGGCTTAGTGCCTAGAACAAATTCTCATTTAGCATTAACAAATACTGACCTTCTCTTGAAGGGTTTTGTTCATGACCAGCACTTTGTTACTGTGAGTCATTGTCCACAAGTTAAGGAATGAGTGCACATACTTAGACAGCAGAGCAGGTTTGAGGTTAGAGGGAGTTATTGCAAGGAGTTAGAAGTATATAGTGTTTTGAGGCTTCTTTATGCCTGTCATTTCCCAGAAATTCTTTTTTTTTTTGCTTTTATTTTAGTTAAACTTGTACATAAGATTTGTCACTCAGATTTGAAGAAAGTGTATTTTAGACGGAACATGATTTAGGTATGATGTGTAGAGTACAAAGTAGAGGTTTCACCTTCAAAACCTGCTGAATTTGAGTGACATTTGGAAGACACTTTCATAAAGCATCTAATTTATAAAGCAATTATGTGAGCTGCTGCACTGAGGGCATTCAGGGCCTTTTCCTCCAGGAATATGCTTTTGTTGTCTGGGACAGGAGACAGGCAGGGCAATGCAACTGACACACATTAAAAATTTGCATCATTATTTTAAAATACGATGTGCAATTACTAGTAGGCAGCCCACTTCTTTTGCCAGCAGACATGAAAAAAAACAACATTTATTACATAAATAATGCATTTTCCTGTTTTTATGTACAATATGTCATTTCTTGTCTTCATATACATGGAGATGAAGTACAATATGCAGCTATTACATTCTAAAATAAGAGACATCAGTTAATCTGGGAGATTAAGTTCAGGTCTTTTTGAAGTGACTTTTACAGGGTTCTAATGTTTTCCTTTTTCTTTTACACTGAAAAAATGAACAAAGAAAATTTGAATGCAAGAAATTAGACCTTTGTTTTGGGTGGAAAGGAGTAGTGCAAGGTTAAGTGTTCTGTACTGTAAGCATGGAAATTATCATTGGGCAGGGTTTGTTTAACCAGCTGTGACCTACAAACTTTTGCACAAGAATGGTAAGCACAAGCAGTACGTGAGGAAACCAGATCCTTTTCAGGATGAGATTGGTATTTACACTCCCCATTTCCTCTGCTTTACATCACAACCCGTAAATGATACCAGCAGAGTGAGAGCAGGGCGAGCGGGGTTTCCTCCCAGGGCAGAAGCACATACGCTGTCCAGATGTGTGTCATCTTCACTGATTTTGGTGGTCAAGGACTGTGAGCTGCCTGTCACAGATACTGCTCTTATCCACCTCACTGCAGGACACTAAGGGTGACTTCTCTGTAGCCGTGTTTGCAGAGGGGTCCCAACACTTTGTCACTCTTCTATGATGTGGCACCTGACTTCTTCAAAGAGAAAAGAACAGCCCACTGCACCTAGGTCAGTGCAGAAACAGACAAAAGATTCACAGTGCCATTTCCCAAAAAACAGCTAAAACATAGTTTAATCCCAAATATAATTTATTTTCCATGTTATGTGAAAAAAAACCCAAACCCTCGTGCTCCCCCCGCCCCAGCATGCTTTGTCATGCTCAGAGTGACTGGTACTTCTAAAACATGTACGGCTAAGAGCCTTGACCTAGTTTCATATGCCAAATCTGGGAACAAAGAAAAAGTCTGGGGATAGGGAAGAACAGGATGGCACCACTGCACTAAACCCACGTCCTACATTGCCCTCTTTCATCCTGCTTCCAACATCTACTTTTAAGACAGCAGTTGCAGTGGGAGTCCTTTACTGTCTTCTGTAAGGTAACATTTCTACTGCACCCAGTGCTTTTGCCTTTTAGTCAGAGACACTGCTAGGGCCTAGGTAAGCCAGTAAGGGTGGATGCAGACTACTGTCCACAGCCTTTCCTTCATCCTGCTGCAGCTCAACTCTATGTAACATGAAGACAGCAAAATCAGGAAAGTAAGAGGATTCACTTGACCAAACACAAGTTTTGACAATGTCAACACCTCCCCTGAGTTCCTGGGGAGAGAAAGAGGGACTTCCAGGACACAAAACATCTCATCCAAACCCAGGAGTCTGAAACAAGTCATCCCTTTGAAGCACCTCTTGATGATCAAGTGAATCTTCTCAGATACAGGTGACTACAGTGAGATGGGCTATTCACAAACAGTTCCCATTAACATTAACTGATTTTAGTCTTATGGAAATGGATATATATATATATATGTATTTCTGGAAAGATTTAGATTATAACCTTTTGCTTCTCCCCCAGAGTCAGTAGTTGGTAGTTCATTTGTTCATTCATTTGTTCATTCCTACCATCCATCCATCCATCCATCCATCCATCCATCCATCCATCTGTCCGTCCATCCACCTAGCTGCAACTCTGTATCAGAGGGAAGAAGGGAGAGAGGGACAGAAAAGGCAGGGCCTGCTCACCCCAGAAACACCTGGCAACCACAAATGCATGTAGCAAGGATAGTTTAGAAGATAAGAAAGCAATTAAATTAACTCCTGCTATAGCCCTCCAAATGCAGGCAAGCTGGAAGCTAAATTTCTGCTTTCATTAGAACTAATTGGCAGTCGCTGTCTACAAGGTGCCTCTTGGCTTTGGTAAAACAAAACCAGAAAATGAAACATTAACTGGTAATAACTGATAAAGCAGGGATGAAAAAAAAAAAGACCAGAGGAGTGGAAAGGGCAGGAGCAATTCTTAATTAAAGCTTTTTCTCCAGCAACTTTCAGTTGCCTTTCTGGTATGAATGACAGCTTCTGTGGCAGCCTGTGCAGGGCAGGCTGACGCAGATGCCACGTGCTGCAGTGGTCCTCATGCTGCAGGGGTCCCTGAAACCCATACTGAAGCCCTCCCCAGTTCCCACACTGCAGCTGTCCCCACCTTCACTGCTCTCTGGGCACCCTCACAGCTTCCTCCCTCCAGTAGATGAAGTTTTGCTCTCGGCTTCCTTTGTACCTGATGCACAGAAAAGCAGCATACCAAGTGACAGGAAAGTGAGTATGGCTCGGCCACAAGCTGATGTTGAGACACAGGCAAGTGTCAAAGCACAGGAGGATAACAGGCAACTTAAGAAAATTCAGCGCTATTAAAGAAATAAGAGGGCATTCATATGTATACACACATTTTCTAGGATGTGTCAATGTCTTAGATGTTTCATTTTAAAGTGTAAAATGACAATGTGTAACTGCTTCTAAGTTAATGCACTTACATTAACTTTGAAAAAGTGTAATAATATTCTTCTAGAAAGTATTATAGGGTCCTGAAATATTTTCTTGCTGTTGACAAGTTGCAGGTTCAAGAGGCACAAACCAGTATCTGATCAGGGTACACAGCCATTAGGGCTCACAGATCTCTCTGGATTATCCCAGCAGAGTCAATGGTCTGGAATGCCTTCTCTGTCACAAGATAGATGCTCCTGAAATGCACCATGGCTTTATTCTTTACTCAACATCCTTCTGACTCCAAGAGTAGCAGGAAGTGCATGGCATGAACTGCATGTGTGTAGGTTGTGCAGCTGAACTCAGCTCCTTGGTGCAGATAAATCAGGTTTGATTCAGTCCTTGCTGATAAACTAGGGTGGCAATCACGAGTTACTGTGACAAGCCACCACTCTTGGTTCTAACTCCCAAATGAGTTCAGGGTAGAAGGACACTGAGACTCTTGAACCCACAGACGGAAACAATCTGAGGTGGGGGCAGCAGGAGCTTGAAACTTAAGTCTACTAAAATAATCTGCTCTAGGATTGCTATTATCTCTTCTCTTATTGTGTCCAGAGAAAACTCCTTCTAAATCTAAATGTGCTATGAATGGCCTATGTGCAACTTTTTGTGATAATACGAAAAATATTATAAAGCTTAAAAGCTTCTCAGGGCAGTGTGAGACAAAATAGAGTGGGTTAGACAACACCAAATAAAACCAGGCAGATAAAGGAAAGGAAACAACCTGTACAATAAGCCTGTGACAGGGTTACTTTCCAGCAACTACCAGCCAGATAAGAGCTACCCCAAACTGGTGTAGGTCCACATGCCAGCAACTGTGTGCAGTTAAACAGCAGGGGAGGGCTGACGAGCACCTTCTCAACTCTTAGAGCTCGCTGGGCTTGTAACTACAGCTTCCAGCCCCAGCACAAGCTTCTGCCTGAACTTTGATACGTGTTTTCCTGTGCTTCCTGCTGAGCCTCTTTTGCTGATGACCCAAAGCAAAACCAGCGTGCTGGGGGACTACTTCTAAAGCTATCTGTCTGCTGGTGCTAACAGAGTTACACAGGGATTCAGCAGAAGGGCATGCCTTGCTAGACACAAGTTATGAGGAAGGAGATCCTTGTGACCTGGTCAAAAAATTGTGCTTTTTGAAAGGAGCAGTTGATATGGGGTCATCTCCTAAGCTGTTGTGTACTCTTTCTCTCCTTTCCTGTCTTCCAACAAGTCACATGTCTACAGCTTATTAAGAGGTTTCATTTAAATCTTAAATAAATAAAATTTAAAGGGTAAACAACTCTCACTACCTAAGCTTAATCATTAAAGACGTGGATTTACATCCTGAAAATGAGATTATCTGCTTGTTTTTTCCTTTCCTTTCTGTGATTAGAAGCAAAAACGTTTTCAACGTTTTCTTTTTCGGTATGCTGGCTTTTGCAGGAGACTTTGTGCACATTCTTCATCTACCAAAAATTGCCTGAAGACTGGCAGAACACACAGCTCAAGGCACTTTCAGACTATCTTTCCTTTTACAGACATGTATTGACTTAGCAATATGCACTGACTGAGGGCTCTGGCCCCCAGGAACACTCTTGCAAACTTCATGCAAACCTGGCATTAGCTGCAGGGTTTTTCTTTAATTCTTGTTCCTCTTTTTCTCCTTGAGATAGTCCAGTTATGAAGTACTTGCCTATGATGACAGGGACGTCATCTAAGAGGCTTCTTAGGCTATAGTAGAGCCCAGTGAGCTGACCTCTCAGGGCATGCTGGCACATACGGTGACACAGCCTAAAAAACGTATAATTTAAATATGTAATTTTGTGCAGGGCACCAACTACCCAGACAAGCTCTACCTTTGCTGAACTTCTTTCTGTATGGACATCCTTGGCATCTTCTACAGTCAGATTTAAAAGCTCTGCTTCCTCTGTACTGCAATGACCAGGCATGATAAAAATTGTGAAGGTGGCATTTAAGAACTATAAAGTTTAGATTTAATGCTTTTCTTCTTGCATGTGTCTTTACAATGCTTTAGAAAAATCCACAAATTAATACAGTAGCCACTTTGTGGTAGCTGCTGATACTCAAGTTACATTAAGGCAGCAGAAACAGGAAGGAGCTAAGTGAGATGCCGAGTTAATTGCAGAACTGAGGATTCAACAGTGTGACCCTGAGTCAGATTTCAGCCTCACTGAGCTGTGCTGAAACTCTACTCCAACCCCGGGCTGCAAGCTGCCCCCAGATCCCTCAGAGTGGCCTTACCCACCCACTGTTACCTGGGTTACAGGCGGCCTGCACCTGCAGCATGACACAAACCCACACTGCTTGCAAAACACGGCTTCCTGGAGCAGCTGGCTTGTTCAGAGCTCTCTCCTTTCCAAGGTGTTTCCCAAGGCTCCTCAGAGGCACCCTTCCATACCTGGGCATATGAAATGGCAAACCTGGATGCTGCCCACATGCTGTGTTCCTGCCCAGCCTTTTGACAGAGTGGAACATACAGTTCTAGGTGGCTTCACAACAGGCTACGCACCTGTAGAAAGGACACACATAAACTATGATGTTATAGTGTGGTCTGTTTCGTAGTGAAAATAGGCTAGAAAAAGGCCATTTATTTTTTTCTTTTCTTCTTTATTGGCATTTGTGCTCAATCTCAAGATATTGTGTGCAAGAGAAAGGTCTCAGAAACATAAATTTATCTGGGAATAAAAACAATAAAATACTGAACATTTGCATATGAATATAGAGTTAAAAAAATCAAGTCCAACTCTGTTTGAACTCATGTTTTCTCACAAATTGTTTTATAAGCTATATTGAATCCACAGGATAGCACATCCCACTCATTCATCCTCTGATCTATTGCACATTATTTCCACTACAATTTATCACTCATATCAGTGATGTTTATCTGATATTTCTGCTGAAGTACCAAAAAAGTGTTGGTGTTGTTGCTTAGCTTTCTACCATCAATACCTTCTCCTCATAAAGAAACCAAGGGGCATATTTCCTTCTCAACAGCACAGGCTGGCCTACCTGTAATATTATCCCACTAAACCACTGAGAATGTTCTTTTCCTCACCTTGCAAAATAGCTTACAGGCATATTCATAATATTCTGAATAAAGAGTCTGTAAGTTCATACTATCCACATGAAAAAGGTGACTTCAGAACAAGAGTTAGGTTTAAATCATGATGCATTTGTATGGAAATGGCTATACTAGGTCTATATTAAACATTTATTAGGCATACAGTAAACATCTACATCAGATATACTTACGGCAATATTCCACAATAACTCTTCTTTTGAGTTTCAGAACCTTACCCAATAAAGAGACAATATTTTCTTCTTAGCATCATGTGGGACTTACGTGCGCTCTGAATCTAGCAAAGCCAGAACACTTCTAATATTTTCTATTAATATAATTTTAAAACCCCCTCTAGATTACATGCAGTATTAAAAAAATCTGAACTATGGATATCCAAAACCTTAAGGAGGTTAAACATTAAAACACATTTCAGCCAGTATGCCAGGGCCTGTAGACAGCTAAGTCAGTCTTGTAAATAAATTCAGAATTATTTTATTAAGGTCTGGTTAATAGAGTTTTGTTCACAAATTCTGTAGTATTTCCCCAAAAGAGCCTGCAGCTTGCAGATATTTCCTTGTACATTCACAAAGCTTACTGAGCTGGCAAGAACCTTAGGAGTACATTAAACTAAATAATTTACGCTTGCTATTTTAAAAACGAATAGGCATTAGGGGGTTGTGTAGAAGAAGTTTGATTTCACTACCTGGTAAATGCTTAAAGGCTGTGTCTAACCTGTAGTGCAGTCAGCACAAGATTCGGAATCACAAGCAGTTTAATACAGGATCTATGTTCTCGCCTTTAGACACTGGATAAAGAAGAATTTGCAAAAGCCAAAATCTATAGTCATAATTGTATGTTTACATTTATTATTTTTTAAAAAACCATCACATCTTCTTCTAAAATTTAAATATCTATAGAAATATTTATAGAAATATTTATTAGAGAAGCCTTGCTCACAAAGTGTCCCTCTCTAGCTAGGACCACTGTTGGACACTTCATATGCAAAAGCCCTGGGCAGTTCTGCACCCATCAACAGAACTACAGCCAGAATCTGTGCCCACACCTAGGCTGTAAATAATTTAGGAGCAATGTCCATTAGCATGCACAACTTTAATCAGCTCTGTGCCTGTGGGCTGCTGCTGTTTTCCATGCCCCTCTCCATCAGGAGCCTTACAGCCATGCCCATAGGAGACCACAGGGAGACTGTGCAGGGTCTTCTGAAGGGTCCAGGCCACTGTCTAGACACCTGGCCATGTCCCAGCCTCCTCCCCTCTGCTGGTTTCCACATCTGACACTGGTTTACTCGTCCCCTTAAAGTAACCACTGAGAAATTACAAACGCTATCTCAAAGCTGCCACTTCATCTACCTGCCAAAACCCAACAAAATCACTTGGGAGCATCCTGATGTACTTACAGGGCTTTTCAGCCTGCTCCCCAGTGCTTCTCTCTTTTGAGTGAAAAGGTTCAGCATCCTATCTGGGGGTCCCCATTTGTCCAGCCAAGGGAGAATGAAAGCCTCTGGAAGCCTAAAGAGGGAAGAAAAGCATGGGAACTAAGAAGAGTCACCTTTTGAAAGGTGAACTGATAATCTACTTCTGAACCACTCAACTTCTTTAGGCAACTTCTCCAACAACATGCATTTTACTGATTCCTCATATATAATAGGTATAAATATGCAGGGCCTTATGGATCAGCTATTTGAGAACTCAGAGATGAGTTCTGGAGAAAGTTACACAGTTTATGTATTTTTGATTTCAGTGCAGGTGAAATATATGGTGAAAGGAATAGTGATAAAACAAACAAACAAACAAAAAAACCAAACCCAAAAANGATTCCTCATATATAACAGGTATAAATATGCAGGGCCTTATGGATCAGCTATCAGAGATGAGAACTCAGAGATGAATTCTGGAGAAAGTTACACAGTTTATGTATTTTTGATTTCAGTGCAGGTGAAATATATGGTGAAAGGAATAGTGATAAAACAAACAAACAAACAAAAAAACCAAACCCAAAAACCTCTTCATACTGGCATTAAAGTAGTAATAGGAACCACAAGTCTTCCTGGACCAAACTAGACACATTGAATGCCCTTTTATTTGTATCTTCAAACCAGGTTGTTCAATTAGCACACCTGTTCTGTGCCCAACTTCCAGCTAATCAGCACTGAATAATATAAAAAAAGAATCCATGTCTTGCCAGTACCTTGTTAGTACACAGTACCCCATGTAAAAGCCAGGAAGTACTAAGTGGGCATAAAACTATTGAGACCAAGCTCTGTACTACAGGAGGGGAAAAATCGTATTTAATGGTCTTATTCTGGCCCACTTATTATTTGTCAAAATTATGCAGTGTTTTCAGTTGTAAAGTCAATGATGCTTAGAAACTTCTGAGAGATATCTGGATTTTCTTCTTTAGTTAACTGAAGATTTTCTCCATGAATTTTAATGTGGATCCAGAGTCACATAGAACCATAAAATGCCTTTGGTTGGAAGGGCCCTTAGAGATCACATAGCCCTGACATGGGGAGGGACACCTTCCACTAAATAAGGTTGCTCAAAGCCCCATAAACCTGGTCTTGAATGCCATCAAAGCAGCCAATCCTCTATTTCACTCCCAGAGTTTCTAAATTTCTTTCATCTGCTGAACTGCTCTGACTTGTTAGGCTTAACATGTCATTCCTAAAATATCATGAACATCAGTTCTGTGCTTGCTGTCATAAAGACTGGCAGTTCTTCCTACTAAATCATTGCAGATTTGCAATTCTGTGTGTTTTCCTTTACTCTACTTTTATGCTATAATAATTCATGGGGATCATTGAAAGTCACAGAAGAAAAACATTTCTCATTGAGCACAGGCATAATGAAACTGTTGCAGCAGCAGACTTAGAGGCCCTAAGTCTACTTAGAGTACCCTATTTATAAATCAGACAACATTCTCAACATTCTATCAGCTGCAAATAAAATATGAATATTTACAGATAGTCACATTTTTCAAGTATGTACAAATAATTGTTTCTCTAGATTACTTGTCTGGAAAATCAGTTTGCCTCCCCACAAATGCAAAAACTATACTCATCCCCTCACAACTCCTATGCAAGTCCTATTGGCTCTTACTATGAAGGAGTGCCAGAAATTTTTGCATATTTATGTAAAAATAAAGCTAACTTTCAAACAGGAACTAGTGTAAGTCTTCAAAATAGTTTAAGTCATATTTCAAAAGTCTTGCAGGCACTTTGAAGCTCAGGAGTGCTAAAAAAGCCCACTAATTCCACTGCAGATCAAGAAGAACTATTGTTGCATGTATAGCAGGAAAGGGAAAGATCAAAGAGGGATAAAAAGCCATGTTTTTGAGGATTGAATTCTCTCTCTTAAGTACTAACTTGATTTGGGTTAATGGCAGCTTGCAGATAGGTCTACCAAAGAACGCTTTGGCTCTGTTCTAGAAAATTGATTTATTGCCCAGAGAACAACTCTTCTGAGCACAAGGAATATAATAAATATTAAAAATCAGTGGTCAGCAATTGCCTTAGTAGTAAATGGGCAGGCATGAGCAATATCTTCCTGAGAAATAGTTCAGCTTATAAACAAAGGCAATATAGTAGAGCTGGGTACTGAGATTTCAAATACAGGGAATTCCATCATTCTGAAAGTCCTAGACCACTATCAAACAGACTGATCTGCACAAGGACTTACTGCACAGTGAGCCTGCCTGGTTAAGCCCGTGCCTTTCATGGCACAGCCCATGTGTCTTGGCTATCCACCAGCCAGGCCATGGCAGGTGCTGCAGAGCACACAGCTCCCTTGGCATTACAGCCTTCCTTCACACAGGCTGAAGGGAATCCCCATGAACTTTGCCCTGTTTTGGGTGGGCAGCCACACCACTCACAGCACTGGTGGGTCCTCAGTGCAGACACAGCCTGAGACTCTTGAATCCATTTCCTTTTCCTATGGAAGGAGGTTTTACAAGATATCTTCCATTTTTACATATTACTCTGGAAGAACAGATGCATGACCACCTTATCACTGCCTCTGTTGGCTGTATTGATTGCCTCTAGTGTGTGAGTTTGGTATGTTAGCTAATACCCACTGACAGTAAATCAGCAAAAACTGATTCAGAATGGATGCAGCAGCCACTAAATGATTTACAGAGGAGAGGAGATGTCTGAAAATGAAAAACAGAGTTGCTGCCATTCTGTGGCAAAGAAACCATTTCACATTTAGACAGTAAGAGAGCTCCAAATGTTTGGATGATCAATTCTTTCCAATCGGTTGCTCAGTTCCCCTTGAAGACTTCGGTGCTGCAGGATCTGATTAGAAATGAAGACGTGTCTCTGAGAGGGAAAGGAAACCAGTCTGTTGGATGAAGCAGACTCTGGCTGGCCCAAGGAGGCTGCACAGCTGGTCTCAATGCCTGGGTGCCCACCAAGTTGCTGCAGAGAGCAGCAGCCCCCAGGGAAATGGGCTGTGTGCTGCCAAAAGTTGCATTTCAGTGCTGTGAAGGTTCCTGCTCAGCAGCGAGCAGGCAGCTCTGACCACACAGCACTAGGGTTTTTTTTTCTGGGGGATTTTCAGGGTATCAATTTGTTTGGGCCAGCAGATCTCATCCATACAGTGCAGAATCACAGTCCTGTTTGTGCTGGCACAGGATGCAAACCACGCAGTGGTGGAATGAGTCTGTTCTGCTGCAGTCGACAGTCTCTGGGGGCAGTACTGACCCTAGGACTTCCTTTACAATCATCTCCAATGTAAGGAAAGACAGTGTGTAGGGGACTGCTCTAGAAACAGCAATTCATGCTCAGAAGCTTGCAAGTTACAGCTGCAGTGCATGTGCTGTGTTTCCCTCCATTCTTACACAACACCTATGAGTGACCGAAAATGAGACAATGTAGTGTCATGATAACATCTATTTTTCATTTTTAAACTCAGAAAAAAACTAGTGTGTGTCACACAGGAAATGGTTTAGCCTCATTCCCTAAACTGGCTCATCTCCAACAACTTTTGAACCCTCTAATTTTAAGTACATTTGACATAAGGACAGAGGTCTCGAAGGTAAAACGTTCCTTCCAGTTTTGCAAAATCAGCATTCAGCTAGTGAGGAGAACTCCCTGCTCAGGGAAAAGGCATGGAGGGTTTGATCCCTGGCTGTTTTGTTTGGCTTGCTCAGCTCTCAGGGGGCAGCAGCCAGCTGGGTTCCCAGCATCACAGCCAGGCAGTCGGCACGTGCACAGCTACAAACCTACTGCAAAACACAGAGGTTTTTGCCTGGCTAGGCAGCAAAACACGAGCACTTCCTATACTCAGGAATGGGCTGAGGATACTCCCTGGTGGTGAGCGATTGAGCACAGGGTCCATGAGAGGAGCTGAGGGGGGATGGAGGAAGTGTACTAAGGAACATGGAAAGAGATGTCAATAAAAGCACAGAGAAGGCACAACAAGCCCCAAAGAATCTCGCTTTGCTTATGAATTCAATATTGTACATGAGAGCACTTAGCTCACCACTGTAAGGCAGCTGTCTCTGGAAGAGACACAGCAGCTGTGTAAGATAATGCTGCATAGAGCTCTACAAAAACTTGGCATGTATAAAGCAAGGGCAGCTCCTGAACACCATATATTAAATTCAGGATGTTAAAAGAAAAAAAAAGGAAAGCCATATATGAGGAAGGATAATGTTGGTAACCATAGAAGGTAGCTTTTGAACCAGCATTATGGCATCAGGCTGGTATGGATGTTTCCCATTGCAAATAACATTGACCATACTTCTCTGGAAGATAGACAAATTAAAATAGTGGGAATCCATGGTTTCACCACGCCAGAAGAATGCATATTTCAAGGTCAGGTTGTGATTGCTAGCCTTTTTATACCACAGGCTTTAAGATTTCACCTGTGCCTTTTGAATCCAATTCATCTCCAACCTCCATCAGTCCTCTGTTGTGTATTTTAGCTGTGCTCCATCGCTAACCCAACTAACTCATAGACTTTGAAATAGTCACTGATTTGATACCATTTATTTTTATGTCACATGCTAATACACATCCACTAGAGTTCCTGCAGTGATGCTGTCCCAAGTACTGTGCAGGATTGCCACCCAACTGATTACAAACAGAATTAGCAGATTCCCTCCTAGGGCTGTCTGACAAACCCCATTACCACTAGTGCAGTGTGAGGAAAAAAATGCTGCTAACCTTACTGTCCAGGGAATGGGGAGGCTGGATCCAGTAACACAAGGAGGCTTGCTGAATGTCTGCCAAAAGAGTGTTTTTCTGAATGACCTGGCAGGACAAGATAAATTACACCTTCCTTATTCCAGATAGACACAAGAGCTAAGAAAAGGGAAAACAACGTGCTAAGCATTTCCTCTGCTGCTCACTTTACATAAATTGATCTCTGTTTTGTAATACTTCAGCAGCTTAATTAAAGAAAGGAGGAGTAAGGGAGAGCATTCTGTTATATTTGTATGCATTATTGTCATTGAAACATGACTAAATGTAGAGACTGAGGAAACATTTCACTCATTTGTGTTTAGTGAGTTGTATGCTCAGTTCTACTCCATAGAGCAGAGTGCTAGAGACTCCAGCCAAGTGCAAACAGGCTGGGAAAGGAATAGATACGAAATAAAACATATTTCTTTTTCCTTGGTAAATTTTTAATTACCTGCCACCATGCTGCAAAGTAAGGTCATGACTGAATTGATGACAAGAAAGAGACCTTGTGGAAAGCTTTAAAGAAGAAATGTCTATGTCCTGGCAGTCTGTGATACTGTTTTTATGCACCTGTACAAAGAGCAAAGGATTAAGTATGAAAAAAACCCCATTGAAGACTAAAGTAATTTGCTTTCATAATTTAATACACATCTTTTTGCTTATTCTGCAAATTAAATCATTCTCCTGCCTTGTATGATCTCTTGTACAGACATTAAATTTTCCAATATGATTATCAATTTCTTGATGGATTATTGGTAAGCTACACAGAAAATATCTGGAATAAAACCAACATTATCTATCAACAGGGAGCATGACAGAAAGAAGCCAAACTGAGAATAAAAGGAAAATAGTAATAAATTCAGAAACACTTTTTAATTCTTTCCCCCTTTAGATTTAGAACAATAATGGAATTGGTCACTCTTGTCCTTAATTTAGTGATATTAGGATTATGCTTTAGTTTTCAAAGGAGTTTTGTAAGAAAAGGAATATGTTCTCATGATGGTTTGTGGTTCACTTTAGAGTGATTCCTTAATGGACAAATGGAACTCCCCCAAACCTGCTTCCACTGCAAAAGATTTATATAACCTAAAACCAAAACCACATGGATACTTTTGAAAAATTAACTTTCCTTCTGCTGTAAACAATCCATGTCTAGAAATCTACCTCCATCAGGTTAATTTCAGTGGGAATCCTGCATTCAACTTAAAATATTTATTGGCATCTGAAATGGTGTGACAGATACAAAGCAAGCAAGTGTTGTACCCAGATAGCTGATGGTTGCTCAGGATTGCCCATTCAGTTGACACCAACAGCACTCACAAAGGGGAGCCAGCTGAAAGCCTGTAATGTCATAAGGGAAAATAAAGGGAAATAGGCTAAATGTTCTTATTTAGAAAGGATAGCCTTTGGCAGAGAGATGAATAACATTATTTTAGACTAAAAATTGGGCAGACGACTGACTGCCAGAGAGGAAGCTCAAATGGACAAGTAGAGCTCATACACATCATTACTATCAAAACAGAGATTTCATAGCTTAAGACACATTTATTCTAGATGGCCCCAGTATGACACAACCCTAGCACAACCTCCCCCATCTAATATATTATGAGAGCAGTCCATCAGCAGACAGGAAACACACGGTCCTGGATGTAACCATTAGCTCAGGAAACTTCTAGAGCACCAAGTGTCAGAAGCTGGGCACTGTGCTGCTTTTAGTATTCTCTCCCTATAGATCCATCACTGTACTCCTTCAGATGCAAGACCACAGAAATATTGATCTGGTTTGTGATGCTTCATCTCATATAGGGTAAGAAGATGTGAAAAGAAAGGCTTTGACTTCTCAGTAGAGAGTACAAAGGAGTAAGATACTCCCTTGCATCCTCCTAACATCACATTTGGTGTTTTTTATCAGTCAAACAATCAGGTGACAGAGAATCTATGCGGTAAGAATATGATAAAAACACAAAGAGGACCTAAAGACATAACACTTAATCTTTTAAAATCAGATGTCATTCCCTGTCTACGAAGTAAAGGAAAGGTGAGGAGACAAAATAATACATGAAACATACCATGTGCGTGAATAAAGAATCATATAGGGCACAGCCAAAATCAACTCTAGGGTCTTAAAACAAAGAGCTTTCATTATAAATGTTGCTCTCAGTTAACCAGTATAAAGAGCCTGTACAGAACAGCCATCAGCACACACATCAGCTTGTTTAATCATGTAAAGAGAAAACGTAGAGAGCAATAAAATACATTAAAGAGGTGACTGTGTCAAACAAAACCAAAAAGAAGGAAAATTCAGGCTAAAGCTGCACTATCTAGCTCTAGTTTTCTACCAAAGGATGTCCCTTGTTGTCAAATGGTAAAAGAGGAATACTGAGAAACTGAGAACTAGGAAAGCACTGAGGAACAAAGAGAAGCTGAATGGGGGCTGGAAGGAACAGTACATACAATATAAATGTGTACTTTTAACTATAAATGACCTTCCGTTCCAGGAATGGAGAGACAATCAAGTAATGAGAGTAATTCTGACAGGCCTGATAAAAGCTGTTTTATGAGATAGAGGAATCCACAAATTAACTACATTTAGTACTGCATAACATGAAAAGAGATCACTAACCTTTCTGATGTTTCAGTCTGAATCTGAGCCTCTACCAGTTCATACTGTAATGAACTGTGAAGTTCACCACATCAAAAGAAGATGTAAAAACATCACTTCCAAGTACCACATTAAATAAGCTATATAGGTTTGTATTAATATTTAGACTGACTTAACCATCTTCTCTAACATGAAGATAATGTTATGCTTAGTAGTTTTACATATGTGTCTGAAGTCTTACTTTCTGTCATAACTTTCCACTCAGTTCTCATACTGGAAAATGACAATTTACCGCTATTTCTCAGGGATTTGTAAGTAAGGATGACTACATCCTCTTAGTCCTGTTCCCAAAAGAAATGCAGCCAGGCAGTGATCTGGACTGCCCATCTGTCTGCTCTAGATGACTTTTATAGCAATTGGTGAATATTAATGAAATCTGATTAAGAGATAGAATTTTCAAGACGCTAAGTTTGTACAGGTTTCATGAAAAAAAGGTAGGTGAAAAGTTTCAGTGTAACTTTACCCCTTATCAATCACAAGAAAATATTTGTGTTTGTATGTATGCATGTGTATAATGGAAGGAAAAGCTCAACCAGCAATAGCTTAACTAGAATTTCTATTTTATTAGAAAGCTGCGTATCCAAAGAAGAAACAAAAACTGCTCAGAAAAGAAATCTCCTTGCTTCATGGATTTTTTTTTACTAAAGTAGATTAACCTATTTGTTAGTTTGGTCAAGAAAGTTCCACATGTCAGATTATAGTTCAAGAAGTTCTTGTTTCGATGAAAGAGTTGTGACAGAAAATTAGATTTTCCACCAAACTAAGTTGAGTGGCTCACATATCTTAAGGATGTCTAGGTTTTCAGCTGCTGAAAAGAAATGCTGCTTACTTTTTGATATAGACTCTGAATTTTTAAGAGGGAAGTTAGAGAAAGGGTTAAGACAAAAAAAAACTGTGACTGAAATGTCATCTATCTACACACCCAACTTTACTATTGCAAGCAATCACATCCCACAAATTCTTTCCATAAATGAATCAAGCCCCACTTTAAAACTGTTAGTTTTCTACTGTTTGTTCTTTCCCTCCCAGAACTTTGTTGTCTGATTCTTAGAAAGCCCCTATTAATTTCAAGATTAAATTTATTCACAGTGATTAGATCCATCTGTTCTGCTGCCAAAATTGGCCTTTAGTTTAATAGCTTCCCTCCATTCTCAGTGCTTATCTTTCTGGTGCATTTATGCAGAAAAATCCTATCTTCTCTCAACTTTCATTTTTCTAGGATAAACAAGCCAATCTATTTCATTTGCTTTTGTAAAATGTGTCCTCTGTTTCTCCCCAGCACGCCAGTATATAATCTTTTCCCCCATTCCAGGCTGAATTTATCTTACCTGAACATAAATCTCCAAATTATACTTAATAATGCAGGTAAGGCCTTACTAGAACCACATATAGGCATCAATTTCCCCTCTATCTAAAAACTCATTGCCTGACTCACAGCAAGAAATATTGGCTTTCCTGCCCATCACAGTTGCAATATATTGACAGTTTACAATCATCCTGTGCTTAGCTCTACACCCAGTTCTTTCTTCTCCTCTGTTGCTTCCAAGTAATAAGCTCAAAGCCCACAGGAGAACTTTCTATTATTATGCATAACCTTAAGATTTGTGTTATTGATGCTTATCTCCTCTCTACTGCTCTAGTCCTTAGGACTGTGAGTTCTTCCTGCAAGTATTCCATTTATTTTCCATATCAGTTTTATCTGCCAGCCCTGCAATGTCCTGGATTTAATAACACCTCCTTGTGTTTTCCACTGACATCATTAATAAAAGTGTCAAGTAATATAAAGCTGAACAAGAAGAATTTTCACCAATAACCTGCCTCCAAGACAGCAGCTCAGCATTACCCTTTGTGGTCTCCCCCTTACCTCAGTCCTTATCTTCTTTGTCTTCCGGTACGAATTGTCATCTCCTCCAGCTGATAACTCCATAAATGACACTGACTTCCTTTGCCTATCTTCTTTCATTATCATTGTAAAGATCAGCAGAGCTGGAGAAATTTTAGTATTTTCCTACCTCTGGTGGTGAACAAAACTTATACTTGTGTCCCTCTTCTTACATTGCACTACCTACCATAAAAAGGCTGTTAAAATATTTAAGTATGTAAAACTCAGCAGAAGGAGGCGTCTACTTTTTTTTTTTTTTTTCATTAGTGAATTCCACCTGCTCCTTTTGAGAGAATTTTGATATTTTCACTGGGAAGGAGTTTCTCCTGTCAAGCTTGAAGAGCAGCATGGCCTTAACTTTTGGAGCTAAACCTATTTCCCCATCTCCACATACAGGCAAAAAGCTCCTGCAATACAAATGCAGGCGCCCTCCTTCTCTCTGCATTTTTATCCAACTAAAGTAGGCAACCTATTCAAAAGAAGTCATTTTTTCCCCTACAAACCACACCTCTCTGAAATCACCGCAGCTAAAACAGCACTAACCTAGCTAACCATGCCTTCTCTGTTGCCACCTACATCAACCAATGGCAGAGTGTGACAAGGTCCAGGACAATGAAGAAGGAATCCAGGATAAAGAACTGTTTTTTCTGTGCCTGACTTTTTGTCTGCTTCAATCTCTTATAGTGACAAAGCAATTTCTTGCACCAACACAGGGTCTTCTATCAATACCTCAGCAAATAACTGCTAACAAAGGGATAATGAAAAAGGAAATAGAGCAATCATTTACATACAAATTACAAAGGCCTTTAAATACTTTAGGGAATCATTCAAAAATCAGTCATAATTGGATTTGTTTCTGACTTGCACCCATGCGAGGCCAGAATTGTGCCCGCACTGACCTATTCTGGCCCCTAAAAATATGCTGGAATTTTCTCTTTCGCTTTGAAGGTAAAAGACACTGAATCTATAAACCTGGTTTTGCTCAAAGCTTATTTTATCCATAACAAATGTTATTTTATCTATTTTTTATATCTAATGCAAGATATTTACCTTTTGAATCAAAATTCAGCAGGCTTTCATCTGTATATCTCTCTAAAGTATAAATACCTCTGTAATCTGGTTCACTTATTACCAGCTGAGGCCATTCCTCCTCCAAAGACTCTGCAGATCCCAGCACATGTGCCAGTGTGCCTGTGATGCTCTCAAAACGGGGACAGCAGACACCTATGATCTGCAGACTGTGTCTGACACCTAACCCCCAACAAGCTGGACTCCCTTTCTACTGCTGGTGGAAGCCTCCAAAAGAACAGAAACCCCAGAAAATAAAGATGACCAAAAGCTGCAGATTGGTCGTGTGGAAGCTGAGAATACGATGGTTGTGCCGTGGAAGGGGTGGCAGGAGGAGCTTCTGGCTCTGTGCATGGAAAGATGCTCCTTCTCTATGTCTGTCCCAGCCTGTACAAGTGGGCCACCCGGCTCACAGCAGATGGCAGATGTGGCCACTGCTACAGCTGAGTGGCTCCACACTTTGCTGCTGATGACCAGTGAATCACAGACCATAAGAAAATGTGAACATGGCCACGCAGTTATTAGTAATAAATAGATTTCAACACCAGTCATTCTCCACACCTTCACAGCTACACTGAAAAAAGAGTCTGCAAAGACAGCACCCCAAAGTTCAGTGTCAGAAGCTGTGCAACTTTATTCTGTCCCCCTTACTCAGTACTTTACATTGTGCTTTTGTAACTCCGTGACTCTGGATGGGTGGGACAGGACACTCAGTTTGCACACTTCACAGAGCTGCTACAAGCAGAAGAGCATTTTTCCTTTTTCCGGTGAGGATGGGAGAAGTAGCAAGCAACGACTATGTTGACTAATTAAAAAAAACCCCGACCTGCTAGAGACATCCAATGTCAATAATTTCATTCCCAATAATTAGCATTTATCAAAATTATACCAACCATATTTGGAGTCTTACACCAGGAAATGGTAGATATTATAGTAATAATTTGCTTCAACTGTAACAATATTTGCTTTAATGCTAAGTCTTTTTTTTTTCTCTGCAGACTGTACACACACACACATACAAAATCTGGAGATTTACCGTGACCTCATCAGTATTAAACACGTATATTTTCCTTCTCATTAAGCTGATGGTTTCTACTTCCTGCCACTATGAGGTCAAGAGTTCTACCTTTCTGTGATCATTTGCAGAGAAAAAAAATCTTGTTTTGAGAGTGGATTTAATGTATTTGCACCAATCTTAAGCAATAAATTAATTAATTGATTAAGAATCATATAGCTAGAATTTACCCAGGAAGTGTAATTGAGCTAGCAAGATCACACTGGGGCATTCTACTTGAAAGAGTCATTACTAACATAAGCAAAATGGAACTTATGTCCTTTTGAATCTAAGAACTCTAGAAAGTTTCTGGGTTTTCCATAGTTAGCCATTTATCAACTGTTAGCTGCAGTACTTATTTTTCTAGATTACCTCCTTTATTGTCTGGTTTTGGTTTGTAGATGCTGTGGAATTCCTGGTAGCGACACTCAAGAGCTTTGGGGATTGAGTACACCAAACTAAGAGAAGGGTGAAACTCCAGCTAAATAAATGTTCCTCAAAGTAGAACTTAAAACCAAGAAAAACAAAGAAAGAATAAATAGGCCTCAAATAAGGCTTTTATAAATTTTCTGCATAAGAAACCTTGCAATAGGTTCATTTGCAAGAATAAACTGCAATGCTTTACTGCACATCAGATATCAAACATCAAATACGAAAATGGAACTGAAGCCGTAATAAACATAATTATATTGGAACACATCTAATTTCATTTGCTAATGAAAACAGAAAATATTTAAAATTCTCTTTTGTTCACTGACATGGTTTATTAACCACATTGTCACGTCTACTATGATTATGCCTGTCCACTGGAAATAAACCCTCAGATAACAAACACAAAATCACAAGGTCTGTGGGGAGAGGAATATGGGCAAGGGGGTTCCCTTGCAGAAGGGACTTGAGGCAAGGAGCTCTTGGCTTCTGGGTGTGTATCAGCTGCTCTGCGGCTGCTCTGCACAACCCACGGCTGCGGGATCGGGAATGAGGGGCTGGCCTGTGCTGCAGGTAACATGTGGGTTCCCTGTTGAAATCAAGAGCATGCACATCCAGCTGGGCAGCTCTACTCAGATGAGCAATAGGCTGTGGCCAAAGGGCAGGGAGAGTTGTACCACCAGGTCGAAATACTGATGCAGAGACCCTGAGGCCAGACTAAGCTCAGTAATTACTTCCATCATTACTGTTTAATATTCTGTACCCATAGGAATACTAATGCCCCAGTGCACTACAAGATGCAAATCCATTGTCATGAAAGGGCAGTGTAAATCTGGTGGGAAAGGAATCACTTTTTCTCCGTATTATTTTTTTTCTGGGTTTCTAAGCAGCATGAGACTTTTTATCTTTTGTTTGATTCACCATAAGACTGCAATTTTTTCAAATAGTCTTACTTTTGGGTGCTGGATTCTATTTTTTTTACAATCAATGTGGTGGCTGGATGCCAGGTGCCAACAAAGCTGCTGTATCACTCCACTCCTCAGCAGGGCAGGATAGAGACAATACAACAAAATTCTCATAGGGAGAGATAGGGACCTGGAGAGATCTCACCAGTTACTGTCGTAGGCAAAACAGATCTGACTTGGGGAAAATTAATATATTGACATTCAAAGTCAGAGTAGGGTAAAGTCAGAGTAGGGTAATGAAAAAAACCCCAAATCTTAAAACAGCTTACTCCCACCCCTTCCTTCTTAATAGGCTCTACTCCACTCCTGATTATCTCTACCTCCCCCTACCAGCAGGGAGAGGGGTCAGGGACTGGGAGCTGCAATGAGTTCATCACATGTTGTCTTTACCACTCCTTCCTCTTCAGTGGTGGGACTCCTCATGCTCTTCCTCTGCACAAGGTCCCTCCCACAGGAGACAGTCCTCCACAAACTTCTCCAACCCAGGTCCTTTCCCCAGGCTGCAGTTCTTCTCAAACTGCTCCAGCCTGGGTCCCCCACAGGGTCGCCAGTGCTGCCAGCAAACCCATTTCAGTGAGAGCTCCTCTCTCCATGAGGCCATAGGTGCTGCCAGGAGCCCTGCCCCAGCACAGGCTTCCCACAGCTCCCAGCCTCTTTCAGGCATCTGCCTGCTCTGGTTTGGGGTCCTCCAGGGGCTGCAGGTGGATCTGTGCTCCACCATGGATTTCCATGGGCTGCAGGGGGACATCTCCCTCACCGTGGTCTGCACCAGGAGCTGTGGGGGAATCTGCCCTGGCTGTAATTGTTCCTCCCTTCCTAAATCTGTTGTCCCAGAGGCACTACCACAGTCACTGAGGGACTCAGCACTGACCAGCAGTGGGTCCATCTTGGAGCTGCATGACATTGACTCTGTCAGATGTGGGGGAAGCTTCTAGAAGCAAACAAGTCTTGTGGATATATTCCCTCTGGTCCTTACATAAAACTTACCAATAAACACAGCGATGCTAGCCAACAAAATTCACATATAGCTAGAAATCAAGGCAAAAATAAACTCTTCTTTATTTAAACAGAAGTTAGAAAAAATTTTATATATATATATGTAAAATTTTCATGTCAGTTATCTGTGTACCCACTCATGCTAAAATTATTTTGAGTCTTTAATTACAAAAGTTGAGATCCAGTGATGTTGGCAAGATTCTGTTTTTATTGCTAGCAATAAAAAATGTGGCAACAGCAGCACAACAGGAGCCTCTTGTACCAAACCCCCAACTTCTGTCTGTGGACTAAAAGCCAAATATTACAAAAGTCAGATAATTAAGCTTCCCAACCTGCAGCCTCTGAAATCAAAGCTCAGAGAAAGGAAATACCCTGTGACAGAGAAGGCTGAGGGAGACTATTAGACCTGAAGAAAAATGTGAGGATTTGAAGTGCTGTGCTTTAATTATTAGCACAGGAATTCTCAGCTATCTGAAAATTTTCAAAGTGCTCTGTGAAGTACAAGCTTTGTTTATATTCTCTTTAAAGTCTCTTTTCTCTTACTCTAAACATGACTAGTTCCTTATCCACTGCATTACAGAAAAATATTAGATTATCTTTTTATTTACCTTCCATGCCTCTCAAATACTATTTCTAGTTGTCTCAAATAGTAGCAGATGGGGCTTTAGAAGCTCTGCAATCTTTCCAATGTTCTGTGTCTTATGATGAGGAAATGATAGCTTACTGCTCTTGAGCTTCAGGCCTTCTATTTACAAAACATCCATGGAGTTCATTTTTAAATTAGTACTGACCCACCTTAACACTGTAAATCCATGCAGGCTTTAATCAGAATTTCCCATTATGGATTTCACCTACTTGCCTGAGATGATGACCCTGTAAATTCAACCTCCTTGTTGTTTTGCTATGCTCCTCAGCAGTGGGGTGAAGTTGCAAAGACTTTATCTTTGTAGGTGTAGCATACATTGAAGCTCAAGGTCAAACCCTGGATGTTTATGCAGGATGTCAGTCCTTGCACAGCCAAAGTGAATCTTTCGTCTGGGTTGAAAGCATTCTGATAAACTTCAAAGTAAACATAAAAAAGCCGAGGAGATACTCAGAAGCACATTTAGAAATTATTATTTGCCCAAATATTCATTCGTTTTTGGGGAGAGATTTCTGAACATGGAGGTTGCTGCCTGTATCAAACCACCAGTAACCCGGTGTAGCATCACGTTTATGGTACAGGATATTATTGAACGCTTCATCAGAATGCGCAATAACAGAACACAGAATAAACCAGTCATGAGAGAAATGTCTTCCAAACCTTGCAAAGTTAACATTTGGTTTTTTCCTACTGCAACATCAAGATGTTTATGATACATATTTTTCTTTTTAAAAAGTAACAGGCAGTATACATACTGCTTTAAGAACACCTGCTTCTTTTGACAACTAATCCATTTTCATAGATTTGAAGAGCTCCATTTCCCTCAACCTGAAACCTGTTGACTTTTCCAAGACTTTCCATTACTACATTTGGCAATGAATTCACTGTCAATTTATATTTTTTGGAGAAACTCCAAATTAAATGACAGTGTAATTAATGATGCACAAAGACTCAAGGCCTCTTTAGGCTCCTCTACCAAGAATAGGTGTTAGATTATTTTTAAATAAATTTTTAATTACAAATGCCCACATCTTAGGTCAGATAAAGAAACGTTCCAATAACAACGGCACAGTGTGAACTCTTGAGATGATATTGTAGCACTCTTGGTCAAATTGTAATTAGGTGATAGAAAATATGAACTAGTGCTCTTCCTTCTGGACATACCAGTAATGTCACTATGCAATGATATGGATCTGACTCTTTTGCATTAACACTTAAGTAGAAAAGTATTTAAATTACTTTCCATACTGAAACCAGTGGATTCTGGAAGAGGAAGGCTTAGGAGGTAACCCAGTTACTGAGAATGCAGATTTCAACATTCATGTTCTCTGATTTAGACCCACCTGACCTGAACTGTTTTGAGGAAGTTAAGAGAGTGCTTGAGCAATAAACCCATAGGAAGTTTTGTATTGGCTAAGCTAAGCTGCTGGACAAAGTGCTTTTGTTTCCATATTCTTCTACATGAACTCTGTCAGATGGAAAGAAAGCTAAAAGTTCAGCTAAAAGTGAGACCTCCAGTAACAGTACATCTGCACATTTAATCCTGCCTAGATAGCTGGGTTGTGAGAGCAATTCCAGAATACAGCCTTTGATGGTTTTGGAAGAGAATTACTGTATGTTGCTATAGAGATTTCATTATTATCTATCTGGAGTTTTTTCTTTATAAAATAAAGCAATATCCTGGTACAAAAGACCCATGATAAAAATGAAAGGTAGATTCACAGAGGTAGCACGATCATACAGCGATGGAAAGTGAAGCCTGTTGGGATGAGGGCAGAAGCTTAGTGAACTAGGCAATTAGACAGTCCTTATATAGCTCTGTAACAACCACGAAAATGGGAGAGCGGCCTTAGGAGATTTCCTAAACTACATGCTTTTTGTTTTAAAAGGTTTTCTATTTAAAGCCTCTTCAAGGGTACACAGGAGATTCCATAACACCCTCTACTATTCCTATTTTGAGAGCTGCCCTGTGTTGCTCCACGGCTGAGAACAAAACAGTTCAAGTGTGTGAAGATGACCTCAATTAGTGCCATTTCTCCCTGCTTCTGAAGTGGTTTATCTGCCCCTTTCCACTTCCTGACACTCACAGCATTGTCCTTGAGACTGCTGAGTCCCCTAGACAGAAAAACACTTCCAAGCTTCTCTGGGTCCATTCCTCCAAACTTGTGCAGTCGTCACCTTTCAACACTGAAGTCTTTGGGCAGAAACCCTGTATGCTCCTGTGGGCCATGGCAAAATACAGTCATGTCTCTGGATTCATAGAGAGGAAGGGAAGAGCCCTCAGGATGTGCAGCAGCCCTAGTGAATAGCTGTGCTACACATTGCTTAATACATATTTTAGTGTCAGTTTGTTCGTTGTTTTTCTTAACTGCATGATAAAGTATGGCACTTTTTTCTCAGATTAAATAACAATGAAAAAAAAATTATAGTAAATATAGATATTTATAGATATTTATAGAATATATATAATTGATATCTCTAGCATCCATATGTATGTGCAACAGGAAATGTTGAAAGGGAATCTTGTGCAACCCAAAACAAACTGATTGCAAATCACCATTTTCAGACCAAAAATCATCTGTACCTGACTTTTTCTTTCCCAGAAGAGCAGTTTCACAGGTCCAGAGGTCAAGCAGCATAACACATTGACCCTGGCATGTGCCCAGCCAAGGATTGGCTTGCTGCCACTGAAATTGCTTACAAGTTACGTTGCCTAAGACAAACCAAAAAAGGAGAAAAACAAGCAGATGTCAGTATCACAGGGATTTCTACATGCCTACGGTCCCAGGGCTTGTGGTAATTTGGTTTATTTATAGCACAGGGTTGTGGTTTTTGCTTGCAGGGAACCCCAGGCCAGGAAAACCTTTCAAGTTTCATAAGCTTTGGCGCACCCCAGAGTATTTTGCAAGGAAAGGGAAAAGTGCACCAGATATTTGGTGTAAACATATCTCTTCCTTCATCATTTAACAAATATTTTTTGTGAGGTTCAAGTTCAAAAGACCCACATCAAGAAACATAAAGCCAGAGAAAACACAAGAAAACCAGGAGAGGAAAGTGAAGAGAAGCTTAATTGTTCACGGCAGCAAATCCTGTCGATACCATCTTCATCCCTTCACCTTCACTCTCCGAGCAGTGAAAAGCAGCAGAGACTACTCAACGATAAATTTTACTAAGAGGTATAGCAGGACAGAGAGTGGATCAAGGGGGTAGAGTTTCTTTTCAAATAGCTTAGTATCAGAAAAATCAGTCTTCATAATTTGAAAATTAGTGTGAAAGGAGGAAGAAAAACCCACTACGAACGTTTCAATGCCATCAGTCCATGAGAAATCCTTAAAGAACCAATGCTTTTGTTTTCTTGGTTGTATTGCTACCTAAATTAGAGCTATTTTTGGCAATAAATGATAAATCAAGTAGAGTGAATCTGTAAAGATTAGAGCTGCAGAGCTAAAAAACAGCCATGGAGTTTCCAAGCTTCTTCCTCCTCACCCTTTTAGAAGTACATCTGGTCTTATTTAGAAGTCCATAATAGTCTCACTTAACTTAGATCTTACTGTTTAAGAAAAAGGAAGCCTGGAACATCAAATAATTTGTGGATTTTTATTTACAACTGAGAAAAGTTTTAAATTGTAGGAAGTTAAATATAGTTCTGTGGAAAAAGTAATCCAATACATTAATTAAAAGACATTCAGAAAAAAATCAACATTTTTCTTTTCCAACTCCCTGTGCTTAGAAGATGTGCTTGCTCATTATATTACTGAATTACATCAGTAAATGTCCTTTCTCTGTTATTATTCCCTCCAGGGTGACTTTGTTGTCTGTGACCCAAAAAAGTGCAAAACTGTGACATTAACAATATGTGACAACCAATTCCACATGTTCAGTTAGGTTTTTGTAGAACATTCATCACCCAACTATCTAGAAAGATAAAGAAAGGTCCCAGAAACGCAGTCAGCACTTGGTCTTGCAGAAGTACAGCAACAATTCAAGCCATGGGCTTGGCTTACCTTGAAAAGAGCAAACTTATCAGAGGTCTTTTGGACCTGTGGATATCTCATGTTTATCTTTCTTAATATACTGGCTGGTCACAAGCAGCAGCTGTTCCAGTCTCCTTTGGGTCCTCTAAATTCACATCATATATTATATAAAACCCTCACTGGTCCTGTGTGTGAATATATCCATCCTCACCAGTGTGAGAGTTGTCATGGTTTTCCACCTCTGCAGACTCCATGAACTGAGTGCCGTGGACCTGTGCCATGAAAAAGAGACACCCAGGAAACAGCTGCCAGCTCTGCAAAGATTTCTGTTCTGTATAATCGACCTAAGAGTGGATCTGGCCTCAGAACACCGTGTTTTGTCACTAGCAGAGAACAAATAAATAAAATATCACCAAAATATTACTTTTTTTACAGGTAAGACATACAGCGTGGCTTCATTTATATTGTCACAGTGTAAGACATACTGTACAAAATTTTTATTGTATCTAGTTTTTCCTTCAGTCATGTAAATTCACAAAAAGCACCAAGAAGGCATTAAAATGCAAAAAATTAGCTCTTGAACTAAGATAGAACTTCTCTTCTTTTTACTAATTCAGCTAAAGTTTGGGAAAAAAAGTCTTAAATTCTGATATTCAATGTCAGCATATTTTTAAAGCCTTCTTGGCTAAGTTCCACTTGCAAGACTTGAAGATAAAGCTCACACCTCACACAACACAAGGACTTTAGCACTAATTAAAAGAAACACTCATTGACCGGTGTCCCAAATTGCTGTGACATCAGAACTTGTTCAGTAGAATAGTTTAACAATGACCTTATTTTTCTAAAAAAAAACCCATCAGCATGTTTAAGAGAGAATTGTCTACCTTGGCAGTGAGTCATTAGTTAGGCTGGCAACACCCCAGGGAAGAATCCAGTACTGCAGTCAGCAGAAGTGGTGCGCATTTTCAAATGATTCTGTTTCTTGACCAGGAGTGCCACGAAGAGAATTACGCACATACATCACCGGGTGTATAATTACTGAAGTTAATCTTCCAGTATAAATAAGCTCTTGGTATAGGGGTATAAGCATGGAAATTTTTTAATGGTTCTCCATTTAAGAATCTAGCAAGCAAATGCAAGGTCCTGGTTTTCTGCTGGTTTTGCTATTTCCTGGTGTGTAATGCACCTTTGTTCTCCCTTCAGTGCCAAATAATGATGCAGCACAATGTACTGCAGACTTCCTTTTATCACTGTCTGTCCTAACATCTGCCTTGACAGGATCTCCAGTGCTTCCCGGTGTCTCAAATTCTATTCAAAGGATGGAGAAAGGAAAAGCTATTTGCTTTAGTCATTGAAATCTCAGTAAAATTTAAACGTGCTGGGAAGAACAGCTTGCCAGCTTCAAAGATCTCTGCTGAATCAGAATTCATTCTTTGCTGTAAAGTTTATGAGGCACCCCTGAAAAATGTTCACTAATTTGAACATCATGTTGGATCAGCCCAGTCAGATTCCTTTCCTTTTTCTGATACAATTCTTTGCACTCTGTTCTTTCCTTATTCTTCTGCTTCTTTCTTATTTTTCTGTTTCACTGCTCTTAATAATGGGGAGCAGAGTTTGTTAAAGTTTAAATCAAAGCCCTTTATAGAAGGATTTAATTCAACTTCATTGAGGTAAATAACTGAGCAAATTCTGGGCTGACTTCACCATAGCAGATAGAAGAGGTTTTTGATTGTGTTTTTAAACCTTATGTAAAACATTCATTGAAATATCTCCACTTTTAAGATCTTGACTTTTTTTCCAAGTGATTCCTGCTCTTAGTCCTAAACATCTCAGTCAAGGTTACTGCACATTGCAAAAGGGGTGTGTGACTACAAAACCAGAGACTTTTTACCAAAAAAACCCACAAACAAACAAACAAACAAACAAACAAACAAACAAACAAGAAAAAAAAGGAGAAATGAAGACTTCTCCCTGTTGTGCTTGTTTTGGGAGTCATATTTTAAAGAGACAACCTAAGCCTTCTAAATACTACTTATGCCTATAAAAAACATTAATACGCAGTTAGGTAGCTTAGCAGCAAATCAAGTAACTGGATATTTGTGTGGATTTTTTTGCTGCAGGTTTTGGATTTTCTCCTCTAATTCTGCTCAGGTAGCTGGGCCTTAATAAATCCTTTTTAAGTTGTAAAGCAACACTTACACACCACCATATATCTTAACTACTTTCTTCCAAGCTGAATCTCAAAGTGAAACAGAAAATGGTTTTAACGTAATGTAATTCATCGGTTCGCAGGGCCTTCTGTCAGTGTAACTCACGCCTCTAATCACCCCAAGCAGTCTGCTAGGGAGGGTGCAATACTGACTTAATCAATCTCAGTTTCAGATAGACTGTGTGCTGAGCTCTAACAGCAGCTTACAGTGCAGAGGGATTCATAACACAGGTACCTCTCCAATTCTGAGCATTGATTAAATGAGGATGGACTTAAGAAGCAACGCCATGTATTTTGTGTTTATAGCACAGGCTACTTACATGTTAGGCAGGTCTCAAGTAGGTTGCCAGTAAATTTGCTTTCCTGTTGTTCCGGTTCTTGAAAGACAGTCTGTACGGTAAAAAAACCCCAAACAAACAAAACACATTAGAAACAGTTGTTAAGGAAATAGTGTTGCCTCTGCTTCTAAATTCACTGCCAGATAAACTGTAATCAGACTAGTAAATATTTATCTAGGCTTTAGTTAAAGTTCAAGAGTATATATTCATATCCATGTATTAGTCCAGGGGAAAGACAGGCCCCTGTGCAATAATGTCTCTCTCATTGCAAGGACTCTCTGAAGTATTTCACATCTAATCTCCAGGTCAGAGATTGTGTACATGGAAGGTCAGAACTGATCTTTGTACCATTTCTTCTGCCACTGAAAAAAAAGGAGGAATGAAAACAAAGGTATATTATCTAGAATTCAGGAGATTTTGTCCCAGGGCCTGCTCCTTGGAAAGCTGACACCTCTCATTGGAAAGCAAAAGTATTCACATTACTTTTTCTGACTTGAAAACTTGAACATGCTGGAGCACTCTGTTCAACAATTCTTCAGTGGAAAAATACAATTTTCTAGTTCCAAGTAGAACTAGAAAATCTAGGAAATTAATTTTCATTTAGGAATTTTACTGATTATATTTTTAATGGATAAATGTGGTTATATTAGAAATAAAACTAAAGATACCCTAAAAATATCATCAATTCCATGTCTCCCCCACATTTTGTTTATTTTCAAAGAAGTTTAGTTTTTTTCATGTTTCTGGATGAAAGCGGTATGGGGGTTTGTGCTTTTTGGTTTTATTTTGGGTGGTTTGATTTGTTTGTTTGGTTTTGGTTTGGTTTGGGTTTATTTTGTTTTTTGGGGGGTATTTGGTTGGTTGGTTGGTTGGTTGGTTGGTTGGTTGGTTGGTTTGTTTGGCGGGTTTTTTTGTTTTTTGGGTTTTTTTGGGGGGTGTTTTTGTTTTGGTTTTTTTTTATATTTTTTTTTTCTGGGGGGTGGATGGAATGTTTGAAGTCTTAACACAAGCAAAAAATGGGGGCTGGAAGCCAACCTCCTTTTTGGTTATAGCCACAGTTCTTCTGTATTTATGTTTACTTATATGTTTCTCTGGAGAAAAACACACAAACGAGTTTTCAGTAAATAAGAAATAAATATGACTTCAAAATTCTAAAAAAGCTCCTTGTAGAATACTATCATGCTTCTTCAGGTTTTCTACATGAGAACTTTGGGATGAGTGTTAATTAGCAGAAACTCTACAGCTCAAAAGACAAAATACTATATATCTCACTAATATCAGGATGAGATACCAGTTCTGTTTGGGGTATTCCACAAAAAAAATTTGGAGGCTCAAAGTTTGATGAACCTTAGGAATTAGATTTGTAGTTATTTTTTCTAATCTGTGTAGTAAATGTACAAATTATCTCACTTCAGCCACATGCCCTCATCCAAGATTAAAAATAATTAAGTCTTAAGGTCTACCTAAATCTAATAATACATTTTAGGAGTTACTTAAACAAGCATTTCCATAAATTATGTCAGAATGCCTTAGATTTTTCAGGAGCATTTATGCTGTATGATAGTCCCACACTTACAAAGGTTGTAGTTTAAGCACAGCCAGCATCAATCTAAGTGAATGTTTATCTGGCAGTCATAATTGACACTGTACTTCTACATGCCTGAAGTTTCTCAGGTTTGTTACAGACCATTGGTAAATACAAGTTTTAGCTGGTTAGGGCGAGACAGGGTTCTGAGGAATAGGTTACCCTGAATCCCTCAGGTCATTCAGCAGTTGATCAGAACTCAGCTGGCATGGAGAGATCCAGAGCACTGGATAGGGCACTCCTGGTGAAGAACATGCTCTGGAAGACTCAGGTGGTACCTCACCTTGGTGCGTACTGAACATGTGGCTAAGAATTCAGGCCACCAGAAACCCCAGTGCCTCTTTTGGCAGCATCTTCTATGCTGGGATTTAGGCAACCAGCCTTGAAGGAGTGGCCAGCAGCACTGATGGCCAGGCTTCTCTCCATGGACGTGAAATACTTAAGGATCCTCAGGCACATTTGCTGAAACAAGCAAGCAGTTGCATTTTCAGTTGGATGAGCCTCTTAAAAAAATGAACTCTCATCTCTGCAGATTTCATGTTGATTTTTTTTACCATTAGCTCATGGGTTCCTCAGAGGACATAAGAAAAGAGGGGACAAGTAGGCTCTCCTCACCACGTGCTCCCTGTGGGCAGTGGCTGTGCCACCTTCTGGCCCAAGCAGCTGCAAGCTATAACTCTACCTTTTTCCAGACAGGAAAAATGTAACTACATTTTTTTACTATTCAAGGAGATTTCTGAACCTCTCTGAAGCAAAGAGTTTGGGTATGCCTGTTGTCTGAAAGAAGACTGGTGGTGCCTACAGGACTGAAAATCATGGAAACCTGCAGTATGGAATGATGGAAAAGGATGGCACTACTGCTTCTGTTAATATGTTGACATCATTGTTTTTCCTTCTTTTGGGCTTTATTAAATATATACATACATAAATAGTTTTGTGCATAGACTTCGTCATAATAAAAAGAAAAGTCCCATACTGGATGAAATTGATAATCCAGCCAGCAGTGAAATTTTCACAGCATATAACTGTACAATATTTGATTCCTTTTCAGTCCTTAGCGATTTGTCTTTGGGATGTATGAAAGTGCTCTCCGTGTTTCAAAGACAAGACTGTGGCAAGGAACAGAACAAGGAAATCTTCCAAATAAATTCAGAACATCTCTTTCACTAAAACCTCAGCACAGCTATGGCTAGTGACATGTCTGACCTCCTGGTTCATCCTCTTTCCTCCAGACATAAAAGCAAAACTAATTCCTGGGCTCCAGCAGGTCATAGGAGCAGCATGGGGTAAAATCATAGTGTGGAACAAAGAAGCAACATCAGACTAGGCTGTAGGAAAGTTTTACTGTGACATATACACAACACCCCCAAAACAAGTGTATACTAAATGTTCTATCCAACTTTCTGGAAAATGAAATTAAATACTTGGTTTGGGTTTTTTTCTCATTTCTTTAGAGCACACTCAACACTGTAGGAAAAGAATAGCAGAACAGCAAGCAAGAAAACAGCTACAGATGCCTTTGTGTCAATTCCAAGGCCTTCTCATAAACATGAAGAGTTACTCTAGCAGTATCAGTGGAATTATACTGGCATTAGTATCAGGGTAAATGAGAAGATCGCTGTGAGTCACATAGTATTTATTAACTGTGGATCATTATGGAAAGCGATTTACTTGGCATTATCCATTTTATTGTCTCAGACAACCAAATAGATAAGAAAAATTCTTACATCTTCTCCAACCTAATTTATTTGGATGGCATAAATTGGAATTATTTTCAGTGTGCTAAAGGTTTTTTAGCATTAATCTTCGCCTTGGTTTTTCTGATTACAGAAAACCTCGTTAATGTATCTTTATAAATGGGTGTCTGTCAAATTCATCCTGCTCAACATGAGACATTCTACCAGAGCTTCTAATAGAAGTGGCACAGATAAACTTAGGACTACGTTGGCAGTTCTGTAAATTTTCAAGTTAACATGAGTATATTGTCTCCAAGAATTCCTTCAAGCCAAGCAAATCCTGATGACAAACTGTCAAGAATAAATTCTTTACATAATCCTTGCAATGACAGATATCCGTGAATCGATTTCTGTCTTACTTAGTATGATCATCCTCACTCATCCTGTTCTCATTGACTCTAAAGGTCTAATTTCTTAAATCTGATTAACTCTAGGTCCTTCCATCTCTATTACTTAAACTAGCATGAGGTAAAATAATATTTAAATATGTTTTCCTGAATCAATAACATTAATTGTACATGTCTGTTAAATGTCATGGCAAGTATATGGACTAAGCATGGGATGAAGCATTTCCATTTAAATTTCTAATCAAAAACAACAGAGTGACATGAGGAAAAAAGTGATGGCACATTTTTGGCTAGCAGCTGAAGTCTTGTTTAAAAGAGAGAAAACCTGGACAGCACCTTTTTTTCCTTTGTGGAGCATCTAATTCTAGTTTTTAAACAACCTTGATGACTAGAGTGTTTTAAAATTTAAATCAGTCACATTCCTTGCATTGCCCTCAATCAGCTACTCTTTCCCAACCCAGTTGTGGATTTAGTGCACTTGACAAAAGATGTACAGTGCAAACGTGTTTTCTTTCAGTTTTTAAATTTTTTTTTAAATTAATGTTCATGTTGCTTGCATGAGTCAACCCAATGTTTGGAAGGTTTTCTTCTGAAGTTTTCATTCGATAATTGAATATTTCCTGGTCTGGGTCAGCCTGAGGTGGGAAAACCTTCAGTATTTTTGTGCAGGTGGGAAATTTTCCTGACAAAAGAAATTGTGGTTATATTTTTTAACAGAGATTTAGTATCAAGCTTGGGACAGATTAATCAGCAGGAAAGAGGAATGCGTGAGACTAAATGTTCTCTCTCTTTCTCTGTTCCCTTTCTCCTGCTCCTGTATTACTGCCATGCTCGATCCTAGCCAAGTGTAGGGGCACAAGAACTTCTCATTAACATTAGGGCTGCCTCAGCTCCTGTAGCTGAGACCTTTCCTCTTCAAAAATCAGCACCAAAATGAGGAGATTTTTCTGTTTTTTCTTACCTTGCCACTAGGGCCCACTGGTGCGGGCATGGGTAGAGAGAGCCATATCGAACATTGGGCTGTAGATACAAAAAAATCTCTGGGGTGTAACCCTTCTGTGCAATGTGCAGCAGCTGTGAGGGACTTCTCAGTCCAAAGAACAATAAAGAATTAGGAAATCAAAGTCCACGTGCGTCCTAGGAGTAGCTTCACATTCAGAGGATTATCCATAGAGCTTGCCACACAGATACTGTAACTTCCCCAGATACCAGAGAAGTAGGTCCTACTTTTCATACACTACCCCCACCTACAGTGAGGCCATTTGGGCTTTCCCCCACTCTACAGAATGTGGAGATTTCTTGCAGTTTCTGAGCCTCTGTGAGATGATGTCCACAGACACCACTTCCTCCTTTAGATGAGGAACTTTCTATCACACCTGCTCCTGCACAAAGCAGGCATTTGCTCTCAGGTCCCTCAGTCAGCTGGTGGATGACTTTCAGCAACCAGGGCATGCCCCCATCCTTCCTCCCCTTCCCCCCATGCACACACGCTAACGCGTTCCCCAAGACCATCACCCTTCAGTAAATACCAGGACACACCTCCTGTGGCCAAACGTCTACCCCAGCCTGCTGCAGGCACGTCCCCAGGTTATTTTTACAGCGCTGCAGTCTCACGCTGCTTGTGCTGTCCTGGAGCTGGTGAGCACAAGGAGCAGAGGACATTTTGGCACACCACCATACACTGCAGCTGGGCAGCTCCTGCTTAGCAGCAGTAGCAGGAGACTGAATTTTGAAAAAGGGGAAAGCAGGTGTCCAAACAGAAATCTGCTACAGAAGCCCTCTATCAAAGCTGACAAATGCCTGCTAGATGTGTTAATTGTCCATTATCCTTAATTTCTACCCTTCTAAGTGTCTGGAGGAACTCCTCCCAGACATGATCTTAGCTCTGTTGTCCAGCAGCATGAAGAGAAGGGTAGAATTTAACCACACAGGATGTATTTCAAACACTGCTGCCGGGAGTTGCTGGAGATCTTCTATCACTCTCATACCGAATACAGACAAAAGATCCACAAGGCCAATGAGTCAGCACACCAGACCCCATCCCGCAGTGAGTCAAGATCAGTTTAGAGCATCTGGCCTCTGCAGCACTGCTCCTAACTGCTTCTCCTTTATTTGAGAAAGTTCTCTGCTGCCCCCTCTCCAAGGTGAAAATGTACAATGGATTTGCCTGTTATAGCATATGGAGGAAATTCATCAGACTGGAAAGAATACAAAAGATTTGTGGAGGGGAGGGACCACCTCTCTCGTTTCCTGTTACCTCCATCCTTAATGAGTGATGTTCAAAATCAAACATACCGTATTTGGTGAGCAAATCACTATAGAAAAAATACCAAGAAGAATTATCCCTTTTTTTTTCATTGTCTCAGTGAGCAGCAAGGCCAGTTTTACTTCTGTTAGTGATGATGGCTTGTACCCAGGCTTTCCAGAAGAACTAAACTATCTGCTGCAGCAAGATTTGAAAGAATGGTTTCTTTGTGAAGTATTTGGCATGGGGAAAAGGTCTGAAAAAAGGGATCATAAAAGAAAACGTAACAAACAAACATCTAGTCTTTCTAAGAGCATAATCAAAATCAATCCCATTTCATTAGTTAAAATATTGTAAAGCCAAATTCAGCTGTAAGGGCTACATATCCAGTTTCTGAATTCTGCAATTTAAGACAGGTCCTCTCTCAAATGTTTTGTGAGATCCACAAAAGGAATAATGAATGTTAAATAGAAACCAGAGAGAATAGTAATATACAGAGCCTGGCAAACCCTAGGTTAAATAAAATTAATCATAGTGCAAAAATAATTTTTAAAACACACATCTCTCCTTGCAGGAGTTTTTTTAACTGCCACTTCTATCAGAAGTATAATTTGAAGAACATAGTCATGTTTTAGCAGTTATTAGTATCCATAAAATTTTATTGATAGTACTCCTAGCAAAGCATTATAGGATTTCCAAGGATATTAAGAACAGGAGTTTCATAAGACTCTTTGTCACCTGTTTTGAACAAATGGAACCTTGCTTAACACAGGAGAAAGAAAAAATTAAAAAGGAGGTAGCAAGGGACCAAGAAGCCTTTCATAAAAACGTAAATTAAATATCAAATACTATGGAAACCACATTTCCATTAATTTCTCAAGTATTTACTTTGTTCTCTTTCTTAATGGTTGGGAGTCAACAATTTCTAATCCTTTACTGCTTCTCTACTAAAAAGCTACCGGCCAACAAGGGTCCCAAATGAAGGCTTGCCCACAACTCAAATACATCCACACATCATCTGAGGCTCTTTGACAAGCTCACTACCCCCTTTCTAGACAGCAGCATCTTCAAGCCTGAACACAGAGATCTATGGATGGACTGCAGCTGTGGTTCTTTGAGAATAGAAAACTTAGAAGCCCAGGGACATTTCCGGGCTGACACAGCCTCACATGAGCTGGAGTAATAAAAGAAGAAAGAGACAGCACACCAAGGACTTTCCATTTGTCAGGAATGCGATTATTGATAGAAAAGGGCACATAGGGACACAACTCCTCCGCAGCTTCAGAGAAGATATTTATTTTCTGTAAAACTGGGAGATGAGCTACAAGGTGTTCTGATTTTCATAGTGCTTCAGACTCACCCAGGGGATGAGAGGCAGTAATCTCATCCTCTGGCACCACATCAGTGTCACTGATGAGACATTTATATAGATCCAGATCTATAGGAGCAGTTCATCACCTTAACTGCATTTGTTTTCCTCTTGTTTTTGAGGCAGAGCACTCCTGTTATACCCGTTTTACAGATGAGGATACCAGACCTGGCAAGACCCCAGCACCCTTGACCAGCCTGTCACACCCCACAGCTCCTTCAGGCATCCACAGCAAGGGTGAATGAGCAGCTCCTGCTGGGCAGGTGCAGGTCAGCCCTGAAGGGTGCACGCAGTGAATAAGATGCAATTAGGACAAATGAATGAGAGGTGTTAGAGGAGCCTCAGGCTCCCTGTGGATGCAAAAGATACCCTGAACTGTGAAGACACATTGCCATTTTTCCAAGGAGGCTGGGTGGCAGGTAAAACATCCTCCAAATGTCCCAAAATGACATTGCATCACCACAGTGGAGAGAACCTGGGAAGCTAGAACCAAAATAGAGATACCCAGTAGCCACTCCCTGGAGAACATGGTGCCCCACCAACTTGTACCTTATTATTAGAGCATCTCTCCTTGTCTTTTGAGCACAGGTCTGAGCCTTGGTCACATTACAAAAAGAGCTGTTCTGAGCAATCTCTTTGACACAAATTCCAGGGCTGATTTTGACTTGACTTGGGTGAACTTCAGAGCTTTTGAATATTTAAGCTGCCTTTTGAAATGCTGAACTGGGAAAGAGGGGGGAAAAATATCTCTATAGCACCTTAGTAATGGATCTTTAATGAATTCAAACATAAGTACATGGTACATAAACCTGAGGCAACCTTTTCCCAAAGATTTCAATTTCCCTGGAAGTGTCCAATCAATAAATTAAAATAACTTTACATGAAATCTCTTCAATCACTTATATTACCTCTACAGATTTAGAATGAAGGTCCATCAGTTTATCTCCTTTTTTCTTTTGTTGCAGTTTCATCAAAAGCTTTTGCTGCCAGGGATCTACTTTAGGATTCATCTAGTTGACATAAAAGTAACCACAAAACTTAAGAATAGTGCTACATGGTTTTATATAGGAGGCAATATATAGGAAAGCAAGAGCAACACATTCAGTTTGTATTTTCAGCAGATATGAATAGGGATTCTTGACTGTATAGAAATATTGCAGCTTGATAAGGCCTGAATTATTTTAAAAAATCATCCCTCCACTGTAAAAAGAAACATTTTAGACTTTAATTGCTGAACTGTGTCTTGGTACATCCTGAAGAATAGTTAGGACTAACAAACACAACTGAAAAAGGAAAGTTGCTCATAGTTACCTTTAAATAAGGAATTCTGTAATTTCTTGTTTCCAAAGTCCTGGCTGAATCTGGCATGCCCCAGATCTCTGACTGAGAAACCTCTGCATTATAAACTAGAAATGTTCTCACCATCTGCTGTTTGTAGAAGATATTTCTAAAGTTTTGCAGAACCTAAAGCAAAAGGATATGGTATTGACATAAATTTCCTAAGCTAGATATGAAATCCTAGAGTAAAGCAA
>VXBU01004143.1:189844-224529 GCA_013400315.1 Bombycilla garrulus
AAAAAAAAAGAAAAAAGAAAAAGAGAAGAAAATAACTGCAGTGGTAAAGGGGCGAAGGAGAGATTCTGGTCCTGTGTTTCTCTTCCAGCAGGCACAATGCAACTCCCTGCTGTTAATTCCAGCACCTCCAAATAGAAAACCATAGGATTTTCAAAACCACTGTCTTTCAACTAAAGTTAATAGCAAATTCCTTATCAATGGCTTTGGTAAGAAATAGCATTAGCCCAGAAGGTGCACTTCAAAAGTCCTGTTCAAAAACTAAGAAGCCACAAACTAAGTCACAAACTAAGCCAGCCTGCAGTGAAGGCAGTGTGCATCATTGCCTAGCTGAGTAAACATGTCTGCCTGCATTTATCTCTGACAGCTCAAATGATAGTTTGAGGAAAGTCTTACAGATCACTTTATGCAATCAAACCTTTGTCCTTTTCAGCTGATCACCTGTGGTCATTCAAGATGCAGTTTGTGAGGCAAGTCATGCATTTAAAAGCAGTCTGTTTTTTCTGTTTAACAGCTACACATCTCTTTTGGACCCTGGGCACACGGCGGAGGTTTTCCTTTGGTTTTCCTTTTGGATGACAATAAAAATGAAACTGAGAGTTTTCCTGCTGGTATCCCGAAAACTGTGGAGGCTGGCGAGTTCCTGGGTGATGGTGTGCTGCAGCCGACCTCTAGCGGAAGGACCACGTCTTAGGAAGACACCAAACAAAGGCAGGAAAACTCGAGAAAATGCACAGAAAATGCTGGTGAGAGCTGAGAGAGCAAAGGCACAGCCTCAAAACCAAGATACTGAAAATACAAAGTGAGTAACTGTGAGCAGTTATTAGAGCTTAGTGGGTGTGAGGTGTGAGTTGAGCCTTTCTGCTGCTTCCTGTCAAGAGCAAGAATAACACAATCTTATTTTCTGTGATGCAAAACACTGTCTCTTAATAAATGGAACTTTCTTCTGTGCTTTTAAAGACTTTCAAACGCTTTTTTAAACTTTTTTTTTTTACCTTTGGGAAGTACATTTCAGTTACCAGGGAAAAGAGGTCCAATCACATCAGTGGGTTATTGAGACTTTTAAAAATATAGTCAATATCAGAGTGAGAAAGCAGAAGCTGGAACTGAGGTTTCAGCTCCTTGGTTTCAGTATGGTGCCAGGGCAGAGTGAAACCATTGTCCTTGTGGCAGGACTCTGCAAAAAACCCATAATCATACCAGCCGGAGAACATCAACACTTAAAGCAACATGAGTGCAAAATGTCTGAAATCAATACTGTCAGTGCCCTTTACTTTTCATCCACACCATGATTTAATTCCCTGAGTTTTTTTAATTCTGAGGCAAAAGTATGTCAGAGAATGGAATATGATGGCAGGGAAAACCCATGTTGTGTGAATTTTTATTATTTTCATGGTTTTTTTAAGAAAGGACCTCCTGCCAGACCCCAAAAGACAAACAAGTGTTGGAGGTCAAGGCCCCTCCACAGTCCTTGGAGGAGTGACTATCCTCTAGGAAGAAACGTCAGCTAACAAATCCTTCTGCCTGAATGGAGTCCTGCTCAGGAATGTAGAACATTCTTCTCACACACACACACCTCCCAAATCTTCACATGCCATGAGAACTTCAAGTATGTTACTATTTCAGGGTTATCACTCCTCCAGTATCAGATTTGGCATGATGCTGCTATCGCCAGCTTCTGAAACAAGGGTGTCCTGGGGATGGCCGAGTCCGGCCTGGTATCAGTGTTGAAGAGTCTGTTAGCATCATAACATCTATTTTTAGTAGAAAATTGGTTTCTCCTTCTTCTTTGTATCACCTCAGGCTTGCTCAAGGCTTTGAAGGATACCAGTATTACTTTATCCTTGAAGAGCCAAGACTACTGTGTTCCTGTAAGTTTTGTCATTTTCTTCCCTTTTCTCACTCTTTGATGTTTGTATTTAACACTGGGGGTTTGGCTGGTTGGATCACTGCTTTTTGCCTTAGGCCAAACCATAACAAACAGCAGCACTTTTTCTGCTACCACTTTTCAATAGACCTTTGAAAGCCTACATAAGTATCAGCTGATTCTTCTTTATCCAGTATTGGTGAGTATTGCTTATATATGCAATGATCCTAACAGGTAAGATAGAATTTGCTAAAGTTCAGCAAAACTCTTGGGTTTTATTGGATGGAACTACATGTAATACAATTTTTATCTCATTGTTTCATCAGTCAAAGGGCCATCTGTGTTTCTGTTTCATGCTTTATTTCAGCTTTGTTTTTAATGTCTTGTCTAATCATTCTGTTGTTTTATCTGTGACACTCAGATCTAGGTAGCAGATGAATGACACTTATGATGGTAAAATGAAACTGTCCCTCAAATTTTAGATAACCAGATACTGAAGATCAAAATGATCCAGAGCAGATCTGAGTTGCTCTTGATACTAATAAGGGTCTTTTCCACAGAGTGGCTCAGATGAACTCTGTAGTTTTGTAGGTCTTGCTCCCTTCTCTGTACTTTAGTAGCACATTGTATCCAAGATCATGGATCATCTCTCCTTTTATTCTGCTCATACAAGAGAAATGTGGCAGGTTCAAGAGACTGCATTTGGAACAAAGAGTTTAACCCTGCTCCTCCTGCCCTGGTAGTGCTGTACCCCTGGCACAGTGCAGCCATGTCTCCCCATCATGGGACCCCTTTGGGCTAAGGAGTGAAAAATGGCTGTACCTGCACCACCAGTCAGAGCTTGGTTTGACCCCTTATCTGTCCCGGATAAATCTGTACTTTCCTTAGCACTGTTCCAAATCAGTTGTCACCGGTTGGGCAGTGCCACTCCGGGCACAGGCTGTGCCTTCCTCCCCTGTGCCAATCCACAGGTACATCCACTAGAGGTTTTTGGTGGAGAGAGACAGGGAGGACAAGTCACAGCACCTTTTCATTCCTCCACCTGGGCAGCCCACTTCTCACCTGCAAGGATGAGGCATAGACCTGCCTAGTTCCCAGAAGAGAGGGGCTGTACTTTTCCAGAGGCAATCCTGTGAACTGCTGCAGTTCCACACTGTTCCCACTCTGTAACAGCACAGGTTAAATCCTAGGTTTTAAACACTCTGCAACAGGAATGCTGCTTTGCTGGCTAAGTACCACTCACACGAGTAATTCAATGTGAACAACTCCCATTCTTCCTTCAAAAGGAAAGAGAACTTGAGAATAACCACAAGCAGATACTCCCAGATAACCAGCCCCAATAGTGAATCTTGCTGAGCAGCTAATTCTGATCATAAGCAGACAGCTTAAACTGAAAATCTACAGACTCCTAGGGATACTTCAGCATAAGTCTTTAAACAAGAGCCTTTTTCTCTTTGTTTATCCAGAAACAGGCCACCCACAGAAATATTTTAAATAATATTGTTGCAGAAAATTGGAAGGGTGAGTTTCAGGGTTTGGCATAATTGAGACAGTATCTTGGCTTCTCCATCAAGTTGATCCCACAAATATCCTTCTGAACTGCCTGTTTCTGCAGTCCAAGACACAGTAAGTCCAGAGGAGCAACTGCTGCAGATTCAGGGCTCCAGACTCTGGAATTTGAGCTCCAGATTTCCAGGATTCCTGCTGACTTTAAAAGCCACACTCCAGATTTCTCAAGCATACAAACCAAGGATAGCAATGTTTGCAATGCTGCCCTTTCCCAGAAAATACTTACAAACAAATGAATTATCTGTAGGACTGTGGTTTTAGAGGAAAGCTGATAATTCTTCACAGTTTCTTCTTAAAACTCTTGAACAGGGAAGCACATCAGTCTTAAAAATATCTGAATTCCTGTCTAAAGTACATCTTAATTTTTCCCTATTGTCTTGAACCACATCAGGCTGTTTCTCATCAGCCACATTCATTCTATGAGTAACAGGCAAATGCTGGAGAACTGGAGTTAAGAACATATTTTATTTTTTTTTCTTAGTCATTTAGAAAGCATATCAACTGTTGAGTAGCAAACTGTTCAGTAGCAAAATGAAACACAAAAGAGAAAAACCAAAACTGTAGCTATCAATTATATATAATTCCAGAAGCTTATTCACTGTCAATGAAACGTAGCATGGATAAAATAAAATTATTGAAGAAATTGGATAGAATAAGGAAGTATTCAGAACTATTTCCAAAAGGTGATGCTTAAACAAATACTCCCCAAGAATGCAGGCTTCATTGAGATGTCTCAGTCCCCAATAGTGTCCTGCTCTATCAAAACATCATCACAGTGATGATACAGAAAGAAGTCTCTCCAAGACTTCTCATCCCAGACCTCCTCAAATCCAACACTACCTACACTGCATGCAGGCAGCTCATTCATTACCTAAATAATTTTTATCATTACAACATTTCCTTTCTAGTAAAATCAATCTGCTAAAAGAGTTGAAAGCCACATGTACACAGCCTAGCTTGTTACTTATAAACCTAGAGATTTTTTACATTGAATTTGATCTCCCTCTGTTTATTTTTTAAAATGCTTGGTAATTACACTTCGCTGTTCAAAGGATGCTCATCTTACCTGGAGAAAAATACTTTCAGAGAGTGTGACACACTAAAACTACTGGGTGTAAATCAACAATCTTCTTGCATCACTACTTTCAATATATTTTTTTTCCCTGTCAGGAATTTTTCCTTGCCACTGAAAACCTTGCAGCCCTCTGAACTGCATTGCTGTGTTCCTTCGTGATGTGACTGAATTGCTTCTGCTTACATATATAAAATAGGGACTGTTACTTTTGCATTTCTGAATCTTCTTCCCATGTTAGCTAGAAGGCCATTATATTCCTACTGCATGAAGAATCCTAGCCCGAGAATAATGTCAAAGGTTTATTTTCTTCCTAAGTGCTTACAAATTATTTCCAACTCAATGAGGAAAAGGGAATTTCAGTCCCAATAGTGAATCTTGCTGAGCAGCTAATCTGATCATAAGTAGACAGCTGAGAGCGAAAGTCTAGAGACAAATTACCCTCCATGTTAGTAGCTTTTTATTTGGGTGGGAAAAAAGCCATTGCTGACACACTGTTTTTCCTGAACAGCTGCTGTGCTAGATATATGCCTGACAGATCCTAGGTTTCGTTCCCTCCTGATAAAGGGGATAAAAGTGTCCAACAACACGGCCGTGCGTACAAAATCTCTTCCATCTTAGGATGTGCAAATATTTACTATGGACTAGCTGAGTAATTCTGCCTGCAAAAAACTTGAATAAAATCAGAATTAACCAGCAATTCAATAACCACATTCAATAGCAGCTTGACATAATAGGAAACTTAAAGAACATATATATCATCATTAGCATGGGAGAGTGACACCAAAACAACAGCTAATCAGCCATCCAAGACCACTGTGCTATCAGACTTATTCATGAAGTGTACTTCCCTTAAGCTGACCCAATGGAAGTATTACAGGTATAAAAAAAACATAACAGTTCATACCAGGAAAATGGCAGAATTCAGCCTATTGGGCCTAGAAATTTGAAACCCACTTAAAAACTGAAAATAAAAATAACCAGCAACATAGAGGTACTGGCACAGCACAAAAACCATCAGGGAATTAAGAGAACCTGGGCCCAGTCCACCTGTCTGGCATAGATTCCCATCTTTTCAAGAAACAGAAGGAGAAAGTTTTCATCTTGTGCAAGGCAACTGCAAATACTGGGATTTTCACGCCTGTTTTCAGGAAGGAGTTTCATATTGGTTTTATTTTCAAAGGCGCACAGTGCAACCTGCTGAGCCAGCGAAAGCTCCTGGGTCCTCGCAGTCAGCAGGAGCCTCACCTGGAGCAGCAGCAGTACTACCTTGTGCTCTCTTTTCCAGGCTATTCCCAGCTCTCTAACTCCCTCTGCATGACAGCAGCCTGAATAACAAGGACATCTGCTTCTGGCACATGCAAAAGGAGGAGGAGATGCTGAATAAAAAAAGAAATTAAGAAGAAAATTCTAAAGTGGTAAATACAGAAAATTTATTAGGCATTGAATTTAACTGGGAGTTGTCACATAAATAAATGCAGAACCAGGTCCATAGTACTACTCAGATGAAAGCAGGGTTATGCTGTGTTACTACAGTGAAAACAGCATTATGACACCTCCTGTTCTGTCTTTACAGGCCCAGATTTCAAAAAACATATTACTTCCTCTGGTTTTAATTTTCAGTTACTTCTCGGCAAAGATCTAAGAGGATTTTTATAAACCAGTGTGCATTTTATCTACCTGCCTGTAAGTCTTTCTTCAGTATCACCGCCTTTATTTTCTGAAACAAGCTGCATCCTTTGGAATTCCAACAGAATAATAGGGGTGAAAAATGTTCAGGATGCTACACACAAGCTGGTGGTATAAGCCAAACATTCATCAGGCTGAACACAGCTCAGATGGTGAATTTATGATTAAGGAAGTTTAATGACATGAAAAGACTACATTAAAACAGCAGAATTTATTTAATTAGAAATTAGAAGGCTTTTTTTTTTTTTTCTCAAAGCCTTTATAAAGTCCATCTGGATACTTGTCAATCCTCTAAACACTACAATACACAGCTGTTCAGTGGGGTTCCTTGACAAGCATTCTTCACAATTCTGTAATCTTCCTAGTGTGCCTGTATCCCAGGAGGGGGAGTTGAGAAAACTTCTGGAAGAGAGCTGTTTTTTAATTCTCATTGATCAACACTAATCACTAGGTAAAGAATCTTCAGCCAGAGGGTGGTCTGTCACTGGCCTGAGCTCCCAGGGAAATGGTCACAGCCCCAAACCTGCCTGAGCTCAAGGAGCATCTGGATGATGCTCTTGGTCATTTGGTTTAGCTTCAGGTAGTCCTGCGGAGCAGGGAATTAGAATCCTTGGTTCTTATGGCTCACTTCCATCCTGAGATATTCTAAGGTTCTGCGATAAATATACTTACAGGAAACATACACCACATAGTTTGAGTAAAGTGAATGCATGAAAATTAAAAGCACAGGTGAAAAACTGGACCATTCAAAAAGACCCCCTAGATCTCATCCAAAAGCAAAACATGGCAAACTGCTGGAACGCTTCAGAGCCCTAAAGAAGTAGGACCAGGAAGGGTTTTGTGATCTGTCTACTACATTCACTGCTCTTGGGCAGAAAAAAGTAAATCTGCCCCCTAAAGGTATTTGTTTATCCTGTTCTTAAAAATGGATGGTCCTTAGAGATGGTCAGCAACCTCCTAGCCTAGATGTCATTGTTTTGCTTACACTGTCTTTGGAAAGCTTGAATTTTAGCCCACTATTTTATGACATATTCATAAATGCCAACAGAACTTTATTCCCCTCACCTTTACAGCAATGTCCCATGTTTCTTAAGATTTATAACCTAGAGAAAATAGAGTGGAGGCATAAGTCCAGTTTCTTTCTTTTCTGTCTCAAGTGTTTTAGTCAAGTGCTCTTCACCTCTGTTTCTCCTCCACATGTTCTCCAAATAGCCTACAGCTTCCTTGAAGTGTAATGCCAAACTTGGACACATCATCTTAGCTTTCGTCTCATCATTGCTAAGGAAAGTCTCCTATGTAACCCCTCTGTTTATACATTGCAGCATTATGGTTGGAGCTGCTTCCTCTTCATTCTAAGAAGCACGCACTTGACCTGCCAGGGAGATCTAAATATACAACATGAAATGAATTTATTTTGCGTCTTGACATTCCGTTCCATTTCAACCATAGTTCTGTGGTAAACACACAATGGAAAAGCTGGTATTCCTGGCTCCCATGAGCGCATTCCGGCCTCAAAATTGAACAGTTGACACAGTTGCGACCAAAAAAAAAGCACTGGTGCAGCTAACCCAGAAGTCAGGGCTGGGAAGCCCAAACTAAAGCAAGAAACACCAGCTAAATTAAAAATTTTCTAAAGAAAATAAAGAGCAGGCAGTTCTTCAGCTGTATAAATAAGGAGGAACCAAGAGAAAAGAAATTATGCCACTATGTAGCCAGTTGAGTTCAGATAAAAATAACACAGATAATGGCTGTAAAACTAACGACCAGGCATTTGGGATAAGATTAATCTGACCTGTTTCAGCTGTTAGCTCAGAGTAACACTTTCAAAAATGCTTGCTTCTCTCTTCTCCTCTCATCTAAGACTGTGGCACTCACATGGGAGCCCATGGAGACTTTCAGGTAAGCACCAGAGCCACAACCCAAGCAATTTGCAGAAGCTTCAACAGGCCCCAGCAGGGGACACAGTAGAGGCAGCCTCAACCACTTCAGTACAGGCAAGCAGAGGGAAACAGAACGTGCTTCATCAAAAATAAGAGTGCTTGTTTTATTATCCTCACTCCCTTGGCTTTTTTCCTGCTGTAAAATCATCGTGTGTTTGTACAATATTCTTATTCTGGGAATGTATTTCAGTCCACATAAACATCTGCACTTAGTTACTTTAGCCAGTATCCAAATCCCAGCAAGATCCTGCCCTGATTATTTAGCTCTGAGTGTTTTTGCCAGCTTCTATTCCCAGAACACACTGGATTTATAGCTGTGTCCAACCTCCAGCTTTGCTAGTTAGAAGGTTTTAACACACATGCTCAAACTGAATGTCGTTTGTACTAGACAAAGTCTTTCCAGCAGGCTCAAGTAACAAGCCATTAAGTTGTGCTAGCATACGTTAGCAGTTCACACAGGAAAGTGAACTATTGTTGGATGCAACTTGTTGGTCTGTATTTTTAATCATAGTGTTTGACCTACATCTTTTGTCCACTTTCCTTGATATGTAACCATAAAATATGACCCTTGATTCAAATACCAATAAAACCTGTTGTCGCAATTTTACATAACTCAGCGCAAAGGAACCCACATCTCAAGTAAATAAACTGATAAATCTTCTTTTTGGGATCACTGTGTGTTTTTGTCTGCTGCCCTGCAGAGCTAGATCCAAACCATTAATAAAAAAGAGATATATACAGTTTCATATGAGAAGACAAACAAAAACATGAAGGATATAAATCAAAACAAGGATTTGCAAAAGAATAGAGTAAGCACTTACTAAGCCAAAAACATATTGTTCTTGTGAAGCCTGCTCTGACCACTGTGCTTTCTCCAAATGTACATTTATGGAGTTCCAGGCCAGAACATTTTTGGAGCATAAAGACATTTGATCCCAGCAAAATTCACTGTGATCTGCCTAATTCTCACGGAGCTGAACCTCACCACAGTTGTGCACAAGCTTACCTTCCCAATGCAGCTTCTAGACAATTATTCTCTGATGGATATTTCTTTGAATACTTATTTTACATGACTGACAACTGCTTCAAACTGTGAATACGCTAATAGATAAATACGTAACCTGACCTCCTACCCTACCCTTCCCTCCCAAGACACAATCTGAAAACAAATTTTATGCCCTTCTCCAAGCAAGGAAACTAGTTTGGGATACACTTTCTTTGTATCTGGTTTGGATCTTTCAGCCAATGCTGAAATGCATCTACTTTGCTTTGGTGTGTGAAAACACTGGCACTACAGCAATAAAAGCTTCAGAGAGAAAAAGCAGAAAAGAATAATTAAAATGTATTTAAATCTTTTGAGTTGAAATACAAGTGATGTAACCAATCAGCCAATGTAAGCTCACATATCTATTTTCCCCTCTCAAATCCCAGTTCCTAGCTCTGAGCAAGGCAGCTTTTTCTGCCCTTGGCCCAGCTCCGAAGTGGGCAGAGATGAGAAACACCCAGCCACCAGCAGGACCAGGTTCAACTGTTTCCTTTTCCCTCCAGCCACTCACCCACAGAAGGGCAGACACATTTTTTTCTGGGACCGGACAGCCCGTGTCAGCACATGCATTTTGAAGACTGACTATTCAATGCTGCCATCATTTACAAACTGCCCCATCCAGTAGCTGGCTGACAGACCCCAAGCTGCAGCCCTCCACCACAGCTCCCTCCCAAGTGGAGAGCCAGGGGCTTGCTTCTCCAGCTCCAAAATAACACCCTCCCCCCCCAGGATTCTGCAATCAACAAAATTCCCAGGTCAAGTTACAGAGGGAGTCAGATTTATGTATCCTATCCCTTCCAGTAGCAGTGATTCCAGTATCCACAAATGCATAAACCTATCTCAGAAAAGCTATCAACACCATCTAAAAGAAATACCATGCTTAGGATTTCGTCTAAGCAGCTTTAAGTATATAATGTGGTTTTCTAAGCTAGAAATAATCCAAAAAGAAGAAGATTTGTAACAGAACACAGTTGAAGGTCTCCTCTATGATAGTCTCCTCCTGAGTCACTGTATACTGTGCTAGAAGCAGGTTCTGTTAAAGAGAAGACAAGCACTCAAGTGTTTGGCAGTGGCCCCTGCCATGCACATATCAAGAACACTCCCATATTCTTGTGGCTAAACCAAGTAATGGATTGTGCTTCCAGACCCCAGCTGTCCCTAATACTAAGACTGTCAATAGAGCTTATAAAGTAATAATAATAATAATGAAAACATATATAAATAAAGAGACAATCCCTCTTCTGCCTCATTCACAGTGATCTGAATCTTCAGTTATTAGAGAAAGGAAGATCTTTGTTTTCACTTGTACAGAAGCACTAGCACAAGTCATTCTGGAAAAGCAAGTTCTAAATATCTCCTTGTCAGCCAGGGAAATAGGACACCAAAGATGACATACTATTTTAAGTGTAAAAAAAATTAAAATAAAATTTTATTTGACAAGTTAACAAATAATAACATTTCATTAGACCATTAAAATACTTTATTACAAGAAAGTGTAGTTGAGTTATAGCTACACTACATGAAAGTTAATTGCAAGGTGAACAAACTGACCCACTGGAAAGCAGGCACTTTAGAATGTGCATGTCTACTGTATCCAGTTTATTTCTAAAAGGTATTTTGTACAACTAAAAATTTACTAGATGTAAGACAACTTCAGAAACTTCTAACATAGCAAACTTCAGAGCTATTCTGCTCAGATGACATCATCTTTTTTCAGAGATAGCTGAAGTTTCCTCACAGCTTTTAGCAGCTGAAGAGAACTCCTGCTTTTCTGCCCAGGACAAGGTTTAGACATACTTTCCTTTACAGTGACTGCAATGTCCTTTGCTTCCTTTTGTTCACCAGACTTTAGTTTGACATGAATTGCCCCTTGCTTCAAATTCTGACTTTTTAATTTCTGCACCTAGGGGAAAAAAAATTACTAATTATCATGCTACATACTTCAAAGACCCATATCTGTAGAGCTGACTGGACTTCTGCTGTACTCCAGACTACAGATGACTAAGAGACATTAAAAAGAAAAAAAAAAAAAGAAAGAAAAAAAAAGATAAGTTTAAACTTTAACCTTGCACTGTAACAGACAACTGACCTTGCCCATACAGAAACCACCACAGAAAACTGACCTCACTCACACTCAGTTGGTTGTTGAATTCCATCACTCCCTAACATAAAAATGCTTGCTTGAGAGAGCTGGAACATAATCTCTTAACAATCCATATTTACAAGAGTCTCTTTCCACTTCCGATTTTACTACCCTAATAAAAAAACAACCAACAAAGCTCTAAAATGTATACTGTTAATTATTACTTACTGGATCTAAGCAGCTTATTTTGAAGCCTCCTTAACGAAAGTGGAAAACAGAATCAATAGGGTTAATTGCTAAAGAATGTTTTTTAAAATGTCAAATAATGAGTCTTGACTTGCACTTGGCATGAAAAGGTCACTTCCCAAAGATAAAATTAGGCTGGAAGCATTCCAAATGCCAGTTTGGGCTTTATGTCCATTTCTAAAAAGAATTAATTTTAATTGCATTCTAGAACATATTATTAACTGTGAAACACAGATTAGCAAGGCACTTTTAGTACGGCAGGTTCTAGAAAAAGAAGCATGCATTAGAAATATTAAGATTGGTCTGTACAAAATACAGAAACAAATGGAAATGTGTACAAAATGGAAATGTCTGTGCACAAAAGCACCAGGAAAAAAAAATACACACCAAGGAGTTAGAGGAATGGCCTGTACTGATAACCAGGGCATGATGGACAGAAATCATACAGACACTACTATTTACAGCATGAACTTAAGGAGTGTGCTCTCACCAGGCTCTACCAGAGCACAGAGGACTTGCCAGAAGATCTGCACACTGGTAAGAGGTAAAGATGACAACAAGGTTGCACCACATTGTATGTGCTACTCTTCATCATCCCAAAACAAAAGTGAACTCTGGCCATGAAGATATGCAAAAGACAGAAACAAAGGTGCAGTTGTTGTTCACTGTGTTAGGTTGCTGAAGATGAAATCAGCAAGAGTTTGAGGCAAGGAGTAACACCATAATTGTTGGGTCTTCAGGAATGTAAGAGTTTTATCAAAAAAAATCAGGTGAGATTGCCAAGGGAGGCAGTGAGGACTCAGCAGTCAATGCCCTTTGACCATATTGCTAACATGCAAGTCTGACACATCTGCTATGACAAAGCACCTCCATGCTTGCAATTACATGGACAATAAAAGTGAGTAAAATTCATCAAAAATGAATATGAATAAAACTAGTCAGGTTTAAATTAACTATAACCTCCTCTTTTCATAACCAATCATACTGAGTTTTGTTTTGTTTCCTGTATAGGCAAAGTTCTCAGGTGAGTATTTATCTTGAAACATAAGATAAAAAAAACCAGAAAACAATCAGATGGAACTATGGATTGAATGCTTAATCATATGCCCAAACCAAATTGCTACAAAAGAATTAGGCTGTTCAACTACAGAAGAGGGATTTTATATGAGCATGTATGAAAAGTTGTTATCTATGGCTCTAAACTAAATACTGACAGAATGAGGAAGGTTCAAGGGTTAAACAAAACAGAAAGGCTTGCCCAGCTATGATTTGGAGAAACTCTGGTCAACAGACTATTTAATAAAAAAAAGCTTCAATGTTTTAGTAATATAAAAGACATTTAACCCAGTCTGTACAGGAATTCCAGCTTCTATTTTCTCATTCCCCTGAGGGATAGGATATAAAGGAATGAAATTTCAACAGTTTGTCTTAACACAGTGAGCAGAAGCGACAGACAGTGCAACCCAGCTCTGTACTGCAGAACTGCCACAGGGCAGGAAGCTTTCCTACCACCATACATTACTAACTGCCAGTTGTAAGCACTTTTTCTTGATCAAATGAAGAAATTGAAGGTACAAAAATATGAGCCAGCAGTCTAATTATAATCACCTGTACTGGAACATCTTGGCTTAAAACATTCCAGTGACATTCTAGCTGATGACAACAGGAGGCAGAGTTGTGGCAGCCTTTCAACAGGAAGGTTAGTAGCTAGAGAGTTTACATTTCATTCTTACAGTAGCCTGATGCTTTTTCAGCTTGGATATTTGTTTTCCTTTCATCTCCATTTGTTTTACAAGGCAATCCAGCTCCTCTTCCAGGTCTTCACGAGCTTGGCAGTCTTGAGTCTCCTGTATCTGCTTCAGAAGTTCTTGATGCTCACTATTAAAGACAAGAATGGCAATTTAAGTATTCATGATATAGTCTCTAGGATTTCTTCCTTCAGGAGTTCCTAGCCACTTTGTGCAGAGTACAGAAAATTAGCATTATTTCCACTCTCACACAATATACATTAATCTGGAATATATTAACATGAGAGAGGGAAAAGTTTTTCCCATGAGTCTGATTTTCTCGTTCCAAATTTTTAGCTGATGTCCATCTTACTTCTCCCTATTCCCACAGGCATAACAACTACATGTGTAATAGTGTGCAAAATGAGTTTTTTTATAGTGAACATTTTCAATTCCTGCCCAATTTAGTGCAAACTTTGAAGGCTTAGTTTAATACACAAAAATATTTTTTAAACCAGTACATTCGAGTTACAATTTTTCTGATAAATTATTCAAATTAAAATATTCTTTTCAAAAATATTTACAGCAAAGTGTGCTACTTAATTAAACTAACCAGATTAAGTAAAAGAACTTGTGCCGATCTTGATACCCAGAAACCTGAACAAGTTGAAGCCAGCGACCCCCTCTTAGATAAGTAATCCCTTTTCAAAGGTCAGAGCTTCTTTTCTGACTTCTGAGCAACTGCTTCTCCTTGACAGTTTTATTGAAGCAACTGGTTGTTGCTATCAAAAAAAAAAAAAAGCGCTTGTCCTTGAACTGCCGTGAGTAAGCTAGACATTGCTTTTTGAACATTAGATTGCCTGCCAGTTAAAATTTTACCACATCAAGGATTTCAAATCAGCGCCAACATCCGAATTGGTTTAATCAGCACATCTTCCTCTGCTCAAACCACAGCCCAGTGTGTTGACATGTCTGCCACAACCAGCTACAGAACTTTGGCCCACAGTCCCACAAGCCTGCATTAATGGGAAGATGCCTAAGAACACAACAGGTTGTAATCCACATTTACTTGCCTGGCTAGAAAGATACACACACTCCCATCTGAAGTGCTAGCTTCTTCCACACCCTGCCCATTTCCTGGCAGGAGACCGTCCCTCTTTCACAACCCTCTCACAGGACCAGCAAGTTCTCCTGCTACCAACAAGCAAAGGGTACAAGCACCAGACTGACTCAGCACAAAGACCCGGCAGGTGCATCGGTAAGGAAAGAACGCAGAGTGAGTACAAAGAACAGGAGAAATGTTGTGACAGGACTGTTCATGCCAGAGCTGTACTGGCCCTTCCACCAGCCAGACAGACTGCATCCTGCAGGCCTACTCAACATCAGTACCACCTCTGCAGGCTTCCCCAAAGATAAAAGTTTTGGTTTACTCTGTGTATCTCAGAATATGTTAAAAAATGTCTATAAAGCAGAGGTCTGAAAGGCTTTTCATTTGCTGCAGCTGCTACTTCAGCAGCAGCTTGTTTAAACACAGGATGTGGAAGCAGAAAAACAAGAGCAGTGAAACACCAGGATAGAAAGAATTTTTTGAATGAGAAAAATCCTACTAGTCAAGCCTGTTCAGGTCATTCTGTCAACAAGAAGTCCTATTGCTAAAACAGGCAAGGCTCAACTACAGCACCCCATCGCTTCTCAGGGCTGAAGCTGAAGTCACGTTTACTCACAACACCAGCAATGGGTACTCACGAGCTCATTTGGCCCAGCTCATCTTCTAAGGCCAACAGAAGGTCTGAAAAGCTCCTGGAGGCAGTGGGTGATGTGGAACAAGAGGACAAAGATTTTGAAAGTGCACTGTGTCCTGAAATCCCAGCGGTAGCTCCTCCTTGTCTTTGTGATGGGATACATGGATTGCGATGCTTCATAATGTGCAGCACACTTTGTACGTTTGCACTGACAGAATGGCTGGAGCTGACAGACTTAAAGAAGAATTATCAGTGGCTTACAGAAGTAATTAACAACTACACAGCCTTACTCAAACTGTAGATGCCACTTTAGTGAGAACAGGGGTTTTCACATACCTTCCCAGCCACAAAAGGTAGTTCACCAGCCTTTACATGTAATTGTGAAAGCTGCATTTTCTTCGTTGTAGGATTTCTCTGCCATAAGAGCCATAAGAAAATATAAGACAAGAAATTCCAATCTGCTGACCCAAGAGCACAATCTTAAACTTTTTTTTAGTAAGTAAAATTCAAGTAAATATACAGCAAAATGCATCACATCAGTTTTCTTCTGGTTTAAAAAAAACCCATATTTTCCCTCCTGTATGTGTAACAAGTAAGACTTTCCAACAGTTGACACAAGTAAATTTTATTCCATATGCATGTAGGAGATTGTTTAACAATTAGGCTAACATTAAAGGAATTAAACCATGTTTACTTAAGTTTTCAAAACCACAACTGCAAAATTTTGACTGATCTGTAACATGTGTTGCAAAATAAATTCTCTTGATTTCAGTAATCCCCCCAAAACACACCATCTTACGATGCTGAGCTACAACTCCTTTGGAAACTAATTTTTGAAAGGCAGCTAAGACAGGACATGGGGGACAGCAGGAAGACTTTAACAGAGATAACTGTCAAGCTGGTAAGGGAAGGTTTTCCAGTGATATCCTATCAGCCCAGCACCATTTTAATTAAGGAAGGAAAGAAAAACAGGGGAAAAAAGTTATTTTTATATATATATCACTTTAGAAGTGGAGTAAAGTGCAGCAGATGAATCAAGGGCCTCTTACATCACCATTTTTCACAAATTCCAGTTTCTGTGCAAGTCAGATGCTATCAGCAACAGTATGCTAATAAAAATTTCCACATCACCTTCCTCGGTTTTTTGTTCTTCCCATTTTCCTTTTCAGGTTCATGTTGAGATGCTACTGAAGACAAACTTCTGTTTATATCAAATCCTGTTTGAAGCTGTGGCAGTAAGCAAAAAAGAAAACAGCCATTTAATGTAATACTAGAAGTATTAAATAGCAAGGTTTAATTTATTCTCTCTTTCATGCATGCATGCATCATCTTAATTGATAAGAATCAATTAAGGGCACTATTAAATGTCCTGCTTAGAAGGCATAAGCTATTCTTAAAAACTGAACAGATTACTAGGAAGGCAGGGTATCAGGCAGATCTTGCAGCTCTGTCTTAGTATTCCTCATTTTCATATTCAGCTGCAGTAGCAGCTGTATTTTTCCACTGTGACAACCAGCAACTGAGATAAGCCAATCCTGCCACATGCTGAGGATCTGATCATAAAATCCAAATTATACGAACATTTGGCTCTTACAATCTGGGGACAGAGAGAACTAAGCCCGCCTGTGTTACATTGAGGTCAAACCTGCTGGACAATCCTCATATTGCTTGGTGGTTCAAAGTTGCTATCGAGGCCCACAATAAACAGGATGATAATAATTCCCAATTAAACACAGGACAAGGACTTTTTTTTGGCATGTGCTACAGTTCCAGCTAAACAACGCTGGAGGTCCACCCCTAAAGAGAGAATATTCTGGCTTTTCTGTCATCAAGAGGAAGTGAACCACACCACACCCTGTGCATCCCAGCCCAGATTCCACAGACCTGAATCCATCCTGCAGTGTAATAAGATGGTACTAGCACTATTTTAGGACTCAGTTTACTGCATCTAAGTACCTTCTTGAGCAAATGTTTAGACTACCTGCTCTGGGAGAGTCATTCCTACCATGTGTCTCAGAAGATAAAATCTCTGTACGAGGCCTTTGGCTCTGCAGCAGCAAGCAGTCTAAGCAAGAAACCAGAAACCTACAAGTTTTCAACTGTGTCATTATGCTGGATTCTGGAGGTGGTCAGACATCTGGGCTACAAATCTGCATGCTATTTAAAGCTTCCTGGATTGATGAAAACCCATCATCCTTGGATGAGGTATGAGAGCTGACAGCAGTGATGAATTAAATTAAGGCATCAGCTTTGCTTACGTTCTTCCAATATTACACTTCAGCACTGCAGCCCCCACCTCACCCCAGCTGAATTCCCCCACAACTGGTCTCTTTTTCAAGCTGGCTGCTACTTATGCATAAAGTGAGGTTTGGAATATGACTACCTTGCCCCTTTAACAAAAGATTTCATCACTGAAACCTTTTGTTAAAGTATTTGCCTCTTTGGCAAATACTCCTCTCTCATATGGATGCGGACCCAACAAACTGATTTTCAATTTGCAGAATAATGAATTATACAAGACCTCATTTGATGAACAACAATTTGATTAAGGTTTTCCCAAGTACAGCCCTATGTATTAGATTTCTACAAATCTTAACAAAGGGAGGAAAATAAACTTAATAACCAACCTCATCTGGGATATAAGGTTTCATATGTGACCACTTTCGAATTACTGAAAATTAAGTTAACCTGATTCAGTTATAGATTTTCTAGAAGTTAATTTTTGACCTGGGTCACTTAGAGCAGTGCTGAGGCTGATGAACTGTATCACTAATACAAACCCAAGTAGAATCTTTCTTCATTGAGATATGCAACACCTGGCAAACTTTCTAATATGTAGCTTATAACTGATCTAGGTAGCATTTCAGGAGTTCTGCCTGGGTAATTAACATGAGGAGTTTAAACGTAAAAAAACACAAGAGCATTTTGAACAGAGACAGTAACTTTCTACAGTACTAAAAAATAAGATAAAAGAAAACCTGTTCAGTCTACCTGAGCAGTTTTATCTTGTATTAGTTTATGCTGATGCTCTTCTTTACACAGCTTTTCTTCTAAGTGTTTGATCTTGTCCTGAATTTGAAGGCAAGGATGATTAGTCCCACTTCAATTTGTCATGCTGAATCACAAGTCGGGAGGAGCTCACAGTTGTAATGTGGGGATAAAACTGGACTGTAGGAATTTTTAAAGCCCAGACTGAAAAGACTCATTCACCTGAAGCCAAGATGGCTTTCAGTCACGTAGGCTTTAACAGAGGTAACTTTTGCAAAACTAGTACTATTAATAGTATGCCATAGAATGATACCAAATGACTTTCAGACTGTCATTCCATGCATGCTTACTTCAGCAATTCTCTGAGCAGCAGTAAGTTTAAGACACTCTTTTTCCAGCATTTCAAGCTTTTCAAGTTTTGCATGCAGTTCCAACTGGTTCTGATCTTCCTCTTTCTGAAGCTGAGCCTGGAAAAAGTATGCAAGAATTGAGTTGGCAACTGACTGAAATTGTTTCAGACAGCAAAAAGCCCACCAAACCACCCCACACCAGAATAAAGGTGTTTAATTAATTAAAATTCCATATTTTTAAAATTGCAAAGTGATGAAAAATACCAGGCAGACAAAGACAACTTAAGCTTCCAGCAGCTTTTTTGTCTACCAAGTGTGCAAGTATTAGCATGGTTTTGCTCATTAGTAGTTCCACCCAGGGAGCTTTTCATACAATTCATTGAATGGTTGTCATCAGCCATACACTAAATTGCTTCTGTTTGCTAGCAGCCTGAACAGAGCTGAGGAAAAATAATGACCACAAAAACTTCAGATCCTGCACATTTCTATACTTTTGAATTACATCACTACTTTGTTATTATGCTAAAGGGTTTCACCTGTTGTTCTAAAATCATTTTCTTTTCCAGTTCTGCACTGGAAACCATTTTTCTCATGTAATCAAGCTGTTTCTCCAGCAGGGAGCAGCGGGATTGTGCTGCACTTAACTGCACACTTGCATCTACAGAGAGAAACAAGACATTCAGTACAGCAAAAGGAGCTACACATTTAGCCAGACTGCAATTTCATTGAGGAATTCTCTCTCTTCAAAACAGGCAAGAACAGTTTTGTTAGTCTGAACAAGTCATGAGGTTAAAATGTATTTTATATATAAGACATGAAAATCAAAATGTTTTTTCAAAGCTAGTCCCTAATTTGAATTCCAAAGGCATGAGCACCGCAGTTACCTTGATTTGTATCAGCAGATGCCTAACCAGAATCTGAGAGATGAGAAACTTTTGTCTCCTATCTTTTCTCAAGTTAGCAGTGTTATGTAAGCAGCTGCTTGCTTATTGTAGGAGTTAAACATATCACCTGAAACATGCTTAGTCTTTAAAATTACTTTATGGCTTATGCAATACTCAGTTGATTTATGTAAAAAAATATCTCAACTTGATCCACATTTGTCAAGCTCCTGTCCCTCCTCAGTTCTGAAGCAAAAAAAAAAACCAAAGGGGGCTGCATTAATTAGCAGTTTTTCAAAACAAAACACTCCCTGGATTATACAGTCTTAGTGTTGCTGTGGCTACACCTTATCACTCAGAAGAAATACCTTTCCTCTGTTGCATCAGCTCCTCGTGTGCTGCATCCTTCTCATACGATTCATGCTCCAAGACCTTCCTGTACTGAGCAGCTGCTCTGGAGAGGCTGCACAGTTTATCTTCAGCCTGTGACTTCTCCAGCTCTAGACAGTGGATTTTTTCTTGCAGAGCTTTCAGGGCTGCCACAACAGCTAGCAAACAACACAACAGCTACACTTCAGGCAACAGTTCCTATTTTGATGATGATTATCATTATTAGAAAACACTTCATGTTACAATACACTACCTAAATTTTCTTCCTAGGATCACTCCCAAAATTAACTATATTCCCCAGCTGTACACTAACATATGCAGAACATATATGAGGGAAAATGAATTTGTTTCCTGCATAACTGAGGTATGAAGCTCTGGCCCTACGAGCAAAACTGTTTTCAGTCCAAGTGGCAGCAAGCACAAAGAAATCATGGCAAACAGAATATAATAAACCCTGGGGCTTCTCTTTAAATAGAGGCAGAGAACACAGGTATCCAAATGAAGTCACAAGTTTGGTGTAAGGCAACTGGTCTGGACAGATTAAAAAGAAAACATGCTCAGAAAAGGGGAAGAAATTAGATACAAAGGACAATTTAGCTAAGGGTACATTGTTAAATACTTCATGGTTTCAAAAGGTAATGCAGCAACATCTAGTATCTTGTATTTGATGTTTCTTTAAACCATAGAAACAAGTCTGGAAGATTTTGCTTTCAGCCTCAATCAGTATGTGTCAAACTATACCAAAAATAAAAGCTGCAATTTCAGCTACAAGAAAATGTCTGCTAGCTCTCCATAAAGCATACACACCTGTGGAAGCTAAAGACATGTTCTGTAACAAGTCATGCTTATTTTCTGACATTTTATAGTTGACAGTTTCTCTATTGCAAACTCTCTCCTCTAAAGAATACCATCAAATATTATTACCTCCTTAACAACTTTCACCATCTTATCACAGATCCATTTCTATAAACAAATAAACAAATGAACAGAAGAAACCCCACCCAAACCAAACAAAATAACACAACAGCAAAAACCAAATAAACATCAAACAAAAACTCAAAACAAAACAAAAAGCAAATACCAGAAAGCAGAAGGATGAAGTGGGACCACCTTTTTCATCTTTCTACTGGTATGCCAAACATTTCCTTGACCACTTAGCTACATAGCACTAAACTGAACACTGTAATCCAAAAAAGCCCAAACTCTGTATGACATAAGATTACTACAGAAACCACAGATTTTTCAGGTGGAGAACAGTGATCACATGCACGCTCACAGGCTGGGTCTGTGCAAAGTAGCGAAGTTGTGCACGATAGTAAGACCAAGTATGGGTATCCTTAAGATTCCCCAGGCTCTCCAGATACGTTAAGCCACTGAGCATTTGCCTTGTGAGCTCCAGAGTGTAGTCACCCATTAAGGCACATGACAACCATATTTCATAGGGACTAACTTTCATGCTGCTAACTTTCCTGGGAGTCTAAATTGTTCAAAAGTTCTCCCAAGGAAACATACCACACAAAAAACAAAACAAAATAAAAACCCTTAGAAGTGATTTTAAGCTGGGAGGAGTCAAATAGCACAATGCAAAGCCGATTTCAGGTCAGTGTACCATACTAATGATCTTTTTTTTACTGTATTTGAAGTCATGAACTACTTTACTGAGTCTGAAGCATTTTCCTTTGCTTTCAGAGGAAGTCTGACAATTTCAAGCTAAACAAATTTCAAAGCCAAAGTTTACAAGGATGTTAGAAGACTTGCAGAGGTTTCCATTCTAGATGTATGACTTCAGGGAGACTACTCCCTCAGGACACATATACATCCTGTCTCAATGTCAGACTGATAACTGCAGCAAGTCATTGAACTCAGTCAAATAGGATGAGGAGTCTGCTCAAGAAATTTCACATGGAACAATTAAAAAGACCATTTTAAGGAAATATTTTGGCTATACCTTGGTTATTTGGGAGAGAAGGCCTGTCACCAGCAGCAGCTGCCAGCTTCTTTGATTCTTTATAAACAAAGGCTGCAGGAAGCATCCAATCTGGTGGCTGAATAAAGCTTCCTATGAAACTGTTCTTTGATTCAGAATCCATAGCCTGTAGAAAGAAAGCCATTTAATGACATTAGTTCTTTAAAAGATTCTTTTTCAAAAGTATGTCACTCGGCTGTCTCTGGCTCTGTTTATATCAAACCAGATCATGCAGACCAAAATAATAATAATAGTAGTAATAATAACAACAACAACATCAACAATAATAATAATACCCACACCCCATCAGAAGAATCCTGTCTTTTAATGCAATTCCAGAACAACGTCTTTCATAACACTAAACATAGCTTCCTTTGACTCACCAATATTTTCCAAGATTTTTCTAGGTGCTTTCTAATAACTGATTTTTGTCCTTCTAAATCCCAAGTATTAAAAGCATTTTCTACTAACTATTTCACAGACTTCAATGTCCTGACTCAAAGTGCTCCCTGCAGAGCAAGCATTCCAGGTTTTACGGCTTGGTTCCATGCGCAGCCTCCTTAGCGCTCTTCTCTCCATCCTTTTGGATGTAAAATCAAATTACAAATGGGAAATAATGTACCATTATTACATAATAAAAACACAGTTCTCCACACTTAGTGTTGAGATAACAGGAGGATATTTAACATGCAATACCTCCAGTGTTATCTCCATTATTAGGTGCATATATTAAGTCCTGTTTCTTCACTCCCTTTCTGTTCCACCCTTTCACATTCTTTTATGATAAGCACATTTCAAGACAGTTCACACCCTGTCAAATAGCAATTTTTTTTGATACTCAAGACATGAACAGTGAGATGTGCAGAAATTGCTTTAGGCTAACACAACTTCTAGAAAGTTAAAGCAAGTTTGAAACCATCCTGCACTTACCTACCAAAGTAGAATCAAGCAATTCACTTGATACAGTGTAAGAAGCAAAAAGTCTGTACAGCTTCAGGTGATAGAAAAGCAGCTTATTTGAAGGTTCAGTGATAGAACAATTATGATTGTAGTATCACTTGTGTTTAAAATACAAGGCATGGAACTGGAACCGTCCTACTGCTTGGGTAAGGCTATTTATAGATGTTAGTCCCAAAGGAGGTATCTAGTAACACGAGGAAGAAACAGACCAAGACTAGAGCCTGCTGATGAAGCACACCCCAAGAGAAGCCATTCATACTGGGTGGCAAACAGGCAAAAAAGTTCTCAATAACAAAAAAAGTTTGTAGGAGAACTTAGAGCTTTTACAGCCTGTTCCAAAGGCAGTATTAAAAAAACCCAAAAAATCATCTTCAAGCCACACTGCCTCTGCAAGGTATGCACTAAACTGAAGGCAAGCAGAAATCCTTCCTTCTTCCTCCAGACTGTCAACACAGAGATCTCAACATGAGCATCTCTTCACCAGGGCTTGCTTGACTTGGGGCCTCCCAACCACCACTTTTGTGTACTAACACCCCTGAGGCCACACCATTCAGAGCAGACCCCTGGTCCCAAAGAGGGAGCCTATCCAGGCTACTCTCGTGCCACAGGTCTTTTCCAAAGTCTTCTCCAAGTGGCCCTGCTGCCTTCCTACTCAAGGCCAGGACACAAGCTCTTGGTGCTGGGTTGGCAGCAGCAGACAGCCAGGCACCCCACTATCACTTGGAAGAGGTCCCATCTGGTGACCCCACCACATTTATGGCCACAAAAGCTGTTTGTACAGGCCTCTCCACCTCTGTCCTGAAGGACTGGGAAAGACTTTCCAGGGACACCGGACCTTAACAGCTGGCCAGGCCTATCAACCACGTCCAACAGCACAATGGCAGTGAAAGACACAAAGCAGGGAGCAGCAGAAACCTCAAAACATGGATGAGAAAGTCCTGTGGCCACAGAAGTGGTCAGGGCCAAGACAAGAGAGGTCCTGGCACAGTGCTTCAGCATGGAGTTCCAGAAAATAAGCAAGACTTAAAAATTTTCCTGCTGCTATTCGGCCCCTTCACATTGGTGATGAAAAAGACTACCAAAAAAAAAAAAGTCCATAAAAATGAGCATATGTACAGGCAAGAATTTTCCTACTGCTGCTGTGAATAAAAGGCAACTTTGGAAACAGCAGAGGAAGAAGGTGGTTTTTGCTCACACCACTCAACCTTCTGGCAGTCGGTGTAAGTGGAGACTCCAGTGGAGTCCTCCAGTGCAACATGGCTGCCCTGCATGCCTGCACAGCTACACATCAATTACTTTCCTTATTACTTTCACATAAACAAGTTTTGCTGTTTCCAAGGAGATGGGTTTGTGGACAGTTGTAAGGAAGGCAGTGATCTGAAGCAAATAATGAATAAAGCAGCAGAAAATTTGAGAGTTTGTGGACAAGCTCAGTAATACAAAGGTGGGGAGGCATGGGGCACATTTATTAGGCAGAAAGGGAAATAAGACCCCTTTAGTTCTGCAAGTGAAACCAAAGGGAAGTGAAAGAGAAGAGGCCAGCTCACCTGCCTAATGGTGGTGATCCAGCTAATCCAGTGTGGGCTTCAGCACAAAACCCCACAACTTTGCCAGCACAGCAGGGATAATAAACACACTAAACACACTCCAGCTGGAGGGGGGAGCTCCCCAAGCTACTCCTAAGAGCACAGGGTCAGCAAAGGCTGTGAAAGAAAACACCACAGCACCAGGACACCTGTGTTTGCAGAAACTCTGCTCAGACACAGTTACAGACGCCTTGCTTTACCACAGCTTCCTCAGATACCGAGGCTGTGGGGAGCTGCTGAGGGCATGGTTGCTATAGTGCTTTGAGGCTGTGTCAGCATAATTATTCTGGTAGAGGTGCTCTGGTGCAGACAAGTCCTAATATCTCAGCAAGTAAACAGAGTTTATAGCAACCAAACTGAACAGGAGGAACGTCTATAACACTGCAGACCTCAGGCAAGGAGATGTGCACCAGGAAAAGGACCAGGTCACTCTACACCAGCAAGACATCACTAAACACCCTGGCCACTTCTAGCCCACTGCAACAAGAAATATATCAGGAAATAATTAAGCAGTTTGACGTATGCTTGAACGTCAACTGTCCTACCACAACTTTTTTCCCCCCAAGCTTATGCTTCTATAAAACCCTTACAACCAGGTTTGCTTTTTAAAAAGTCTTATACAGCAAGCTTAAACCACTCTCTTACTCCATGGTGCTGCTGCCATGGACACCTGGTGCACAGCCCTAGAGAGGGCTTCCCAAACAGCAATGTTTGTACTAATGTAACTCCACAAGGCTTAGGGGGATTCAGCACTTGAACAACACTTGTTAAAGCAGCCAGAATAGCATTGTTTAGACAAGCCCTTGGTTGAGGAAAGCAGTGCACTCCTTCGAGCTTGGGTAAGAGCCAAGGGAGAAGTATGCATACTAAGCAGAGGCTGACAAAATACCCCAGCTACACGCAGAGGGAAGAAGGAAGAAATGCCTCACTCCCACCCCAGCAGCCCACACTGCTTTGGTGAGCAGGGTGAAGTACTTGCGCTGTGCAGGTCAAGTCTGGAGTCAACACCGGCCCTTTGGGTTTTTTAATGGGAAATGGCACAGCCCGTGTTGGTGGAAGCAGCAGTGATGCTCAGATATCCGGTGCTATTTTGCCCAGAAAACACAAAGTAACTGGCTCCAACACTGGCTGCATCAAGCATGGGGTAACTTGGTTGCGCCCACGGGCTTGCCATGGGTCCCTTCCAGCTCGGAATATTCTGCGATTAAACATCAGCCTGGGCAAGCCAGATCTGTTTTCCTCCAAGTCTGCGCTAGAAGGCTCGCGGAGCTCTCCGCCACACATTTCGGTTCTGTGCACGATGCCAGGCATAGAACAGTAGCTCCGTGACAGCACTGCAGTAATGCAAACAGTCTGCCCACCTCTTGCCTTGCTGCAGCTGGAGTGCTCAGCCCTGGGGTGTGAGCACGAGAAGGGCTGGTCCCTTCAGTGGGATCACTCCTGCCTCTTGGCTCACCATCACCTGCAGGCTGAGAGTGAGCTTGCACAAAGTACACAGGGGAGCGACCCCAGCATCAGGTCCACCCTGTGACACTCATGCCTCAGAAGAGCACAAGCAAACGGGTTTGGTACCTTAAGACAAACAGAGGATTTCCCATTTCATCACAGTCAGTCATCAAAGTACTAACACAATTTACCTTTATACCATTTCTATTTACTTTTGCTGACTATGGCCTGCAGTAAATGCCAGAGTCCTGGATGGGGTTGCTGTAAAATTCAATGGACATTTTAGTTACTGCTGTCTGGCCCAAGCAAGTATACTAACAGTGGGGAATTACTGAACTTAGGACTCTGTCATCGTCCTCCTCTCCTCTGTGTTTCTCCCCTCCAATGCAAGCCACTTCATGACAAAGTTTCAAAAAAATGTCTCCTGAAGCGAAAAGTCCAGAAACATTTTGCCATACATACAATTATGTCTCATACTGTAAAGCAGCATATGGAAAAGCTTTTTCCACATGTAAACAATAGCAGACTCAGGGAATAATGCTGGCTTAACAGTCTCCCAAAAGACACACTAAATGAATAATGTGATAATGTAAGGGATACTTCCAATAAATTCTCTGTTGTTGGTATCTCACAGGGACACTGGTTCATTCAAATTGCTGTGAGGGCAACCTTTTAAAACCAAAGACAGAGATGCTGTCAGAACACCTTCAAAGAGAAAAAAGAAAAAGTAGATCAAAGCATTTTTCAGAAAGAAATACAAAGATATTTATCTTCTGACCTGATCTACTGGGCATGCACAATTTATAGTGGCTTTTTTGATAACTGAAAACAAAGTCTTAGTTGAACCAAAGACTGATTCAGTGTTTATCTGACATAAGTTCTAAAGAACTGCCTCAACACAGGCCATACTGAGAAGCTCCCAAAATTCTGGCTGCTGCCTTGTCTACTTGAGCCAAGCCTTGCTGGCTGATGGTTATGTGAGAGGCCCCTTCTGTGACACAATCCAAACTGGTGCATTTTTTTCCCCTTTCACTTTCCTTTGAGAACTGGGAGAAAAGCTTGGTCAGCTGTACTAGCTATGCTGCAACACTCAGCCTTATTCCCAGCAGACAAAGAACAGCCCTTCCACAGAGGAAAAAAAAAAAAGAAATAAATAATGTTGTGGGCAAACTGCATTGTTGTTTTGGGAACACCCAGTCTCTAGCATCCTGACACAACCACTTTAATCAGCCTGAAACACATGACAACGCTCAGGACATATCTAAGCAGCTGATACTCCCATGTCTCTTCTAATATAAGCGGGTTAGACACAAAATGGTGGCAGCTGCAAAACTAATAGCAAGTGAAATCTCACTGAATCAATAAAGCATTTCAACATGTTTTTCAAGTTTTGACAAATTCCACTTTAAATAAGTTCAGAGCAAATGGCAAAAAAATTATTAGAGAAATTAAGGAACGTGGGAGTGCTCTGGAAAACTAACACAGCCAAACCCATGGGAGGCAGTCCCTTGTACAAACTGCGAGGAAGACACTGGCAGTCTCAGAACTGGATACATAAAGTTAAATTTCCAGTCTTTTTCTTTTTTGATGCTACTGTAGCAAAGCCCATCCATTCTAGAATATCAAGTCTTATGCAGAACTTTCATACAATCATTGTTTTTCATTCTTGGAAGAAAAGGAAAAGAAATGGCATTCTGTTTTCTCATGACACCATATGTACTCTCAAGTAGGATAAAACCTGTCTTTTAAGTAAAAAAACACAAGAACCCAAACCACAAATGACCCAACAAATGTCCAAAACTCCTAAGACTTTTCACTGTGTCAGCATTTCACTTCTAAGCATTCACACTGACATTTCTCTAGTTCCTGTTTGCTAGAGAGAAAAACAACTAAAAAAAGAAACCAGAAAAAAAAAAAAAAAAGAGGAAGAAAAAATGGAATGAGTTACATGAGTGTTTTGTGAACAAGGCAAAGAAACAACCTGGTGGAGAAAAAAAACTGCGATTTTTAACCATTTGTTGGGGAATAGATTCTAACCTGGCAGTGTATCAAGCATGCAAACTTGGGTCAAAATGTTATTGGAGTTTTGCTGTTTTCTTCAATGAGTACAGTGGACCAAATTCCTCATCCAATTGGGCCTTCATCCAAAAGCTCATGATACACTCACAACCAAACCTTGGTGGGGAAATCAAGTTGGTGTAAATTGCTTTAACCTCTATGTGCAGATGATAACTGAACTTAGAATTTAGAGGAGCAAGACTGCAAATTCCTATCTAGTAATAATTGCTATCTTAGCATGAAAACATTTACCCTGTAATACAGTGCTATCAAAATAATTACATTTATATATCTTTAATCAGTCCAAAAGTAACTAAACATAATCTTTTTGTAATAAGCATCAAACAAAACCCAAATACTATAAATGGTCACTAATTTACTTCCTCACTTCACCCACAGTTCTGTTCCTCTTCTTTCACGTACCTTCTGTTACGTTTGGGCTTTGTCCCTCATCACCTCCCTCTTTTTTGTATTTACATGATCCTATAGCTCTGTTCCTTGCCCTTTGCCATTCTTTTTCTCCTACTCCCTCTTCTAGCATAAAAAGATAGGATGTTTTCAAAGTAAAAATACCCTTTTGCCCCCCTCTCCCCCCCAACAAGATTAACTATCAGGTTTCTTCCTTTTATATTTAAAATCCAGTTCCAAGAGTTGCTGCTTGCTCTTATTAAACTGACTGATGTGGAAATTGAAGGTGGTCTCCTCAGCACTCCACATGAAGAATGTAAAAGGCTACTTTTTCTGTCCACTGTTATTTCCTGCTGATGCCATCACACTGTCCTTCATTTGTAGTTTCTCTAGTGTGTCCTGACAGATTGGAAGTCAGGAAGAAATTACTGGCCTTGGCTACAGATCCTTGGGAAAAAAATAAATAAAAAAAAAGAAAGTTTGTTGTTGTGTAAAGGGAAGGTTTTCAAGGGTAACTGACTCCAGTACAAAAGACTGTATCTGTGCACAGGCAGAATAATTAGATATCAGAAAGGCGAATGCAAAAAGGAAAAGCCATATTAGGGTAGGGCAGGGCCAATATAAGGGTGGGTTGAGATGACAATCATAGTGCAGAAATGTAAGAAGCTAGGGGATGATTCTTGCAGGTGTTGACACATTCCCAATAAACACTTTTACTGCATGATAATTTTCACCTGTTACATCTCAAATATTTAATGACATTAAATTATATGGTATCATTGAAAGATGGTTTTGAGCATTGAAACTTGCCCTCTAGGCAGATGAAACACACAGATTGTGTCCCCACTGTTGCCTTGGAAATTATTTTTAAAGCAAACTTCTGTTTTTACCAATATTTTCTCAGGGAAGGTGTCAGTCTCTTCATCCACTATCCTTCAACCTCGCCTGAAGATTGATAAGGAGGTAGATTATGGACAGATAACCACAAAAGCTTGACATGGATGAGCAGAGAAACACAAAGAGGGTAATTATTCACAGGATTTATCTCTTTTTACCAACTACCATGCCTACATTTTTTTCATATATTCCTGTGCTACCAATAGCTAGGCACTTGGCAAGGAACAAAAACTCCATTCTGCATTTGTACATCAGGCAGCCTAAGAAAACAGAATGAGGAAAAAAAAAAGTTAGCAAGTATAAAGAAAAGATAAGTTTCAAACCAGGCAAGAAAAGATTCCCAAAATCGTATTTTGTCTGAAAATAGCTGTCTTTTAATATGTAGAAAAAAATGAAAGCAGATCAGAGTTGGAGCAACTCCTTGATCTTATTTTGGAGACCTATTTTGTTGTAGAATGATTTAAAAAAATATCATCTGTTTACATGACTCAGAATAATCATAGCAATTCTAACATCCATGTTGCACACCCTGAACAGGCACAATATTCTAGGCATTAATGCCAAAGAGTTTGTATATCATATGGTATAATGAGTATTAAAAAATGCAGAAATGGTTTTATCACTACTTCTGCCCTGAGTTGCCAGGGGAAACTTAAAATAGTCAAAGGCATTACTTGATTCATATAATATGTATATTTAAACTTGCACGACTTTGGAGTTACGGAAAAAAAAGCAAATCTGAGCAAGATGCTACAAAATCCTGTGCAATGTTGCAGGTAGAAAATTAACTTCAATTGATCATTAAGTTTTTAATAGGCATTTCTTCCCTATTACCTACATGCAGTTTCTGAATGCAAGGAAATGTAGTGGATCTCCAGGTTCTTGACTTCAATTCTTGCCGTTCTGTGTGACCTCAATAAATCAGAGGGTTGGGACTGATAAGGGACTGATGTTTCAGCATACATGAGCCTTCCAGCCTCAGGGCTGAGTGTGGTAATGACAGGCTTACATTCCGTGCATGAAGAAGAAATGCAGGTATACATCCAAAACAAGCAGCACCCTCATTCAGGAGCTGACAAGAGCTTTGGTTTGGGGTGAGGAAACTCTGAACATAGATGTGGGTGAAGTCCCACCCCGGTGCTTGGCACCTTTATCTTCTTTGGACTCAGAATTTGGAGTCCTCTTCTGGCAGTGAGTGCCAAAATCTGTTCTTAAAAACAATGAATAAAGAGTCCCTGTACCTTTTCTGGTCTGTGACTTCAGTTCATGTGGCTGCTGGTCACAGCATTTTTCTTTGTGTTATTGCTGGAGAACACCAAGGTCTGTGTCAACAGCCTGCCAAAGGTGCTTAAAGGGCCTTTTGGGCTGACAGCAGATATAAAATTCCCAAAAAGCAATGCCCCTTTTCTTTCAAAATGCAGCTGGAAGAAGCAGTGTCCACCTTCTCTGTGCTGCTACCCAGTGGTCAGAGCATTGGCCAGGAAGTGGGAGTTCCTGGGGAGCATTCATGCCTCATCCCTGACCACCATGCTAGACTGGGAGGAGGAAGAGCAGGAAGGAAACAGGGAGTCACCACCTTTTCGTTTGAAGTTATGACCCTGTTCCAAAAAGCTTGTAAATCTCAAACAAGGACAAGGCAGCTGAGGCCAAAGACAGAGTAAAACAAGGAGGTGTCTCTCTCATCTAGTTCAATCATTAAACAGGGACCTGGGGTTAATTTATGCATTTCTGTAGTAAATAGCTTCTGGATAAAAACCAGCACTGGCTTGGGAAAAGTTAGCAGAAACCAGCCTACAGATCCCAGTGTCTCCTTCCTTCTAGTTCACACTAGCACCACGCATTTGCCATCCTTTCCAAGAGGGCACAAATTCAGCAACTGAGGTGATGAATGCTTCCCTTCCATTTTGCAATCCTCCTGAGCACCTGGGACACTCTCCTGGTAGTTAGGAGGTGTTGATGTAAATGTCTTCGAGCTAAAAGGCATTTTTTAAATCCCTGTGTTACTGTACTGAAGGTGAGTACTCTACCAAATTCTGCCAGGCACTGAAGCCATCTGTGGCTACAACAGAAGAACCTGAGTTGTTGGTCTTGGAGAGTTTTCACTCAGCAGGACCTCTCTTAGAGCTGCTCCACCTACTTCCTGGATCACAAATGGGAACAAAAGGGAGACAGGTTCCAAAGTGCCCAGTTTGGGGCAATTCCGAACACTTCTATCCAGAAACAGATTAACAAGAGTTCAGGTGGCTGCTCAGGGGAGTTTTTTAGAACTGCACTTTTAGTTTACCCATTTTGTTTTCCTAGTCCTCAGTGTTTCAGGTTACATTTACACAGCTAAGTGGGGTGTAGTCAGAGAGTTGGCAAAGTCCAGCAGGACTCTACGTGGCCTGTAGTTCTGCTACAGCATAGCCCAGCTCCTCTCAAAGCAACCCACTCTCCAGCATAAACCATCCTACAGACTTTCTGCATGGAAGATTTGGTTTCCTAAAAAGAAGCTGGTGTCTAATTTACCCATCCCCGCTGTATTTGTGACCTCTAAGGAGGCAGGGTGGCAGGGTTTGGTGCAAATACACACCTGCAACACATATTAGGGCAGAACACATTAAATGGACAAACACATGCTCAGAAGCAAAAAAAGGCCACATCTTCTCCCAAACAGAATGGTTTGGGCTTGACACCAAGCTTGAGCCTGGGTTCAAAGGCAGTAGAGGAGTAGCCTCTGGTTTTTTGGTGTCTCTTTGCAAAACAGGAGTCACAGACCTTTGTTTTCTCAGAGAGGAGCTGTGAAGAAAAATGGATTTTACTCTGGAGTGCCATTTATTGTGGTAGCATGCCAAAACACAGACCCAAAAAGGGAGGGTGAACTTTTTAAAGAGTCATCCCATCCTGGGTACTTAGCAATTGGAATGAAGTAAGCCTTAACAAAACCAGGTGTAAATGAAAACAGTTGAAGGAATGTAATTTAAAAAGCAGTTTCTTCTAGACTGCACAAGTTTTACTGTGTTGTTATTATTAGTTCTCCAGTATTTGACTAAAAGCATTCTCTTCTGTGATATACAGAAACTGGAATGAACATTTAAAAGTAAATATATTTTAGATCTTATATGTTAGAAAAGATGAATACAATCACTAGATATTGTATTTTCAAAAATAATTCTGCTGTTGCATGTCTTCTGCATATGGGTATAGAACTCCTTATCTTGTTAAAAATAAAAAAAAAGGAAGTTGATAAATCATGAAGGAAGGAAATACTGAGGTTTAAAACAGCCACAAATTTGTTTTTCTTCAGCTTATCATTCTGAAAACTCAACTGCTGTAATTCTGGATGAGTTGCCAGATTGTTTCCTTCATAATTCTGCCTCTCTCTTATCCATTCTTTAGGGATCAAAAACAAGCATATTAACTTCAGTCAGTGAACACGCAAATCAAACAAACACATTCCCCTAACTCTGGGCTCTGATTAATTCCACTGGTAGCCTTTGACCTTGATTTCCACAATGTCTTGCACTGCATAAAGAAGCCTGACCTGGTATCAGAAACCTGCAGAGATTTGGTTTGGAAAAAAAATAAAGCCATCCTCATCACTATTCCCTAAGTACTACATTAAAATGTATAAAACAAAGGGCTGAAATCTAAAGTTTAGGCCTTGGAGCCAGTTTCACAATCTGTTTCCTGTAGCCAGAGTTCATTTGGAGCCAGTGGAAAAAACAGCTTCTAAAAGATAAAAGGCAGTGCTGTGACTTTCAATCAATCTTGGCATTCAGTGTGTGAATATAGCTGTACCAAAGTCTAAAACACCAGAGCTCCAGTTCTGATTCTGGTTCACTCTACTGACCTTGGATATACGTAGCCATTGTCAGAGACAACTCATGATGGTAAAAATAAGATCTAGCCAACTTCTGGAGGTCAAAATTTAGACAGAAATAAAGCAAGCAGATGTGACATGCCCATTCACAGGAGAAGACCATAACAATGACAACAGAATGGGATGGGAAGCTGAAGTGGCAGCTAATGTAAAAACAAAACAAATTAACAAAACACCTCCAACAACATAAAAGGCACTGGCAGAACTATTTTCTTTGAACCCATCAGTTATGATGGGTGGAGGCCTCGAGTGCTTAGAGAAGTCAAGACTCATATTTATTACAGGTAGTGCTGATTTCAGCAGATACATTGTTCACGAGGGTGCCAAAGGCCTGGAGGAAGCAGCTGCGTGAAGCAGTCCAGGCCTGTCCACCCTACTGAACAATGGCAATGCAGCCTCCTTGCAGAAAGGATTTTATGGGAAAAAAGAGACTGGTCTTCCTTCAAAGGTACAGGTAAATGCAAGCTTTAAAGAAACAGCTCCAGAAAACAAAGGGATGTCAGATGAAGAAAGCAGATTCTTTATAAATAAGAGAGCTGTCGATGGATGATGTTGGTGAGTCAGCCCAGGCTCTGGTCCTGGTCTCAGGAGTGGTTTCTGTGTCTTTCTGTGGCATAAAAGTAGCTTGTTCTGCATTTACTTTCAGTTTTGATGCCCAAGTTTTAGAGTGGGAAATGTGTATGTGAGAAGCTAAAAAAAATAATTATGCAAGAGCCTATATAGGCCCAGTTCCTAATTTACTCCCAAGTATTCTTTTGCTTTTCTGCATACTCAAAATTTTAGTTTCATGATTGCTTCAATGTGACAGCTGCAAACAGTTCTGCCCTTGTTTTCTTCTCTGCCAAGAGGTGAACTGGATCAAGGTACTGACTTGGCTGAAAATTAAAATTTATCATAAACAGCACTTTTTTTTTTCTTTTTTTTTTTTTTCCCTGGCAGAAAGGCAAGGGAAGCAGCAAAATACCAGCCTCTTTAGTGGCAGATTACACTTAATCACAGAACGGCTGAGCTTGGCACGGACCTCTGGAGACCATCTGGTCCATCCTCCCCAGTCAGGCAGGGCAACCTAGAGACAGTCACCCAGGCTGCCCCGTGTCCAGGCAGCTTTCGAGTGTCCCCAACCTCCCTGGGCAACCCGTGCCAACGCTTGGTCACTCCCACGGTAAAAAATGTGCTTCCTGACGTTCAGAGGAAACCTCCTGCTTTTCATCTGGAGTCCCTTGCCTCTGACACCGTCCTTGGGCACCACCGAGAACAGCCTAGCCCCATCCTCCCTGCTCCTTCCCTCTAGGCACATAAATGTCCGGGTATATTCACGGGTAAGATTCCCCCTCTAGTCTCCTCCTCTCCAGGTTCATCAGCCCCTGCAAAACTGGGATTTAAAAAAAAAAAATCCCCTGGGATTAACTTGAATAAAAACACCGCGGAACTGTCGCTCCATGAGAATATTCTGGGGATTCCCCCCTCCCGTCCCAAGTGACGACGGGACTGTGTCTCGCTAGCACGGACAGTTTCTCCCCTCCCGCGGACGCGCTCACTCAGGATCCATTCCCGGCTCCGCCTCCGACACGCCTTCGCGGCCCATGGAAACACGTGCGTGCCTAAACGCTCGCCGCGGCAAAGCTCTGAGGCAAACCCGCTACAGGGGCTGCCTCACCCCCGGCTGTCGCCGGCCACCGGCGCTCCGTAACCTGCTGCGACAGGTGCCAAAAATCCCCCCAGAAGCCAGCAAGCAGGATGACGGGAATACCGTGCGCGCATCCCGCGGTGACCGCGCTCCCGTTCCCTCCCCGGCAGGATCCCGGCCCTGCGCCGCGCTGCCTGCCGGGACACGTAGTCTTTCCCCGCGAGGGCCACACGACCGCCCTTCGGCCGGACTACATATCCCAGCAGCCCCTCCCGGCGCTGCCACGCCC
>VXBU01004143.1:225070-284995 GCA_013400315.1 Bombycilla garrulus
CCCCTTCGGCTTTGGAGCCCTGCCGGGGGCTCTCCCGGCCCCGTCCCTCGCAGGGCACCTTCGGGTTTCACGGGTGCGACTGATCCGCCCTGTCAAACTTATTCCTGCAATTAGTACGTGCGAAGTGCTCTCCACTCCTACGGCTCTATCCCCGAAGAAACATTTGGAAAAGCGTTATTAAAAGGCGGGGTGGGGGGGGGTGGGGGGTTGTGGAAATATCTCACTGGAGGCGCTCAAAAAACACCTGGATGAGCTCCTGTGTCACTTGCTCTAGGTGACCCCGCCTTGGCAGTGAGGTTGGACTGGATGAAGTCCAGAGGTCTCTTCCAACCCTAACTATTCAGTGAAAAAGCATTAAGTCTTTCAGAGCAATCCAGCAGAGAAGATTTGGCAATGAATGTCTGGAAAGTTGGGGCATCCCCAAGGAAGCACTAAAATGACAACTTTAACACTCTAGTTTCAGTCTGTATGACCAGTGGTAGTACCCGGTTAGCTTTAATAGAAAAACAGGGAGGATTTGAGTATTAATATTAGTGTTGCCAATTGAAGATATATATGGGAAGTTTTGAAGCTTTTAGAAGCCGTATGAGCTTGTTGTTAAGGCACAGCCTGTCAGAATGCCCTTGCTGTTGCGTATTGGTAAATAGTTTCTCCACTGGCATTGATAGAATCCAAACTATTTTTTTTTCATAGCTCATAGGCAGCCTGGCCGGTAGAGGATTACATTTACTGACCTAATGCTAACAAAAATAAATGTTACTTTGTACTCTTCCACTCTTACAGTCTAATTATAGTTACTTGCATTGTGATTCTCTTGCTCACCTCAGGTTTTTGTGCAGGTCTTGGAATTCTTATATCAACGGGTCCATCAGCACTGCTAAAAATAATACTTTTAGCTGCAGACTAGGAAAAGGAAATTCTAGTATTTCTCTTAATCACAAGTAAATACCTAGAACTGGGTTTAGAGATAGCTGTCTGATTCTCACTACTGTGCTTTTTCTCCCTGAACTTTAACAGGTTGAATATATGGAAATCCAAGGAAATAATAATATATGAAAGTATTGTAGATATATTTTATACATTAGATACATAAATATGTATAACATAAAAAACATTATATGTTATCATATATATAGAAACATGTTCTGGGTTTGTGTTATTGGAGCTGAAAGAGTCTCTGTGTATTTTGTCTCACTTCTAAGTGGTGTGCAGTGTGATAAATACTGTGTAACTTATTTTACCCACATCAGGCTGTGTGTGGAGTTCTTCTCAAAGCTGATTTCAAGTGGTTTCACGTGGTCTAAGTGAAAAGCTTGACAGCTTTTCTTTTAAAACTGGAGCCGGTGAAACAAACAACCACCCCAGACTTGAATAGTGAGTTGAAAAATTAGTCTGGCATCTTCCCTGTTAAACGTTCGTATGAGAAGTGAGTCTGTTACCCGTGAGAATGATGAGTTATGGCAGCAGACTGCTGAGGGAAGACTTGTTTTTGTCAGGTTCAAGATACCAGAGTCTATGCAAAGGCCAAACAGATAGATCGTGGTCTCTCACCTAGGTTTTGGGAGGATGTCAGAATACAGGACCAGAAGACTACCTCTTAGGTTTTTACGTATTTGAAGTTAGTGGCCTGTTCAACTATTAGTGTAGGTTAAAGCTGTTATTAGCTGCCTTTTTTAATTTTATTTTATTTTTATTTTTATTTATTTTTTTTTTAACTAGGCCAAAAAGTTCTGTCAGAAAATGTCCCTCTTCCTACAGCAAATGCAAGTTCAAATGGCGTGGCCATTGCTATCTTGGTTAATAGATATAGGTGTGAGAGGTTTAATAGCTGTGAAAACAATTATAAACACACAAGGTGCAGTAGAAGCTTACCAGTTAAGCAAAATAAAATAAAATATAACATTATTTTAAGAACGTTTTTAGAAGCTGCTTTTGTAAATTTTCCTTTTCAGGAGCATAGATATAAGAGAGAAGTATTCTGTATTTAATGAATTTTAGAGTGGCAAATCTGAGTTCTTGTGTCTGTACTCAAAAATGAAAATTTTCATTGTAATCTTTGCCATCCACATTTGTTGGAGAAATAGTCCAGTGCAGCTATTCTGTTCTGAATGCTGAGGGCTACTGTCAGGCATGAAATGGCTTTCTTTTGATTAATGACCAAGAAGAGTAATATTGTTCAGATCTTTGCAGTGAAAATGGCAGATGGAGCAAACTATTGGATTTCATATTATCACCCCATAGCCCTTGTGGCTTTTAGCAGTGCTTCCAAAGGTAAATAGCTTAGTAACATAAAAATGTGAAATCCCATTCAGAATAGCATCAGCACTCGTATTACTTTATCTCCCTGTTTTAGGGTCTGAAACAATACTGAAGTCCCCAGCAATATGTACAGTTGTGCTGTCTGAAGTTATTAAATGACATAGATCCCAGGGCAGGAGCGGCAGCTTTAAGCCCAGAAGTTCTGTGAACTGGGGCTCCCCTCATTCTCTCTCCTGTGGAAGGGTCCAGCCCAGACTAGAAGCCTGGACTCATATATTTCTTTTTATCCCTCCCCACCCCATCTGCCTCAATATGGAGAACTACGAAATGTTCTTTATTCGTCTTTCAGATTTGCTTCCAGCATAAATCAAGGAGGAAATCAAAGATTAAAATTTTCCATGTGGTCTGGTTGCTATTTCTGTCTTTGAGTTAGTGCCCTCTTGCCTGTTGGGGCAGTCAGCAAATATTTGGGCATGAGCAACTGGTGCTTCTGGAGATTCTGCAGCTTTGTGCCTGGAGCAGCTTGGTAGAGTGCATTATATGGCTGGTGCAAGCTGCAGGCTTGGCAGCAGCCTGTGTCAGCGTGGCATCCTCTGAGCCTTTGTTATGTTTTGGGGCTTTTTTCCCCTGGATAAAAATTCCTCTGATACGTGGTGGAATGCTAAGTGTGCAGCTTTCTTCTTTGCTATTAATAAATAGCATTAATAATGCAGTTATTAATAAATAATATTGCTTATATCAGAATCTATAGAATTGATTATTGCTTAGCATAAATCCCCATTGATTTGACTTAGGCTCAGGATAATGAGTTTTCTCATTGTAGGCTAAATATATTTATATATAATAACATATACTTTTTTATACCATAGAGACTATATCTGTTTTCCCATTTATAATAGCTAAGTTGTTTTTGTAAGGATTGTTATAAAGACTGTGTCAGCAAACTAGTCCCTTTTTTTCCCTAATTTTTGCTTTTATTAATAAAAGCAAGTTCCTAAAGCCACTTTGACCTCAATAGATAATTTAAAAAATATTTTAAAGACATTTCAATAGCAATGCTTTAACCAAGTGAAAACGATTTCAATGTTTGCATTTGCAAATGTTCGATGAATAGTTTTTGAGGTAAAACCCCCAATATGTTCTTGATAAATTCTTGCTCATGGGGTATTTTGCATGTATTTATAGCACAGTGCCTATGACCTTGCAGAACAGTGCGTCATTCCTCCCAGGGTACCGGGTGTCTGCACACCAACACAAATATATTGGGAAAGAACAGCAGCAGAATGTCTAAACACATGCTCATTCAAAGTCTTCTGTCAGCCTCAGTTGGATCAATCAGATATGTGTGAGTGGAGTATAAGCACAAGGAGAAGAATCACTGGAAGGATGAGGTTTGATAATTAAAATATCTTGTAACCATTCAGTGGAGAAAACTCAGCAGAACATACTGCTCTCCACCGGTATGTAAATTCCTTCTCTTCATAAACAAGGAGAATACACAGATGGAGGGCAGGTACTGCAGGTGCAACAAGATGCTAGTCTTCATAGGGTAGAAGATGACAACAGCAGAATAAAACCCATAAGTGTTAAAAACATTGAATTTGGTACACACAGCTTGATTGGGGGCAAATACAAGGAAGAAAGGAACAATCTCAACCTCTTTGAGAAGTAGTCTAATGATACCAAACACTTGCATTGAAGGGGAAAATTAGTCATAAAAAAGAACTCTGCTCTCTGTTGATCTTTTCATTGATGTAAACAAAATAAACGTACAGAAAGTGCACAGAGATGTATGGATAAAGCTAGGATGGTCAAAGCCATAAGGAGGCATAGCTAAAATGAATATTGGAAGAGAGAAGAAATAAAAGATCCACAGATTAGTGGATTAACAGATAATGCTGAGGTGATTGAAATGTTTTCTGAAACGGTTAATCTGGCCTGTGTAGTCAATAGCCATCACAAAAGCATAAATAGTACCTTCCTGGGCTGGAGGGTGGGGGGGAAACCTATAGGTTGCTTGGATAAGCAACAGGTTTTCAATTTGGTAGGGCCTGATGAAATTAATTCCAGGGTGCTTAAAAAAGCAAGTAGCTGAAGCAATCTCATGTAGTGGATTGCAATTTCAAGATAGTGGAGTGAAGCAGCAGACTCCAGTTAATTGGTGCATACCTCTTCAGTGTGGGCTAAAGGGGATGGGATGAAGAGGAAGCTGTTGGATTTTTAACTGTAGCTCAAAGAAAAAATACTGGACTGGTGTTGGAACACATTTTTAGTGCCTAGGAAAAAAAGTTGAGCAACAGCCAAAGCAGACTTAGGCAGGATAAATTCTTTTAAATCCAGCATTGGTACTGCTCCTGTGATGGAGAAACAGGCCTTGTGGTGCAGAGAGATTCTGTTGTGCTGATAGTTTGATACACTGGAGTCTTCAACGTTCACGTGATAGCCTTATTTAGAAGCTACGGAACTGCGATCTATAAACTACACTTTAGTGAGTGAAATCAGCTGGGAAACCATCCCCAGAAGGCAAGTGAGGTCAGGCAACAAGTACTTGGTACAGGCTCTACAAGGTCCTCTCCTTTGTCCTGATTAACAATTTGTTATGCTTTGTTGAATAGATTACAAGCTGGTAGAGTAAGAATGCTGGAGAGCAACCATATGATTTAAAATTGCTTTAATATTTAATTTGAGCTTATCATATCTTCTAGTCCTTTGGAGTTTTTTGTGAAGAAAGTTTGAAGTACTTGGTGCTGGTGTGGTTGGCTAAAAGGAGGCTAAAGATAATATGTTCCCAAAGAGATGGGAATGAAAAGGGATGAAATGCCTGCTGCAAAAACAAATAAAATGTGAACTAGAATGAATGAACAGTGGATCTAAATACCAGAAAGACTTGGGTTGGCCATTTGGGGAAAATTTCAATATTAGGATAGACTATCCAGTCATGTGCATCACTAGATCAAAGCTGTTCTTAAACATCAGTCAGGAGCGAAGTGCTTATTTGATCTCTCCCTGCAAAAGGCAGAGCATTGATAGCTGGATGATTTTTCCTTCCAGCCTCTTTTTCTGTGTTTTGTATTGGTAACTACTTGGAGGGACTTCAGGAACCATCTAAGTCGTTTTCCTTTGATCTTCAAGACTGTATTTACCAGACAAATTGTGCTCAAACATGTGGTCTGAAACCTGTCTCATACATAAAAGCCTCAGGTGGGCTTGAGAGGGTGGTTTTGATTACCTCTTTGTTTTCTCAGGCCTGCTGCTTTAGTGGATAAATGCATCAGAATTCCAGAGTCTGCCAAGGGCTGTTATGGCACAGAAGAGAAAGGTCGTCGGCAGCCAAATATATCTTCTTGTCTTAAAACCTTGAGGGACTGATTGGGATCTAGGCTTGCTTGCAGAGGACGTGGAAGGGAATATCCTTCCTTTCCAAATCCTGGCAAAACTCTTGTATGGTTTAAATTAAATGAGCATCCAGAAAGGATGGGAAGACTTCTGGTCATAGCCAAAGCAGACATTGTGTCCTCTGCCACTGTGGTAGGACAAATAAAGCCTCTGCCAGGAGAGGAGGTAGTAATTCTTCTGTGTGCACCCATAAAGGATAAAATAGGAGTTACTTTTCTGTTTCCTTGAATTCACTCTTTGCTTTGTGAGTGCTCCATGTCTCTGTGCTCTGTGGTGCATGCTTGTTAAGAGCAATAAGGGTGAAAATCATTGCCCCCAAATGGTTTAGCCTGATGAGTGGTGTTATGGAAGACTGGCCAACTTTCCAAGTCTCTAATCTTCTTGGGGGTAATCTTTGATAAATGGCTTTATAACTTTGTCTAAAGTCTTTTTTAGCCTTCCTGTATAACACTAGCAATTTTCTTCAGTGAACTTTGAGATCCTCTAGCTAGGCAGATCTGTTGGGTTTAGGATTTTTGCCCAAGTTAATTTGACTGTCCTGCTGCATGACAGGGGTGTTCTCCTGTGATGCTTCCTGTTGGTCAGCCACCACAGAAAGGTGTCTCAGTTGAAATTTAGTCTGTTCAAGCTTAAGAATTTAAATATGGTATCATCACTGGTGGTGGTGAATCTGATCAGTCTGGAAGCTGACTAGTCCCTCTGCACAATGCCAATACCCAAATCAGTTCCTATTTCCCTTAGTGCTCTTATATACAGTGAATTTAAACATCCTTTTTTGTGAGTTCACTTCATAGCAAAAGCATGTTTTGTCTCTTCCAGCCATTGGCTAGAATGGATTTAATTATTCATTGTAGGGTGCTCCCTTCAAAACCCACGTGTTGCTTTACCAGGTCACTAGTTTGGCAAACATCTGTCTCTTATGGGCTTTTTTGGTGGTGTTTAATATTCTTGCTTTCCTCAAATTGAGAGAGAATACTGAAGTAATGACATGATGCTTTAAAATGATTAGTGTTATTTACAGCTCTGCTGCCTCTGCAGTATTTATTGTAAACATGTTCTGATGGTGGTTCTGTATCACATGTGTGGGGTGAGGCTGCCTGGAGATGTTAATGGAGAAGAATTAATCTTGGCATGTCAGGGAATATTCTGAGCAGGGGTGTGACCATATTTTTTAAAGACTCAAATGCTCAATAAAATTCAGAGGGCCTTATCTGTCTCTTCCCTCCTTCAGCCTACTTGCCTCCTTTCTTAAGGCTTCAGTCTGTTGAGAGAGATGAAGGGAAGTTTTCTCTTGCTGAGCTTGTCTACTGCAGAATTGCCTGACCTTGGGAATGTCTTTGGTTAAGGAGTTTGGAAGGAGTTTTGGTTAATGTCTTTGGAAAAAGGAGTTGCTTGAGAACAGTGGAGGGTCTCAAAGTGATGCAAGTAGGGCACCTGGGGCACTTCTAATGCTGTTTCTGTGTTTGGAGCAAAATTATTTGATCTATGAGTTTATGTGATTCTGCTGAATTGATTTTCAGACATCAGAACTAGAATTTTTATTTGCAAAAGAAGTGAAGCACAAAGCACACATTTGATAATATCTTGGTTGATATTTGTTTAAGTGCATTAAGTGGTTTAAAACTGAAGAAATCAAACACAAACGTTTCCTTATCTCTTGCTGTTTAGTAATGAGGTAAGCAATTATAGGATGCACATTGGTGGCTTAGTTAAAAAGTTTTGTTTCCTGTATTTTTAGGGTTTTTTTTTTCAGTAGGAGCTAATACTTAGAGATCTGTAGAAAGCAGGAATGCTTCAGTTTGAATGCATTTTGTAAATAGCAGCATCTGTTCTCCTGATCTAGGAGTCACTAAGTTACACGAGCTGTTATTTAGATTTTTTAAAACTTTCTTTTGATTCTGCTTCTTTCTGAGGTAATTTTAGAAGTTGGCTGTTCCCTTCAGCTCGTAACTGGATATGACCCTTTCCAGTCTACACTCATTATTCTAGTGTCCACTTAAGTCTCTATCTGAAATTCTTTTTCTTGCTCTGACACTCAGAGTGTGTGGGTAGCAGTGATCCTTCACCTCTCTGCATTGATTTTCCCAGAATGTCTACTCTAAGTTTCCAAAAAGCCAATTCATTTATATTTTTTGCAATTTTTTCATAATATAATTTGTTTTTTCCTGTTTATTATGTAAATAACTGTCTTAATTTTGGCCTCTTGGCATACATTTGGATGCTTTTTGCTCAAAAATTGGGAAATTTTATGTATCTTGAGAAGTTCAAGCAAAGGCAAAAGCTCTAAGAATGTTTTGTAATTTAGCATACAATATTATTAAAAAGGAAGTATACACTTCTAGGTTATGTAAAATAATGTATCTTCTGTTAGCCTGACCAAAGTATATTTATATAAATACTTTAAAGAAAGATACATTGTCTTACTGGGACAGGTGCAAAGTGAGCACTGAAGAAATACTTGCTGTTTTGTGATCTTACTCTGGACTTTTTCTTCAGGTCAGGGTTTCTCCTTTTAAAATAAATATAGTGGAAAAGTACTGAATATACCATTGTGGGCCAGAAAAAATAGTTTTGAAAGGTTGATTATATTTTCCTGTGGATACCGAGTGTTTAAATTTCCAAAATTATGGTTTGCTGTCAGTATGGGTTTCTATTCCAGTAAATTGTTTACAGTTTAACGGGGATTGGAGGGTGGGAAAAGCTTAGGTCTCTCTCCAGAAATCAAGGGAAACATGGAAGTCTTCACTTGAAGCTACATAAATGAATTAAAAACAAAAAGTGAAGTGGTGATCTTTTTTCTTGTTTACTGCCTTGCTGATGTTTTCAGTGACTTTGACTTTATTTTTATTTGTTGATTATTTTTTTCTTTTTTTTCTGGAACGTGTAGGTTAAATTACTGCCAAAAGTTGGTTTGGGAAGGTGAACTGGTTTAGTTCTATTTAAACCCAGTAAACAATTTACCATTTTCCTTACATCAGTTTTATGTAGAAACCAAGCTTGTCCTTTCATGTAATTTTGGGTTAAAAGTAGCCCCCCGTGTTGTGTTCTTGTGCAAGAATATTGCCCAAAAATATACTGGGCTGGTATTTTAAAAATAGAGGTGATGCTACTTATGTAATCTGATAATGTGTCCCTTCTGTGCAACTGCAAGAACTTTCAATTCAAGCACTGTAGTGTAGAAAAGCACTGAAAACTGCTTCTGAAAACACGTGTTTGTTTTTTGGTTTTTTGTTGTTTTTTTTTCCCTGTAAATTAGTTAGCAATTGTAACTCTTTTTCACTATTCCATGCCTTCTGGAGTCAGTAATAAAAGTTTTCTTGGTTGCAGGTCTTTCCTTGCAAGTCCTTTGTCTGCCTAAATAGCTGACTGGCTTTGCGGGCCTTGGCTTTGAGACTCAAGGTGTGACCACCTCTTCACCAAATTTCTGTCCCTGGGATATTGTTGATTGCTATCAAATTGTTTTTAAACTGTTTTCTTCTGAGACAAATATTTTTGTCAAGGATTTCTTAACTCCTAGAGAGTAAACACTGAACAACACGGCATTTATTCAAAGGAGGAACAAACTTGAAAATACAAACTTATTTAAAGCTCTACAGCCTTTCCTGTGTGCATTTTTTTTTTTTCCTTTTGTTTTTTTTTTTTGGGGGGGGAGGGAGAGTGATGTTTGCTTTTGGGAGGAGGAGAACCTCTTTTCTGAAAGATTTTTTTTTTCCATTGCAGCTTGTTGCTGAGCCTGTTGTGGTGTTCTGGTGCAACAAAACTTTTAGCTTTAAATGCAGCCTATTTGCCAACAGCACATTCCACTGAGATTAAACTGTTTGGATTTTCCATTTATTTAAATTTTACTTCTAAACTAGATTAACACTGATATCCATGTAGAAGAAAGACCAAAGAAAGGGAAAAGTTTAAGAAAAGCTTTCTGTTTCTGTGAATTTCAAATCAGTGCTGGGTGCAAGCTTATGTCCCTTTAACAGTACTAAATACTTGGCCACTGCTGCACACAAAACATTTTCTGGAGATCATCATGTTATGAGAAAGTCCTTACCAGGATAAGATTGCTTTTCATATTTGGTGTAACTTCCTTTGTGTCTATTCTGCCCTTCCTACTTGTGTTACAGAAAAGGTTTCAGAAACCTTATAACTTCACCTAGATTACATTTTATTTAAGAGTTATGTTTGTAATGGTTGCTTATATTTACCTAGAGATTGATGTATAAATAGTGCTCTGTAAGAGAAGCTTAATTCTGACATTTTTATTGCTACTGTTCTGTTCCACGAGGCAGGGAGATAAGCCAAATGGAAGTGTTTTTGTGTGGCTTTTAGAAAGCATATTGGTATCTTGGCTTCTAGTGTTCTGCTTTTCCAGCTATTCAGAACATGGCAGCTCTGCTTGGTTGATAACTATATATAATCTGTCAGAAGAGTATATGTAAATTGGGAATGTCAAATATTGCTTCTTTTTCCTTCATCACTTGGTGTCAGGCCGTTTTATTGAAGGATACAAGGTTCTAAGTAAGGTTTCACTGGAAATGAAAGCTGTTTTTTAATGGAGAAGATAGCATTTGTAATGCACAATATAAAAAATCTTCATTTTAGATTCTAAAGGTAGTAGTTAACTCTTTAACTACTGTGAATGCCTGAGGCTGAGGCATAGATTGTTTTGTGTTCTTTCTACTTTTTAGAGATTTCTCTATGTTTGTGAATAGTGATAGAAGACTTGGGAAAAGTCCTGGTTTTATGCACTCTGAATTCAGTGTGCGGATCACTGCTCCTAAGGGCAATGGAAAATATGGCTGCTTCATGATACCAGAATTAATTTGGTACTGGTAAGTGTGGTGTGCTTCCCATATATGTGATTTCCACCTCTGTTCCTCCTCTCAGGGCCCAGGGTCTGTGGTGCAGTGTGTCACACATCCACAAGTTTTGGGGGGAGGTACATATCTTGGATATCACATCTCTGGGGTAGGGTAACCACATGACTCTAAAGCAATTTCCAGTAGCAATAAATCTTCATGAGTGTGCATAAAAACACGCTAAGGCAGTTGCAAAGTTCTGCTGGAAATCTCACGTGGAAACTAAATGACTTGCTGTCTGTTACCTCAAAAAAAAAAAAAAAAAGGCGTTAAAAAAACCTTGGGAAGGGGTCCTGGGGAAAAAAAAAAAAAAAAAAGGCATTTTACAGAGATGAAAATCACTCAGAGTTTGTGTCAGGGATGCTAAGGTGGGAGGGCCAAAACTCCAAGTTTTGGTGAAAGTCTATGCCTTGAGCGCAAACTTATCCCGGGTTATCCTTTATTAATATAACCTGTCTGGTTCTGTCTTGTGTGATGATCTGGTATGAGATTTTTCTTTTCATGTGTTGCTGTTTTAGACAGCTGTAAGGAGACACCTTCTTGACTCTGTAACAGAAACAAACATACAAGTCTATCTTCATGTGTTTTCAAAACTTCAGCAGAAAAATGAATACTAATCTCCTAAATATTTGCTCTATGTACATGTTGAGGGTGGAATGACAAGTCCTGCTGCTGAGCCACTAGGTGCTGAAAGGAACTCCTTGCTTTCTAAACCCCTTCTCAGAGAGGGGCCCAGGTGTGGCTGGATCCAATCTTAGCCCCAGAATTCTTTCCTGCACAGTATAAAAGCTAAAACTGCCAGCGGTGTATGCACTATTGCAAAGCAACTGCATTAAAGCTCACAAGCAGGAATAATTAAGGAGGTGTGGATGTAACTGACCCTCCCAATGCTCCTTGACAGATCTCTCTCTTAACCTTGAGGAGTGTCAAGAAGGAATATGGTAGAGAAGCCTTAGCCTTGTGAAAGTGGAGTGGACTTTCAGAGTATAAAGTGACCAACTGCCAGTGCCATGTCTGCCAGGTCAGCTTAGCAGCTCTGACAAATCTTTGCCTCACTATCAGGGTACTGATTTGGGCTTAGGTAGCCAGACTGGTTTAGCACAGTTCAACACCAAAACCAGCACGTGGCCTGAGCTCAGCCCACCACTGATAGCATTGCAAGTAGGAATTGTCCAAGTTGCTTGTCCACATTCCAGGGTAGGGTATCCTGCTACAGTACTACTTGAATATTTGTTTAAATATAATAGTGGACAATCCAACTAGGCAGGACTTGTAAAAAGCACTGAGTTCCTTTCTTGTCTAAAACTGCCAGGAAATGTAAGTGGAAATCAAATTGGAAAGAGCATGTGCTGTAGATTTCTGTTATATATATATACAACATAAGAGGCAATCTAACAGAGAGCGAACTATAAATTCTTAAGCCAAGCATAATTAATTTTGAAATAGAATGAAGTGATTTTCCTAGGGATAGTATCATGTGAAATATCTTCTCTTTCTCTGTGTAATAGAAGCCAGGGATAATATAATTTAATAGCCTCATTTGAGACTTGATTCCTTTATCTGGTGCAATGGTAGATTCTGATGCTCGTTGAAATCAAGCTCTCCATCTCCAACGGACTAAGACAGTCTTCAAGTGGATAATAGAGTCTGTAAACTACTTTATTTTCAAAATAGTGTGATACTTCTTACACAGTTTGTGCTTCTGAATATTGAGCACTCTTTGAGAAGTCTTGAACCTGAGACTTCTGAATGGCAAAGGGAAGCTTCTTCTAAGAAGTTATTTGAGTTCTTAGCAATTCTGAACCTTATAGAATGATAAAGAATTGAAGCACCATGCTGTATAATGTTCTGTTGCAATAATATTCTGTTTCTATAAGAAAATATAGAAGAGAAACTGCTATTATGTCCTTGTGGCAGTTGTTTTCCTTCACATAATTAGATGGGATCATGACTTTTCACAGAGTCTGCTTTGGAAATCCATCATCATCTGCAGAAGAGCATGCTAAAGGGAATGCTCTCATTATTTATGCAAATCCTAAATTTCTAGAAGCATCTTACAGCATTTTTTTTCATTTCTCTCTTGTAGTGGAAATTAAATCCAGGAAATGTGTGGGGTAGAATATTTAATAAAGAATGGATTTTATTTTTTTTTACCCCTTTGGCTCCATACTTGTATTGGGTTTGCATGGCAAGATTTTGGTTTCAGAGCAGCTACAGGTGTGACTTCTGTGAAAAGGTGCTGAAAATTTCCCCTGTGTCCAATTGGCTCCAAGATGGGCCTGTCACTGGCCAAGGCCGAACCCATCAGTGACAATGGTGCTGCCTCTGGTAGAAGGTGTTTTAAGAAAGGGAAAAAAGCCCTGGGCAATAGCAACTGCAGTGAGAGAAGGAAGGGATATGTGAGAGAAACAGCTCTGCAGACAAGGGCAGTGCAGAAGGAGGGGAAGTGGTGTTTTAGGCACCGGAGCTGAGATTCCACTGCAGACCATGCTCCAGACCATGGTGATGGCAGGACCCCCAGTGGAGGTTTGTGGAGGGGCAGATCTCCACCTACAGCCTGTGGAGGATCCCACACTGGGACAGGTGCAGGTTGAGGAAGTCTGGGAGCTTGTGCTGGAGCAGGCTCCTGGCAGGACCTGGGGCCCTGTGGAGAATGGAGCTGTGGAGGGTTTGCTGGCAGGATTTGTGACCCTGAGGGGGACCCATGCTGGAGCGGTCTGTCCTGAATGGCTCCACCCCACTGGAAAGGACCCAAGCTGGAGCAGTTCATGAAGAACTGCAGCCCTGAGGAAAGGTGCGCTTTGGAGAGAAGTTCATGGAGAAGTGCCTCCTGTGGGGAGGGACGCCCTGGAGCAGGGGAGGAAGGAGCAGCAGAATCAATGTATCTGACCACAAACCCTTTCCCTGTTCCCGTGCCTTGCTAGGGAAGAGGAAGTAGAAAAAAATTGTGAGGGAAGTTAAGCCCAGGAAGAAAGTGGGGTTGGAGGGAATGAGATGCTTGAAAATTTGGGTTTATTTCTCATTATCTTACTCTGATTTATTAATAATTTAAATTAATTTCACCAAATCGAATGTGTTTCACTTGTGGTGATAACTGGTGAGTGAGTGATCTCTCCCTGTCCTTGCCTTGGCCTAGGAGCTTTTTCTGGTATATTGTCTCCCTGTCTAGCTGAAGAAGGGAGGGATAGAACAGCTTTGGGGTAAACCTGGCATGCTGCCAACATCAACCCACCACGATATTGGAACTAGTTCTTTGGTGTGTTTTCTTGAGAGTGAAATTTAGAATTTGCTGGATTTGGTTGTTACAAAGTTGATTGGTGTCTCACAAAAATCTCATTTTTGTGAAAATGTGCTGCTGTTGACAAAGTGCTTGCAGAGAAAGGCTTCCTCAGTAATGACTGGAAGTCCCATGAAGACTAGGAAGAAAAATACACTTAGAATAGCCAGAAACTATGAGCATGAAGGTCTCACATTTCATTTCACTCTCTGTTTTGCCTCTCTCAGGTAACTTGTGAAGCCAGTTGAACAGACAAAGTAGATCTTCTTGAACAGACAAAGTAGATCTTCTCAAACATTAGGAGTTTCATGTTTTCATTTAAAGTTGTAAAACTCTTGGAGCATTTGTGAGTATGTCCTTCAAGCATGACTGGGATCTGTACTGAACTGGAGTTTGAAACTTGTTCTGCCTCGTCTCAAAACTTAACTTGGCCCTAAAGGTCATGTATATTGACTAAATGTCACATTGAGAAATAAGTACCTGAGGTCTTAAAACTGCATCAGTTTAGGGGAAAAAAAACCACATTTTGTCCAGATGCTGTGAAATTTATTTACCTCAGTCCAAAAGTGCTTTATATAAAAGCCAAAGTAGTGAGGAAGCTTTGAAGGCCTTGTAAGGTGGGTGAAAGATTTAACCTGAGTAGTGGTAATCCAGTTACATTAATGAGATGAGTTGAACAAGAATTTTGATGAAGACTGAAATATGCTAAAATAAATTTTCAAATAATAATAAGTATTTTTCTTCTTTCTTTTTAGAACACTTATAAATATGTTGACTTCAGAAAACTAGGATGAAATACATGTTTGTATGGCTTTTTTTAAAGTTCAGCCTCTAGGATCTTTTTTTGAAGAGTGGGAAACAGTATGTTATGCTACAGAAATAGAACACAATTTTTTTTTGTACCACAAGAGTAAAGCATTTTTTCTTTATGCAGATGGATCTTATTATGATATTAAACACATCTATTTAATTCTATTGTTTTGGTAGGATTTGGGGTTTTTTTCTCTTGGATTTATTTTCTGAAAATTTTGATTTTGAACTGGAGTATTTATTGTCTTAGCAGTAGTAATTGGGGCACTAACTGTCATATTTGGAGGGAACTGCTTTGCTGAGGGTACTTACATTAATACCATCACATGATCTAAAAATTATAGATTACAAATAAACCAGCAGTACTTCGTTAAAAGCGTTGTGTACCTGGAAAAGATCACGACTGCCTATTATTCCTGGGAGCAGCCCTTCATTTCCAGAATGGCTGCTCCTCTGTGGTGGAGTGAAGCATACATGTGCTGGCAGGTCTGTCCAGAATGCTGCTGCAGGATTCTGTTTCAAAACTCCCTTAGTACTTGCATTTGTTATGAACAATCATGTGTCTCCTCTTACAGGTTTCAGGTTTCCTGGAGTTTCAGTGGCCCTAAGTGTGATTACTGTGGCAGGCTGACGCTCACACTTGTCTCTTAATCTGAGAAGTTACACTGTGAGTAGAGAGATGCAGGAAGCAAGTTTTGGAAGGGCCATATGGAGCCTGGAAGCACAGTGTCTCAATTTTTTTTGTGGCCTGAGAGGTTAAATGTAATGTCATATGAATGCAGCTGCAGTATTTTCAGGACTAAATTGGCTCAGTGTGGGCTACCAGGTGTGCCAGTTACCACAGCAGTAAATAAACATTCCTCACTTGTATGTGCTTCACAGAATTCCATAGGGAATGAACTTGAGCTGGTGCATCTACTCCAGGAAGATGTAATGAATTTGAAGGAACACTTGGGGGAGACTTCATGTCTCATGTGTTATTGCCAGTTTTTGATTTGTTTGAAGTGACATCAATATGAATTGAGATGTATAAATCTAAAACTCTTTAAAAGTGAAACTTCTGTCCTTTTTGTCTCATGCTATTTCTGTTTGCAGAATAGTAACATGAAAATATCTTGAGATGGGGCATATTTTAGGTATCTTTTTGGTGGTGATGGTATCTTGCTAGTTTTCTTTAGGAATAATGTAACTGACTTAAAGCAGTGATGACTGACACAGTTATAGGAAAGGGAGAAGAAAAGCATTCATGAATAAGAAATTTGTGATAGTAGGTGAATCAGCACATTATATATTAATTATGAATACTCACCGCTATATTCAAGTTTCATGCCTATTTCTATTTTAATTCATGATTATCACTATTTCAGTTTTGTAAGGCATTTATCTCCTGCTGAAACTTCCCTGATGTTTACCTCTGTATTGTTAATGAAGTCATGGCATCAATATGTCTTTTAAAAAAACAAAACTGAAAGAAGAAAAGAAGGCACTAACTGCAAGAAGTCACCTCTTCTGAACACAGGAGGCATACACTCTCATGTATTAAAAAAACCAAAACCAAAGACCAAACAACAGAAAAAATCCCCTACCCAACTACAGTGATGTTTTAATAATTAAAGAGTTGGGGTCGAAAAGCTGAGGTTTGTGAAGGAAATCAGTCCTGAGTATGTATGATGGTGTCTTCTGTTGCTGGCCATGCCATTGGCTTTCCCTGGTCTAACCAGAAAATACTAGTATAGCTACTAAGTGAAAATAATAGCCATAATCAGTCTGTTTTCTTTTTCTGAAGGATCTAGCAAGGAATCTCCATGAAGGACTTTAAGGGAAATTAAATTATTCAAAAACTTTGGTGAATGACTCTTAACTTTAATTTTGAGCTTGCCAGTGAAGAATTTTAAACTAGCACATGGCACCTAACCAGTTTTCTAAGAACAGATTCAACAAAAGAGTAGATTCTAGTTTGGAAAAGAGGGCTGACATTTAATGTTTTAGGACTTGTTAGTTCCTGTTAAACAAAATTAACCAATAAACATGTTTAAGCTCTCTCTGAAATAAAATATTTTTTTCTGCTAAACTTTGTTATCTGAAGTAAAATAATATGTTGTGTGGTAGTGTTGCTGTTTGCTTTTTTTTTCTTTATTCCAAGCAGAGTAAAACTACTGCATTGTCAAGGGGCTAAAATCTGTTTAAATACTGTTAATTGTCCACTATCATAAAAAGAGATAGTGGAAAACAGAATTCTCTGGCAGTCCTCACGTGCTAGAAGAAACAATATTATTTGCTGTGTGACTGTGGTGCACAGGAGTTGCTGATGTGTGCTCAAAAGGAGCCTGCATGGTGAAACTTCCTGGCTGCACTGTAGCTTTTATCCTGCTGTATGGCAAGGCCTCATCCAGTGGGAAAGGTACTCTGCTTAATTCAATCCTGGCTGTAGCAATCACCCAGCAGACTGCTCGTGTCCCCAGAGATTTACCACCAGTGTCTAATGTATCTGAACATAGGTGGTATTTTTAGAGAAAGAAGGGGGCTGGAGCTTGTGGCCTCTTAGATGCAGATACTCTTCAAATTGTTGTACTATATGTATTCAGCTGAAAGAGTTAGCTTGTATCTTGGATGTGTTTTCAGGTGCAATGCTTTACTGTTTCTTACACTTTTTTTATTACTGTTTCTTACAGCCTGGTACAGGGGAATGGTAGTTCAGCCACTTGGGATACGTTTAGGTCATGATTGTGACATGCTGTATTTTAATTGACAGATTTGTCCCTGCTTTATCACTGATCTATCGTTCACAATAACAAGAGAAGAGGTGAAGTTCTGCAACAGATAGCACTATAGGAAAAGGTAACCCTAACAGGAAAATCTTCTCCCTACAGTAGAATGAAAACTTCAAAAGACAAGGGTTCTGATTCTCATGAAGTCACCCAAAGACAGTTATGAAGTCTTAAGACAGAAGCTGAGTTCAGGAAGCCCAACGCAGGGCTTCAAAACTCAGGATCCTTCTAACCCTGTAGCTAAAGTCAGCGAGGATCTAGGCAGAACCTCATCAGATGTTCAGCCGTGCTTAAGGGTGTTTCAGGCCTGGAAGTGAGCAGTAGTTCCACACCTGTGCTCAGGTAAGCTCACTGTGGATCCAGAGGTTAAATGTTTCCTTCTATCTCCTCTCAGGGCCTGCAGAACATGGTGTTCTTGGAGCCTGTTTACTGAAGACCTATCAGATGGGCTTTGCACAAAACAAACCAGAGCTACCCCTCCCACTCCTGAGTAATAGCTTACTGGTTAGAGCATTCCCAAAGAGTGAGGACTGTGGGTTCAGCACCTTTTCTCCCTGAGGTGGTTCAAAGTCATGCCTTTTACATGCCTGGGCTTCCAAGATGAGAGAATTGAACTAGCTTTGGCTCTCATTTCCGGGCCTGTGAACAACTGAAGAATTGCATGTAAAGCAGGACTAATGCAGTTGGAAGTGCTGGCTGTGTTGCCATCATTAAACAGAGGAGGTGAAATCACCTTAGGCCCATTAATGACTTGGACTTGGCCTCTATCTTGCTAAAGTGATCTCACTGCTGAGGTGAGAGCACCAGTCTCTCGGTTTGAGGTTTTAGTCATGAATAGATGCAGTTGCCTTTTTGTGGTGGGCAGAAAGCTCTAGCACAATGAGAGATGAGACTGATAAGTCACTCCTGTCTTCAGTGCTTCCTGTTGGTTAACTTAGGTGACTTCCAACTTGACCTACAGGTTTTGTGAATGCTGGTTAAGGTGCATTACCCTCCTCAATTTCTGTATAACTTTAGAAAAGATTTGTAGGAAACTTTTGTGTTCCTGGGTAATAGAGTGAAGTGTGATCTTTGCTAAGAGATTCAGATGCCTGAAGAAACGTTGTTGTCTTCAGTGTCATTGGACTTGTCTGCGCAGTGTTTGTTGTATTTGTAAATCTGACCTTCCACTAAGGTGCTACTTCCTCAAAACACTATTTAGAAGTTTCTACACTAGATAACTAAACTGCTTTTGTTATGTTCCTGTGGTGAAAATGCACATAAAACTTCCAGCTCACAAGCATCTGAAAAGGCAGTTGAAAGTGGAGATATTTTGTCATTTGTTTCTTGCACATGTTTATAGTACACAGTCTGTCCTAATGCGTAAGGGCAATTATCCCCATGTGCTGGTAAGCATCGTTTTCTTTAGTGAGGATCCTTCCTGAAGGCTTGAGAACTGTTTTCTCGCTTTTTAGATCTTCAGACTACTTCTAATTCATCTCCCCTCACACCTGAGGGCACTGTAGGTTCATTCTTCCTTTATAACTGACTGGTGCTAGAAACTCCTGGTGGAGGTTTGAACCAAAACTGGGTGTCTCTTCATTTTTTTTTATGAGTTTTCTATTTATCTTTAGTTTCAGAGAAAAATGTTTGCATCTAGAAGTTTCTATTAAGGGAAAAGAAGAGCAGTTCCTTAAAATATCAGTGGGTGTTTGTGTAAGACTTCATAGAACAGTTTGGCACCTAGAAAGGAAATAATTGGTCTCTAGTGGATTTGCAACTTGCTTTCAAAATCCAAGCGCAGTGAGATGTGAGTAACCTGCACTACTGCAGCTAAGTGGCTGAAACAGGGTTACAGAACCAGTCTGGAGGAAGAGCAAAACAGTGTCAACAAGTATGGTACACTGGGTTGAGTTTATTAGAGGGTGAAGCTGAAATTCTTCTTGAAGAGAACTGTGTATTCTTGTTGCTATTTAAGTTTTCCCATGTCAAGCTTTTTCATTTGACTGTACTATGCAGGAACTAGATCATTAGCATTAAAAGAACCTGAAGTTCTTCCAAGTTTATATTCAGGCCAAATGAAGTAAGCCTCAAGCAAACATGCAACTAGATGACATAATAGCATATATTAAATGTGCAGAGGGCTTTTTATTTCCCCATCTCTTAATTATATTGAACAATAGGAGATGAAATACATGTCTCTTTAGTGACAATGTGTTTCAACTCTGTTTAATAGACCTCTTTTCAAGCATAGATATGTGTGCAGTTGAATCTTGCTCAGTGGATGGCCATGAGCATTGTGAAGTGCCAGAGGTTTCATGAACAGTACCATGAAAATCTGCAACCTGAAGAGCATCTGAGTGTTTCTCTGTGGCTAAACTTGCAGTTGTGTGAACTTACTATGATAATAGCTCTTATTACTGTTTACTTTTCCTTTTGTGTTAAAACATGCCTGCACGTTAAAACATATATTCCAGCATCTTCAAAACCTTTTCTTAAAGGATTTTGGAAAGGAAGGAAACGTAGCAAATGCCAAACATCAAGTGCTGCTGTAGACAATTATTGGTTTAATCTGTTGGCAGTAGATTAAAGAAGGTGGCTGATGATGGCCAGTTCTTCCCTGTTTTCCCACAAGACTGGGCTAATAGTTTTCTCCCTACCTTCCCCAAGTGACATGAATTAGTTATACGATACCTGGGGTGACTGTTTAGTGACCTCGTAGTTGTAAAAGCTTTTATGAACATCAGAAGCCTAGAGTTATAAATATGGAACTTCAAAAAAGTCTGGGGTTTTTTTTGTTTCGTTCATTGTTGTTTCTGGAATAGCTAGCATAAAACCAAAGGCTGGCCCATTGTCAGGTTAGCAGACTTCCTTTTTGGCGATTTCTTCTCTCTTCTGTGAAGTTTTAATCTTCAAAATATCAAATAGAGAAACAAGGAACAAAACCAAAGGAAAGCAAAAACCTCATCGTTTTGGGTTTAACATTGAGTTATCAATGTCCTTGAAAAGATGGAGTCAGCCCTTCTATTATAGTTCACTACTCTTTGAGTGTGGAATCAGGGAAAACTTTTCCAGCAGCTTGCGCAAAATGGAAGCTGCTAAGGCTGTGCTTGTGTAATGGTCTGCTTGATTTCTCCCTGCTGGAAATCTGGGAATGTCCCTGACATAAATGGTGGACGTTAATTAATGTAATCTATCCTACAGTGACTTGCTTCTTGTGGACACCTTATGCATTACTAGACCCAGCTGGTTTGGAAAGGGGTGGTTTATAGAGGATTTAGTGAGTGTAGTTAGATCTGTACATGGACCAGAGTTCAGGAACAGCATTCAGCTCCTACAGTTTACATTGTTCAAGTGCTGGTTTGTGAGTTTTACTTTTTACCTTTTAGAAGAACCCCTCTGTAAGCTGAAAGGGAAAACAAGTGCTGAACTCTGGCATTAGGCTTTCACGGAATGAGGACACAGTCCAAGCTCAATACCATTTCTTCTAGTGATTTCTTCTCTTCCTTCTTGGAGTAGAAGAATTTGAGATGTGGTTTTCAGCAGTCTAGCAGGTTGCACCTCTGGCTCAAGATATCAGCCTCTTGGAGGACAGAGTCTTTTGGGCTCACTGCTTCAAGGTGCGTTTGGTACCAGGCAGAGCCTTGTGCAGCAGTGCTGGGAGCAGCACTCAGAGCTGAGCAGGGGCTGTAATGCGTGCTGCTCGCTTGCTTCTCTGGACACAGAGCTGAAACAAAAAGTCCAGTTCCTGTTTCTGGAGTGGGAGAGGGAGAAGTGCAGGTTGGTGAGGGAGAAGCAACACAGTAGCCTGTGAAGTTAGGAAGACTTTCCTGAGTCTTATCTCCCCTTCGCAGTTACACTCTGGGAAAGGAAAATTCTGAGATCCATGAAGGTTGTGCGAACATAAAGCTTTGTGAATGTTTTCAAAGCTAGGCAGTACTTTTCAGTAAGAGCTTTGTGTGAGTGTTTGTACGGGGCAGTAGAGAGAGGTATTAGGAGAAGGCGTAGCTAATAGTAACACAATAAATATTGCTTTGGAATTCATGCACCTCTGGCTGACTGTTTAGTGTTCTTGTCCTTGAAAAGTGTCCTGTGAAATATGAAAATTTCTGTAGAAAAAAGGCTTTAGAAACCTTTCTGCCCATTTAAACCTTTTAATAATCTGATTACCAAATGGTAGGGAGATAAAAGTTCATTCAGCATTAGATTGTTGAGACAACCAAGTACTGAATCATAGGCCTAATGCCTGTTTTGTGCCAACTGCCAAATAAAATAATGTTATTGGAATGAAGTGCCTATATCCTGCTAAGGCACAAGAATACTTGGCAGTTCGCAGCCAGTCACTACGCTAAACTCTGCAGCCAGGGATTGTAAGGTAAGAGCAGAATTTGCAAATATTAGATTGGCAGAATTTAAAAATGAAAGCAACATGGATGGTAAAATCCATTCCAATAAATGTCTTTAGTCCCAGACTAATAAAGATTTTTGACTCGAGTGTTTTTGTGCAAATTCTCTACGTTCATGTTATTTAAATGTGCAGGGTATTATTGTTGTAGCTTTATTTTACACTTGCTCTGCACTATCAAACTCATCAATGTTTTCCCTATTACTTTCCTTTCAGATAGACCATCTCTGGTCTCTGAATTTCAGATTCCATTTTCTGTCTCAGCTGTCTGGGCATAGATCATATTCATGTCTGATGACTTGATGACTACCTTAATTAATGTATCCTACCCTGAACTCCTTTCAGCTTTTCCCTTCCCTGTTCTGTCATCGTCACCTCATTGCTCTACTTTGCCATCATCTTACTGTTTTCCTACAGTGTCACATAATGCCCACTTTCATGTTGCGTCATGAAATCAAAAAATTTGTTTTTAAAGATCTGTTCCTTTCCACTGGTGCTTACTAAGTAAAGATATTGATTTCTGTATTGACTGAACAGACAGGATCTGCCCAACTTTGTGTGCCCATAAGGCACACACCTTGCTGGGAGTGTATCAGTAGCAGCCCTTGCAGACTGCACATTCTTGCATCATGCAGCGTGCGGGGCTGCAGGAACGCATCCCGCTGACGCACGGCAGCGTAACAGAAGGTACGGCTGAGGCAGAACACAGGGGTGGGAAGGTGAGGATATAAAGCAAATCAAGTTCAACTGTTTGAAATCCCAAATAAAAAAAAACCTGTTAGCCTGAGGGAGGTCACAATTTAGTGTTGTAGCTCCTTGACAGAGTGTAACAATTTAGGATTATCTGCGTAAATCTAAGATACTGCTGAAAGCAGGTAAGTGAAGTAGAATCTTTCTGCTTTGTTTGGGGCTTTGTTTTGTGACTGTGACCTGTTTCTTTCATGCTGGTTGTACAGAGGCTTTCTGCACAATTTTTCCAGACCTTACTGGTGAACCAAAAGAAAACACCTTGGTAGCATGACTTAACCATGTGTGGTGTTACCATTTGAATAATATTCAAAATGTCTACTTTCAGTCTGTCTGAATACAGAAAATTACAATTCCTGTCCTGAAATTCTCCTTAAAGATGCTCTAATAGCTTTAAAACTTATTTAAATATTAAAATCTTCTTTGAAATGAAACTTAGGAAATAATAGAAACTGTACAGACAGTTCTCAAATAATTTTGATTTCTTCCTAAGAGATTAATGCTGGGATTGTGGTTATTTTGTTATTTGGTCATTGTATTTGCAAAGTTTTGCATTGAATCTGTAAACTTGTCAGCTTTAAATTCTGCTAATCAAAAGATATTATAGTTAGCCTTTAAGATCAAATCTTAACTTCTGAAGCCTTTGCCAACTTGGTGTCACATTCACATTCATGTGTCCTGCTGTTGAAGGGCACTTTCAACAAGTTGTCTTATTGCAAGGAGGGGACTTGCAAAGAAATGGAATTGAGTCTTTGATCTCTCAAGAACTTGGCACATGAGTGCTCTCTCTGACTCCTTACTAAGAAATCTTCCTCTGGCATTTCTCCCCAGAATACACCTCCTGCTTCAGCAGTATTGAAATGACCTTAGCAGTTCTAGGAATGGCCTGGAAGATGAGTTCTGTTCCTCATTTTGCCACTCTCTGATTTGCTGTGTGATCTTGGATGAGTTATAGCCCCATTTCAGTCTTATCTGTAAAATGTAAATAATGCTCGTGGAACTTCACAATAGTTTTGAGTTATGTGAAGAGCTGGTAGGATGAATTTATAGAAGTACATTTAGTTAAGTAGAAATACTTTCTGCTAACTTTTATACTCCATTGCACTTTAGAAAACTTCTATAGCATGACATATTAATGTAAAGAAAATTATCCACAGATAGGGTGGGGTGGAAATTTTCTAAGAGATGTTGTAATTTCCTGTGAGACTTTGAAAAGGCAACCTGCAGTGCTGCTATTTGCAATTTCATTTTATTGCCATTTCACTTCACTTTTCATTTACTTTAATTTAAAGTGGCTAAACATGTTCAAACTTTCAAAGAAGCTGAATTTAAGGTGGGAGGGAAAAGTAGTAATAGGAAAAGAACTGTGTTTTGGTCTTTGCATATATGTGTGCTAGCATTCTCCTTCCTTAGAATCCTAAAACATTTCAATTTGGGGGTAGGGTAGATATTCTTATCAAGACACTAAAGTTTGTTTTGCTGGCATTTGAAATGTCGCTAGCTTTGAGAGGTGAGGAGGCTGTTTAGCAGAACACAGCAGTGCTGCACAGTACGTAAGGGGGCAAGGAACAACACAGCAAAAGTATAAATGAAAGCAGCATTTGGCCACATCAGAATCTGACCAGCCAAGAATGGTCTTTATAACCAAAGGAAAAAAACACCCCAAACCATGGCTTGTCTCAGTGTGTTTACCAGTCTTTTTAGCTTAAAATTAGTGATGGGCTTTATTGAAAGCTTCCTTTAAAATGATGACCTTTGGAGCCAGGCTGGATTGGCATACCTTACATTCGTACAACCTCAGCACAGTTACAAGATAAGTAAGGCTTACAGGTTTGGCTTTTGTATATTTGAGTTGCATATTCTAATAAACATACTCTGTTTGCATATTACTTCTGCCCTCTTACAAGCTGTATTTCAAAGTGGAGCTAGGCAGGAGTAGAACACCTTCATCTTGAAGCCAGCTATGGCTCCAAAGTAGACCTTGTAAAGGCTGTAAAATTGAGCTATGGTTATGCCATATCTTTTCTGGAGGGCAGATACAAAGTAATAGTAAATTTCTGCAGCTGTTTGCAGAAGTTGCAGTGTTCAGTTTTAGAGAGGTTTGTCCTCCCTAGGTCATGTTTTCACTTACAGAAATGTTTTCTCTTATGAAATTCACATGTACTTAATGTAAGGTGCCAGGCTGATCACTGCAGCTGTTTAAAATAGAAAAGCAGATGGAACAAATAGGAAGATTTACCACACAGCTTGATCTCTTCCCCTGAAGCAGCCATTCATCATCAGCGCCGTGGAGACAAACTGCAAAACAAGATTCTCTTCATGGCTGTGATTGGGCTCAGAGAGGTGGCAGAACTGCACGACAGCCTCGGGATTGGCTGGGCGGGAACACACCTCTGGAATCTGTTTATTTCCCAAAAATAAGATATCATCTTGTACATTTCGCCTAGAGATCTTTTATCTTGCATTTAATATCCAAATAAACTAGAACAAACACAGTTAACCTCTTTGGAGCATATGTAGTACTTTAGAGGGGTGGAATGAATTCAGGTTTTTGGGGTTTTATTTGGTGGTGGTTTTTTGTTTTTTTTCCCTCATTTTCTTCTGAGAAAATTATGCCTGTGTGAGTTGTCTAGATCCGTTGTTTGCATATTTCTGGGTGACTATATATGATATTCGAGAACTTTCTTTCATCTTAACTAGAGCTGAAAGTTCTTTTTACATTTTAAAATGTATTGACTTCAGCTTATACTAAAGGAGGTTATTCTTTTAAAGCTGTTTTTATGTCTGCTCAGTAAAATGTTTACACTTGCAGTAGTATCTTTTATTATTTTTGTAAATATCAAGTTTCTATTTCTGATCATGTTTTAGTGAGCTATGGCTTCTTTTTTTGTTATGCCAATCAATTTAAATATATCTGTAATTTTCTTGGAATTTTTTTGTTTAAGTTAAGGACTTAAACTGTTTTGATGCTCTATGTAAAATAACTCCAGACCACAAGTGAATGAGAGATTTGATCATCTGCTGTGAATGTTCCAGCTGAGTAAGTATCTGGCATAACTGAATACATCAGAACTCATTAACCTACTTCCTCTCTCTCTCAAAAAAAAGGTTGAAAATTATATGGAAAACACATATGACTTTTGTTGTGGTTCCAGTGGGATGCATAGAGAAGCAGAAGGCTGTGAAAGGCTAGTTTGTGAAGCAGGAACTTGTGGTTGTTATCAAGTAACAAGGATTTGGACAAGCACCAAACACAGGAATATTGACTGCAGGAGTTATTGCCTTCAGAAGAAAAGGCAAAGATACAGAGGAGAATGGGAATGGAAATGGGTGAGAGGGAAGATTAAAGCCAAGAGAGGCTGACTACCAGAAAGCTCTTAAAACCCAAGTTCAGTTTTTTTCCTCCTCCCTGAATAATTGTTTTTGCTTCTGTTACATTTAAATATGGACAAAGGCAGTAGTTAATAATATTTAAATTGCCCATCAGCTTTTGGAAAAGCTTTTATTTTCCTGGTCTATACAAAATTAGCTATTGAGATTTTTAAAAGACTAGCTCTGATAATTTATTGCATTGCTTAACTAATGTTAAACATTTCTTTCTTAAATCTTTGCACACTCCGTGATGGTTTTATAAGCTTTCACATTATCCTCTAAAATTCCTTGCTCTTTGGAGCAAAGTGAGGAGGAAATAACACATGCGCTCGTGGAGGAATTACCAGCAAAAGATATTTTAAATTCCCTGATACACAAGTCTCTTTAATTGTTTGTTTAAAATCTTAACCCAGAAAAGTGACTGAGAAAAACCTTCCTCAGAAGCTTAAAAAATAAGTATGGAATTCAACAGCTGCAAATGGAGGAGTGGGATGGTAATGGTATTGTTGATTTCTAATTTTTTTTGTTAGTTATCAGCTAGATAACATGCAAAAGTAACCTTTTCTCTAAAGAAAACTTTCTTCCTGTTGGATAGGAATGGGAGAGCTAGCAGGCTCATTCCTTTTATGTTCACTTTCTGGCTGTTAATTGGACTATTTTCAAATTAGGGTAATTAAGGGAGTTGTGTGAAGGAGGGAACCTTGTTCAGTGCTGCAGAGATTTCTGAAGACTTGCTTTAAGAAAGGGCTTCTCTGGCTGTTTCCCTTTTGTAAGCTGTAGGAAGTTCGGTAGGAAAATAACCTTTTATATCTATGTGCCTTAGGGCTGATACAACAATTTAGGGTTTCTTTAGCTTACCAGCATTATGTTTGCATATCCTGAGACTTAGTGAGACTGAAGGATGAACCCACACATTCAGATCTAAATTTGAAAGGGAGTTTCATTATTATATTGTTGTAGTCTTCTGTATTGCATATGAAAATATTGAACTGTGCTTTCCCCTTTATATAAATGCTGCTGTTTAATCACTTTTGTGGAACAAAAGATGCATGTCTTCCCTTTCTCCGTAGGTATAAAAGAGCTAGTGAGGCAATTCTGAGAGTTGTTGTTTTGTTATCTGAATTGACAGTCTCATAACCTCCTTAAAATATTTGCTGATACTAAGTTGGTTAGTAAAATGGGAAGCTGGTAGCAGAGAGCTTCAGAAAGTGTGATTGGATAGCAGATGACATTTCAGACTGACGACTGCAAGATATGCATGTAAGGGGAAGCAAATTCTAATTTTACAGGCTGTGCTCTATGTGTTTGCTATTCAGAAAACAAATTACAAAGGAGCTGTCTGTTCATATTAAAAAAATTCGAATTCTTATTAGAGAATGGGAACAGCATTTTGCTGTTTCCACCTCATATGAAAGAATAAAAGGCTTTCAATGTCCTTGTTGAGTGGTAGTTTGTAAGCAAAATGAGATTTCTTCTATTTTTATCATTTTTCTTAAATAAAGCACAGCTAAGCTTTGAAACTTTGTTTCTGTAGGCTACTATGTCTCCCAGCAGCTTATACTGGGGTTCAGACAACTGCACAGAAACTGGGGGAGATTTTTGGAAGGGTGTTGAATCTGGCTCTCTCTGAGTGGCAGGTTGCTGGAGGCAGGCAAGGAGCACCTTAACAAGGCAGGTGGGTGCAAGACCTCTCCTTACACTGTTTTCTGGGCCTCTGGTAGTGGTTGCTGCTGTTGTGCCTTTGTCCCAAAAATAGGAGCATCCCTCCCTCAATAACACAGTGAGCCGCGCTGTTGGGAGAGGACTGCACTTGCAAGTAGAAAGAAGAAGGCCAAGTGTCAAATGAGAGGCAGAGAGTGAAGCACCTGTTTCACAGGCTGCACCTTGCTGAAGATGTCCCATCCTCCCAAGATATTAGTAGCTGCGTGCTTTTTCTCAGTCCTCTGCTCAACATACATGAAATGAGAAGTGGGCAGCAAAAAGCAAACCCCAGAGTGGCTGGGATAGCTGTGGCTGTTCAGGAGAACGGTTTCCCCCAGTGTTTTGAGTCCTCCTCATGTGCAGAGGATTATAAATAAAAAGAGGAAGGGTGAAGTAAAAAATGTCAAAATTATGTTTTAAGGAATTGCTAGGAGATTTGGCTCCTTTTCCCCTCTCAATTCAAGAAGTCTGGACCATTATTTTTCTGTAGAGGTGAATATGTTACTCAAATAACATTTTACAACTCTTGGACAAATCAGTAAAGTAAGAAGTTAGTTTTAGCAATTTAGAAAGAGTGGGTGATAGATGTCTAGAGATACTGATAGGAAAGCATTTAGTTTGTTGTTAATTCAGAGAGGCTGTCACCTCACAGTGACCTAAAGAGTGTCACATGTCTGGTTTTAATATCAAAACTTTGTAGTTTTTTTTCTTTTCAATTTGTAGAGTAGTCCTGGATTTTGTCAGATCACCAGTTCTTTCCAATACTTAAAAGAAGCACAAGGCTTAGCATTGTAAAAGGAGTCCTTAGATGGCAAAAGACTCAGACCCCAGGAGTGTGATTGAAAACGTGGTGAGGACTTCGGAAGCAGTGTTATTTATTTTGCAGATGAGTATTTCTAGATTATGAATTAAATACCCATGAGGAAACAAGTATGTTCAAGGATATTCCCACCTGTTCTTCCCCTCCTTAGGTGTAAAAAGAACACATTGAGCTTTCTGCTTCTAATTTAAAAAATAAATTGAAAGTTAGAAGAAAATATTACACATAGTAGTATTCCTCTTCTTGGAACAAGGGTTAGAGAGGAATATGGATTCCTAGTAACTAAATTTCATGATCCTTTGCACACTGCTGTAGGGCACTGATGTTCTGGTAATGGCAAAAGAGGATCCTACACAAAGCATAACTAAAAGTCTGTGTAGAAATTGTTCAACGTCATTGTGTGAGTCCAGTCAATCTGGAATTAACTGTTGGCCTGAAATTTACAGTTCCAGTTGCTCACACACCCTTCCAATAATAACAAAAAATTCCCAAGAAATACACTTCAGCGTTTGCTCATGTATGTTAGTTGCCAGGAAATTAGGATTATTTAAATTTTTTTAAATGTAGTTTAAGAAAGTTCTTTCGTAGGTCTTTTATTTTAATGTAGATCAGTATGATAAAATGGTGGGGTGGTTTGGTTTTGAAGCTGCTGAGTCTGCAGCTGGAGAAGTTCTGTTCCTCAGTCTGATCTGCTGATCCATTCTTGGCTCCTAGCAACTCCCAAAACAGTGAGACTTACAGAAATAGACTGTAGGTTTTGTTTACTGCCCTTGGCTCTTCAGCCTGGAGGATTAATGTACTGCAGATTTGTTTTCTTTTTCATTTAAGATTCTTATGTTTACAGGTTTGTATAACCTGGGCAATACATATGTGACTAAAATGTGTCATGGGTTGAAAGCTTTGGCTACTGTAGAATCTCATCACACTTACTTTATTAAGTGTAATGGAAATGGCCTATTGGGTGAAACTGCACCCAGGCAAAACCAAGTAAATGTTTAACAGTAGTTACAGTGGTTTTTAGGAATGTGTTTGTGTTGCTTTTAAATGGCCTTCTTCCTGGTCTGCTTTAAAACAAGGGTTTATACATGTACATGCATACATAATATATATATACATGAGGCCTTTCTCTTGTCTTTTCATTTGTTTGATTATTTTTTCATATCTTAATCTTGGAAAAACTGGCATGGAGAGTTACTGAGAATAAAACAAAATAAATTTCTCTTTTAGAGCAAAGGAGACGAGCTTTTGCTCGAGCTGCTTCTTCTTATCACCTCAGGTTAGTGAAGGGGAAAGATGGAAGGATAGAAAAGACAGAAGGCAACCTCATTCAGGAGAGCACCAATCTATTGTTTAGTGAAACTGAAAAGGAAGTTGCTGTGATTGAGGTGGTAAACTAACTCAACAACAAGAACAGCAGATGGGGGAAGGCAAGTGCAGATGTTTGGCTAGGAAAATGGAAAAGCTCAGAGAAGAAATAATTAATTCCTTGTGCTGAGAGGATGCAGGAGTTTACAAATAATAAAAATAAATTTAAGAGGAAAATTTTCAAAATTGCCCTGTGTCTAAGTTTCTTCTTTTAAATCTTAAAGAAAAATATGAATTTTTTATTAAAAAATTCTTTCTTTCAGATTATAAAGGTCAAAATTTTATTCTTGAATGCTGGAAATGTTTAACTTCAGTTATGCTCACTTGCTCAGGATCTTTCATCATGCAGCCCAGGGAATAGGAAGAGCACAAACATTTAATGAATTTTGGAATTCACTTACAAGTTTCCTAGAGGAAGTAGGAACATCTGTCTTGTGTTGGCAAAAAAAAAAAAAAAAAAAAAAAGGAAAAAAAATCAAGTCTGTAGTGACTTCAGACTTACTGTGAACTTTGCACTGATTTCAAAGCTCAACCAAAGTAATAGCTCCATCAGCTGGTGCTAAATTTTCCTCACAGTGAAGAATTTTAATCTAGAAGTGAAGGTAAAAGTGTTCATTTGTTCAGACTAGTTTTTGATCAGCATGCACGTGCCTCTGAAAAGGTGAGACCTGACAGAAGAAACATGGCATTTAGGAGCATGGTGCAGAGTGTTTGTGCATGTGTGCACAGGTATGGGTTTGTGTGCACATACAACTGGTGGTAATCTTTGCTGTTATATGGCAATTGCTCATAATACTGGGGGCAGTCTAACTGGGAGGAATGAGCAGGGGGCAGTAATTCCTGAATACATCAGCAGTCTGTACAGTGACTCAACATGGATTAACAGTGCTTGCTTTGGCAGGAGAATCTTGAGCATTAGAAACCTGTCTTGGTGGGTATTAGAATTGCATTCCCTTTACTGTGGGGCAGTGCACTTCTGTGATATCCTTTTGATTGTGTTTCTTATTAAACTAATTTATAAGCCTGCTGTGATAAATGGCTGAGCAGGAAACACCTTGGTACCCTCAGTGATTTAAAATAAGAGGTGAAAGAATTCTTTGCCAAAAGGAAGCTGACAAATAATTGCCTTCCACACAGAGGGATTGGACAGAGTTGTATACCATTCTGCTTCAAGTGGAAACTAAGGCAAAAATATATGTATACAGTTTTCCAATCATTGCAAAATCTCCAGATATTGAAGCTTAAACTCCCTCCTCTCTGTCTTTACTTCTGGAGACCAGGTGTATGTAGCCTCTCTGTATTGAGCAACTGAAGGAAAAGAATGAAATACCACAAAGTAAATGTACTTAAGAGTGACTCATCTGATGTTTAAAGCACTAAATCACAGCTGGGTAAGACACCGAATATGGTTTGATTTGGGAGGAAGAAGTGCATGGGTCAATAGTTTTGGTTTGTTGGTTTATAGATCAAATAGATTATGGAAATCACCCTGTATCAAGATGAGTTTCATATTTTTGCACCTTCTAGAGCTTTTTCTTTTTCCTGTTTCAAAATGCTACTGCTCAGAAATATTTCTGTCAGTCTAAAATTTCTGTACTACAAAATATTCTCCATTTTATCCACAGCTATAAACTGTAGCAATAGAAGTGCTTTTGTCTTGGCATTACTATGACTTCATTTGAGAGGTTTATAGCTATACCCCACCCATCTGTCTTCCTAAACTAGTATTGGCTTGCTTTACTGAGACATTACCTTGTGCAAAACCTGCATAGATATGCCCTGACTTTTCCTTGGAAAGAGTTGTTATGACCTTTTCTTTGAGAGAGTCTGTCCATTTTTTTTGAAGCAGACCTTTTGATAGTTGACAGCAGCACTTGAACTACACAAGAGGCATTTTCTTGTTCCCCATGGCTACCACTCAGATTTGTCAAGGCTATAAGTGTTAAAAAGAAGTATTTGCCTTTGTGCAGTTACGAGCCTCTAAAAACTTTGCAGTAATTGCAGGCATTGATTAGGAGTTGAAGGAAGCTGTCAGATCAGTAGTGAGAGTGGAGGTGTAAGAGTAAAACTGGGCTCTGTCCTCAAATAAGCAGTCTAGTCATGTGGACATGGTCGATTTTCCCTTTCCTTGGAGTTATTGCGGTGGTGCATGTTGCAGTTGGACCATGGATATAACTGTTGCTGCTCACCGAAATTTCTGGGCTCTTAACAGTCTGCTAAGTGTGAAGAAACTTCTACTTGTGTGTAAAGTTATACCTGTACCCTGGGGCACCAGCAGCAGCAGCATTATGCCACAGTGCCAAAGTTTGCAAGCTTGAAGCTTACTGGGAGTCTGTGTAGGTGCCGTTTGTGTTCAAAATCATTCATGCAACCTGAATTCTTCCTCCGAGTGTTGACATTCTTTTCAATTGCATACAAAATGCAATCATTATCACAGTCACTGTCCAGTTAAATTCTGAGAATATAAACTCAGATTTCAGTCAAAGACAAATTTCCCGCTTTCCCATGTCCAACTTTATATCATTCAGTGAATCAGGGACTACCAAGTGTTGAAAAAGGGAAGTTCCTGTGTTTGCACACATTGTCTTAGATCTCTGGTGGAGCTCTGTTTCATTGTTGTAGTCTATTTATGCTTTCCTCCAAGTTCTGGAAATGCTGAAACTGCAGAAAGCAACAGTGTGGTTCTGAGCAACTGTATAGCCAGTTCTATTTTAATCACTTTCATCAACTTTATCCTACAGTGAAAGCTCTGTACTGTGTCTCTTCATCATGGGGGATGAGGGGGAATTTAATTTGTAATTAAGCCCTGTTCTAATATCTGATTTACATATGGAAATCCTAAAAATAAAGATGTTAAACATTTTCCAGGACTTTCAGAGCCTTATGAATCAATAAATGGTTGACTGAATAGTTTTGTACCAGCAATTAAAATACAAGCCTATTAGTGCTGTTTCTTTGCCCATGGATTCAGGACATGAAAAAAAAGATAGAAAGTGTTAGTTTGCTTCCCAGAATAACAGCATCACAACATGGATTTGATGTTAAGTAGAAAATTCAAGCCTGATTCTGGAGGACTGAGTATTTAATCTCCCAGAAATTTTTCTACTGCTTAAGGTAGTTTGACTAAGAAACAATTATGCACTGTTGGTATTGGTAAAAAATAAACCTATACCCTGTGTGTTTTGCCAAGTTTAGAGTTGTTTTTCCCTAGGTGGGTGCACATGTCCTTAGCTTTCATGTAGAAATTAAGTATTGACCGAAACAGACAACTCCTGGTTTTGCTTGTTCAGCTGACACATGCTTTCCTTTAATACATGTACAGCCTAGCTCAGTAAGGGGGTACTGCTGCTAATGTGTCCTTTGGGTAATAAATAAGAGAGAATTTCACATTTCATTTCTGGCTTAAAAACAAACAGAAATGTTTACAACATTTAGTTGGCACTCAATAAATATGAACTAATGTTAAATATCTGCAGTAAATGCAATTCTCCAGAATAGAGAATGCTTCTGTTTTAATGTAACAGGCTGTACTGTCATCTAGGCTTTTGCTTTAGTAATACTGTATTGTTCTTCTGCATAGGAAGTACTGTTTATAAGATATATGAAGTTTTATTCCAGTGTTATGAACTTTTAAAATCATATTTTTAGATGTTTTGATAATCTTAGAAGTTTTAGAAGATCGTAACTGGCCAGATGTTTAAGAAGCTATGTAGTACCTAACATTGCAAAGAGGAGCCAGACCTACCTTACAATGCTGAAAAAAAGATCCCTCATCTCCTAAACAAACACTTTGTCTCAGTACACTTTGTGGAGCATTTTATCTCTCAGAATGTTTCCCGTGTTTGTTAGATGGCTCCACTCCAGAACAGTCAGCCTGCCCTTTTCTTGTATGCTTTGCTGATGATGTTTTCCTGCTCTTCATTATTCAGTTCTATAATGAGTAGTCTATTATAATTCTTCCCTGCGTATCCCTGATACATGTATATTTCTTCCCATATCTCAATTCTTCCATGTTCTGTTGTTTCCATATCATATAGAACGAGGTTTTATCTTTCTGTCCCAGGAGACTGTTTTTTAAAAGGGCATCTTTCCATATCACCCTCTATTCCATGGGTGCCTGGACATACTTTTCAGTCAACCATTCATTGATTCATAATGATCTAATGATTCATAAGTCCTAGGAAATGGTTAACGTACTTATTTATCTAAGGTAGTGATCTAAGGATATAGAGTATGAGTGTATTCTATATTTCTTTTAACTTATATTGGCATGTCTTCCAAAACAGCAAAAATGTCTTAAGGTTCTCCTGTTCTGTGTAAGTACCTTGTTTTGGCTCCTCTGGAATCTTGTATGTGTTGGTACATAATAAATCTTTCTCATTATTAAATTTTTAAGAATCCGTTCTACATTAATGTCTTAATTAAAAACAAAAAAACAAACTGATTATATTTAGCTTAGGTTCTGTTTTCCAACCACTTAATAATTTACTCTGACATACAAAATTTCATTATTGCTATTTATTTGGGACAACATTGTGATAGAAATATTGAGACCTTAAGCCTGGGAGTTATAAACATGTCAAATATGCTATTTTGCTGTCACAGTAAAGATCTTGCCTGAACTGGCAATAATAAATTTTCTTTAGCAGACGGGTAGCATGAATTAGTTACATTGCTGAAGTCTTCTGCTGAGCATCCAGTAGCAGCCTTGACAGTATTTTGGAGTTACTTGATGCATTGCTGGCCAAAGGGAGAATTTGTTCTAGCAGTGGTTGTTAGGATGGACTGGAGGTTAAACTGTTATGACAATTACCACACTTGGAAACATAATCTATTACTGGAAATTTTATTTTCCTGGTTGTTACCATAGGGAAGGGAAAGATTCCTTTGGAACAACTTGAACTGTAATAAAATGTAAACAAAGACTGTATGTAATGTACAGGGTAGGTTTAGACTTGGATTAATCAGTACAGCAATAACAATAAAATACTTGTTTTTTTGTAATGTCCCTGACTTTGGAACTGCTTTGTCAGGCAAGTCTGAGCCTATGGAAGGACAGCAGAAATCCTGAGGTACTATGAACTTGAAACATGTCAGGCAGCCCAGGCTATGGGAGCAGATGATTTTTATTTCTCTTTGCACATATTTCATGCCCAGAGCCTTTTCAAGAGGCAACTCCCCATTTCTTTCCTGATGGGTAGCAGTCATCTTCCTTCTGATACGTTGACTTTTCTCTCCTTGCATCTTTCCTTTCCCTCGGGCTCTTTGAGTTTTTCACTTGCCAAGTCTTAAAGCTCCTTTCTTACTTTGTGGAATTTAAGGAGTTATTTTTATGTGGCTGTTACTTTTGAGGTACCTGAAAGAGTATTCTTTCTGCCTGTCTTTGCATCAGGTCACTTTTGTTTTCAGTCCCTTCTGCAGCAAAATGCACAGACTAGGAAGCATCTCATAAAAGCTGAGAGAAAGAAGTGTTCAGACACCTAGGCCAGGTTAGAGAATTGTGATAATCTGATTCAGTCTTGTGTATGTGGGTCAGAGAGTTTTGTTTCTCTCCCAGAAGCTGAACATAACTTAAGCTTCTGAAATGTATCTAAATTTACTTAAAAATTGAAGCAATGATGTCCATTTCCTGTAGTTAGAGCTTTGAGAGTAATTTTCTTGCTGCTAGGAAGTGATACTTCTGTGAGACACATTTGTGTAATGTCAATTTCTATTCATTGTGTTTTTCTGCGAGTTATTTCATAAATCTGAAAAAAGTCTCTTTTTTTTTCCCCAATCTTTTTTTTTTTCTTACACATCTTAATGAGTCTTAAATGTGTGTATATATAAAAATATATATGTGTATATGCAGAAATATCAAGTCATCTCTCAACTTTTGTTATTTTGCCTATAGTGAGATTTTTTTTAAGGTGTATGCTGAGAAGCTCCATTTCTTTACCAAATCAACAGAAGCCTTAAAAATCCTTCCAGTATTTTCAAGTAAATTCTGGCATCAGGAAAGTCATCATAAACAATCAGATTGCAATAGTGTATGCAGGAAAAAGGGTTGTTTGTTTTACCTGATATTTCTACTTTTATGTATTTTAGCTCAAATTAGCCTTCTAGGCAGCTGAACCACAGTAACAAATACACAGTGGAGCCCAAGCTGCAGTTCCCAATGTTCTTTCTGGAGACAGTGCTTTCCAATTACTTTCCCAAGTGTGCACGTTGATTATTTTCTTTGTCCTTATGTGTGGGATAGCTAAATTAAATTGTGTTTTCACAGAACCACAGAATAGGGAAGGTGGGGAAGGTGCTGAAGAGAGCTGTTAGGTCTGTTGAGATGCCCCAGGGAAGAAACAAGTACTATATCTAGGCTGTGTGTGTGAAGTTTATCTGACTGTTTTAAAGACTACCAGCAGCATGTGCCTTCCCTTGTTCCAACCTATTATCTCTTGGGGAAGGCAAGCTAGAAAGGTTTCAGGATCTGTCCTCAACATGCCTGTCAAACTGAATTTTGCCTTCTACCCCATTGCGTATTATTGTCTAAGCACTTAAAAACTGCTTTNGGCTGAACTGGTTCCTTTTTTGTTTCCTTCTTTAAATGAAAGCATTGTTTCTTGTTTCTCTAGTTTTTGGTACTTTGCCCATCCTCTATAAAATCTTGAAAACAACACTAGCCATTTCAGTCAATTCTGTATATATTTAAGGTGAAATGCAAGTAATTTTTTAATTGGCTAAGCTTCTTTACTCCTCTCTAGACTGACTTCTTGTCTTCTGTGTTGATGTTGAGCTTTGAAGGTTAAAAAAGGAAATTCAGATGGTTTTGTATGAGTTATGTTGCCATTTTGTTATATTCCATTGACTTTTTATCTCAGAATTTCAAAATTTTTGCTTTTAATAGATGCTGAATATCTGAAATTTTAACAATTTTTTTTTTGTTTCAGGGCTGTGAAAGTCTGTTTTCCATGATATAGCCATAAGACATGGTTTGCCTGTGTTACAACATCCTCTTGGGTCTTAATTGCATGTGCTAGTGGAAATAGAAGCTGTACCAAAGAAATGGAATTATATTTGACCATTAACAATATAGACAAAATACAGTGAGCAAGCAAGGATAATGTTGTTTCTAAGTGGCATATGGACAGAAGATCCAGACAAGGATTTCTAAGATAATATCAGATTACCTTTACCTTCATAGTTGAACTCTTCAGTTGGATGTTAGATGGGTTGTACTGATGTTTTCCTGGAGAAGCAGAAATGTCCACACTTTTTTTTTTTATTTGCCTTGACTTATTATTTAGGTCCAATGAAAGAGCAGGAAGTCAGCCATGGCTTTTGTAGCCGGGTCCGGTTTCCTTGTCAGGAAAGTCCTTTTATTTAAAAAGTACATGTTGTGTTCACTCATGCTCACAGATTTCATCATGGTTCACACAAAAACTTAAAAAAACTCCAGATTTCTGAAATACAAACTTTTTAGACGCTTTTATGGAAGAAAGTCTTGTCAATTTATGACTAGCATTTAAATAGTGTAGTAGTCCCTATGTTTATCAAATAGCTTTGAATTGTTTACAAAGCAGTTTTACAATCAGATTAATTCTAGAAATCTTTCAAGATAATTAATGGTTTAGATTTTTTGTTTATGCAGGCACATTTAAGAAGGAAGATCTTGAAATTTCAGGGTTTGAAAATCAGCTTTCTTGGTAATAGATTTTGACAATTTTTGTCTGATAAAGTTGAAAATGAAAAGAGGAATATTCAAAGTCAGTATAAAAGTTCCATTTTAAAGGAATGATTGCATCATGTTAGTTAAACTATCAATAAAACTGTAAATATATTTAAGTTTTGGTGATATCACTCTATATTTTGCCCCTAATCTTTGTGATGTGTTTCTATTTACTAGGTAAAAAAAAGTGTATCTTTTCTTAACAAAAGATGAGTGAAGCCTACCAGTGGTTCCTTCCTCACTCATTTTCTGTAAATCCTCTTCTCATCCAGAATAAAATCCTTTGATAGCCAGTCTATTGCAATTTTCTCCTTTTGCTTGCCCAGATGAGTGTTATTCTCTAGTAGTGAAGTCCTGTGGCCTAACTCTGGACCAGAGGACCAAAGAGTCTGGAGGAAAGTGCTTGTCAGCAAGGCTGACACGTAAACTGGGGACACTTGTACTCACATGCCTGTGACACAGCTGGGCACATCAGGTCTTGGGAGGCAGGACCTGAGCAAAAAACAAAAGTCTGGAATTATATTTATGATCGTTAGGCAAGTGTGCAAAAAAGATGATATTCCTGGAAACAGGCTGATGAGCAGGGCCTTTTAGATCTTAAAGCACAGTTGCAAAAGGAGTGAGTCATGCTTGCTGGGCTGTATCCACTGTAATTTATGGCCAGAGCTGAACTTGCTGAAAATTGCAGTGTAGCTGTGCTAGTTCTCTACACTCTCGGATAAACAAACCTGAATTTCTAAGCTTGTCAAATAAAACTTCCTTTACCTCTCTAATTTTTTTGAAGGGGGAAGAGCAGCACATCCCACAGGCTTTCTTGGCTCCATTAAAAGACTGCTGCAGATCTATTTAAACTTTAGTGCTACACTCATTGAGCAATGAAGCATATGTTTTTGTAATAACATAATCAAAGTCTCCATTGGTTGTTTTGAATTGATTGTCTCCAACTGATGTTTTGAAAAAGTATATGCATTAAAGGGCTCTTACTAGGTAAGTATTTATCACAGGAGGTATATCCAAAGATTAATTACAGTGTATATCAAAATTTACTGGTTTGAGCTCTTATCACACAGACTATAGAATAAGCAGGTTTCTTTCTTTGTGAGGTTTATGATTTGTTAGTTCTATAACTTCCTCATTGTACCTGAAGAAGTTACCTGAAGAAGAAAGAGCCATTTCCCCTTCATGCTTTGATTACACATCTCTCTGAAACCATGTTACTACACTTCAGGTAAAAATTCTGGTATAGAAGGTGTATTACCATATTTGAGAAATAAAGGAGGTTGTTTCTTCAATATATAGACTTTTTGGATGTCCAGGTAATGGCTGGAGTGAGTGATTGTTGGGAGAGGCCAGAAGAGAAACTCATTTATACTCATAGTTTGAAATTAGCATTTCAGCAATAAATTGGCATCAGTGTTCCAGCAGAATCTTTGGAGTCCAGTTACACAGAACTGTATGCTAATTTTGAATTACAAGTAAACAACATGCAGATATTCAGATTATGCATATTTAAATTTGCTAGTTTGGAAGCTAAGGTTTTCATAAATTTCTTTTCCGAAGCTGAAAAGGGACAGACCATGAAGTCTTGTGTGGCTCAGCTAGTATTGATAGACAGCATCAAGTGCAAATTCTTAAGCTTCAAACCTGTAGTTTTCATGCTTAAAGCCCAGAATTACTTGCACCCATGTCATGTGGGGCTTTTGTTACCCTAGTGAATTTATGAGGATGAAGAATTGGAACTGAAATTCTGTCTTTATTATAATATACTCCTACGGTGTCTCTTATCAGATCATAAAGTGCTTAGACTTTCACAAGGAAACCACAGCAGTAGCTGTTCCCAAGCTGACTTGACAGTACTGCAAGAACAATGTTTGCATAGTTTTGTCAGTAGTCTGTTTTGCAAATGCTGTTCCATACATAACCATCATTAAAATGTAAGCTGGTTTGAATCTTGATGTAAATAAATGTACACTGGGTTATAAAAGCTTCTTTTTCATTTGGTTTTATCTTTTTCTTGTTTAAGTCATTCGTAAACAGAGTTTAAAAGGGTATGGACATAGCTTGTGGCAGTTTCACCAAACCCGTTTTAAGTAATCAGTAGCAGTTTACCTACAAATACTGCATATAGCTAAGGCCATGGAAAAACTGCTTTCTCAACAGATCTTGTCTCCTCTAACAGTACAGCTATCTGCTGAGCATATCTGCAGGAATGCTCGCTGCTTTTGAATCCTGTTAGGTCAGTGAACTCTCCAGTAGAGCAAGAATGAATCGTCCAGGATTGAGCAGCATCAGCAAAGCCATTTTAACTGCTTGAAATCGAATACCATTTCTAGTTTTGTATGGTCGTTAATGACGTGAACAGAGTGAAATTATGGGTATGCATCTGGGATATAACTTGACCTTCATTATGGTTGAATGTCTTCCAGGAAGTATTAGACCTGTTTCTCATTTTAAGAGGCAGGGTTTATTAGCTCTGAAATGGTGAAAACAGTGTCGCAGTTTATATGGTTTCTGCAATGAAGCTGGCTTGTGTTCAGACACCTTCTTGCACTTATGGTCTGTAGAGATGCACTTTAGACTTTTGGACCTGGATGAATTTGCAAGCTCAGCTGTACAACTGCAGAAAACTGGTTTTAAAAAAGCTTTGTTAATGGACTAAGTATATTTTCTATGGAATCATTCAGATATAGTGCAAGGGCAAACAAATAATGCAGATGGAACCCAACTACATTTTTAAGCAAAAGAGAACTCTGAGATGTCAGCTGTAGGAATAGAATTGCCTCTCTTGATGGTAAGGTAAGCTTTCAGTTTCAGATAAGTACAGTGCTTGAGTAAATAAGATCAATGTATTTAAAGATGACAATAATAAATAATAAGTATTAGATCTTTGTAGAGAGGGATTTCACATTGAATTTGATCACATATGTAGGCTCTTTTTTCCTTCATGGATTGCTATACTAATTCATATGATAATTCAATAAACAATAGTGTTTAGTCTTTTTCCCCAGGTATCAATTTATTGTTATCATGTTGTGACAGTTCCCAGACATCATAATCATTGACAGTGTTTCCAGTGTGGTAACTGCTCTAGCACGGTGTTTTCTTTTTGCTGCTCTCTAGTAAGATTGTAAGGTTTAACGTTGAAAAAAGTGTCTGAGACTTTTCATAGGAAATTGTTCCATACAGCCCAAAGTGCCTGATCATTGCCTCAAACTGAGCCATAATGGTGAATAAGAAGCCAGTTCAACAGAGAAGAAAACCTAGCACTGATTGACAAATAAAGGTGGAAATAGGGCTTGTGTGCATGACTGCAGACAAAATGTTTTTCTCTAAGGAGTTCTTGAAAGGAGACAGGGAATCCTAGGTTACATGTAGGATAAAATCAAAGGGACATTGGGTGTTAAGAGACTTACAGTTTTCCAGCCATCTTCTTTCCCTGTCTTTACTGTACCATTGTATACACACACATGCAAATGTTCACAAATCAGGGTAGTCCAAAGCTCCAGTGGAGGAAAGGTGCTCCTCTCAGCTACACTGCTGTCTTTCAGAGCCGCACTCAGCATTGTTTCCTCCTTTTTCTGTAGGATTGATTTCTGTAGTTGCAGACATTTGCAGTGTCCTAGAGCTCTTTTCCCTTCTACCCGGAATTTCCTTTGTAGTAGCATTAGAAATGTCCTTTCACATTGACTCAGTAAACGTCCTGCAAAAACCTGTCTTATCCATCTTACACTGGCTGGGGTCTTGGACTTCCATACTTCTGTTTCATCTTTACCCATGAAAACTTGAAAAGAGTTTCCATGCATTCTTTCTTTTTGTCACCTATGGCTAGTTTTTTGAAATCTGGCTATCATGCACTTGGGGGAAGCCTTGCATGGAGACTCATTGGTCCTGCTTCTGTGTGAATTTTTGTTAGTGTACTGAGGCTCCTCAACAAGACTTATTAAACAGCTGTGTGTTTTTGTTTGCCTTTGTGTGTGGCTTGAGAGGCTTGCCGATAATCATCACTTTTCTTTGACGTGATGACATCTGTTGTGTGAGGAAAAAAATACATGGGCCTTCCAGGATGTAGGACAGGATTGCTTTCTGTTGGCAGAGTTGGTGTGAGCAGGGCATGGGGATGTAATTGTAGTAAATTACCACCGAAAGAAACAACGGGAAGGAGCGCGGGCAGAAAGTTCTGTCAGAACTTGAGCCACTGCCAAGGAAGCCCAGAGAGAGACCTTTCACTGGGCCAGCCAGGCAAGGGAGAGGATTGTCATTGTCCTGTGTTACTCCGTGCTCACCTCCAGTTCTGTGTGCAGTTTTGGGCACCACAATACAAGAAGGATAGAAAGCTGTTAGACAGCATCCGGAGAAGGGCCATGAAGGTGGTGAAGGATCTGAAGCCTTATGAAGAGCTGACATCATTGGCTTGTTCAGTCTGGAGGATACAGCAGCACATCAGCCACTGCTTGTTTTCTTCAGTAACAAGGGTTGCACAGAACAGTAGAACATTTTGTCCCCATCTTCTGAGGCAAAGATGAAGTAACAAACTTGCTGTCCAAGGTCATTACTTATCTGTCTCTGAAGAAGTAACCTCTCCCTGACAGAGTAGCTGTGGGGCTGCTGGAGAAAAACAAGAACTTCTCAAAAATTAGCAAGAGCTGGCACAGAAGTAGGGTTGAAAAGCATCTAAGTCTTTTGAACCACCCTTTGCTAACAGTGTACTGCAACCAATTTTATTATAGAGTAGGGATGGACCTCTCTTAATCCCCCATTCTCTGCAAAGCCTCGTTCTAAGGTGCAGTAAGATTGTCTAATGCTGCTCTTCCTAGGAGCTTCATTCCCCTGCTCTGAAAAGTTTATCACAAAAGTTGTTCTTTAGAAGTATTTAAATCACCCTATTCTTTATCCTTGTCCCTCTGTTTCTCAATCACAAATCCACTGCAGCCATAAAAGAATTGAGAACAACAAAGGACGATGCTTTGAGCCACACTTAAGCCGAAATACCTGCTGTCACTTCTGTTCTGCCATGCAGTATATTTAATGCTGCTTGCTTCCAGACTTGAGTTTGTTTTGCTTTATATCTGGATGAAAAGACAATCAAGCAGCTGAGTCACACTGCAGGAACGCAATAAAAGTCTTTCCTAGCAATATGTTCTTTGAGAACTGGTGGTGTGTCAAATTTTTCAGCAGTAAAAGAAATTATTTTTTTTATAACACTGAAGAGTCATTCTATGTTCACAGATTCATTCATATAATGTTATCAGGTAAAATATAGTTTTTAATAATAAGGTTACTTGAGCACTCCTTTACTTAAGGACTCCTGGCACTTCTGTCAGGTTAGGCAAACATCTGTCAGGATGACAAAGCTGCAGTTTATTCTGCTGAAACAGGAGGTTGAGCTTGAGTAGGCTTTCAGGGGTCCCATCTGTCCTTTTTCCACAGCTGGGATATTTTTGTAATTTCCTGGTGGCTGTTTCTGAAGTATTCTGCGTGATGTGCTGTACAAATTTCTTTCAAATTTCAAGGTGTATTTCTTCTGGTGGTCATGAAGATTAACACATTGAAGAATATGTAATAATTTTCTGTCACTTGTCCATCAGTTTTTGCTCTCATCAGGTAAGCCAGGTAGAGTTCAATAACTATATATTGAAAATAAATACGTGCTCATTTTAAAAGGTTGTGTCAAAAAAATATCAAAGCTGTTAGCTAAACCTCTTTATCATACCACTTTTCTTTGAAATCACACTCAATGCAGAATATATATCTCTAAAATAAATTGTCCAACTGCTGTTTTTTCTCCTGCTCTGGTATTTGTAGCAGTGGAGCCTTTAAGGAAACAATTACTTGCTGTTTTGACGGGGAGGGAAAAAAACAACTAAAAACATTTAGCAAACATTCTAAACTTGTTCTTTCTTTTTTTAATAAAAATAGTGTTATAGTTGTTATAACAGCAACTCAAACTTGTGAAAAGAGGTGCTTGCTTTTCTTAGACGAGCTCATACAATTGATAAAAGTAGATAAGCTTCTAAGCCTGATCTGAAGTAGTTGCCCCCTGTAGTTTTCCAACTGCTTTAGCTGATATAATGAAATACATTATATAAAAATAAACTTCATTTTCTTACAAGATTCTTTGGTAAATATTTTGCAAACCAGAAATTTCATATAGAGTGACCTTCATATTTACTCTGTTGGAATTTCTGTTCTTTAACACTGCTCCACATGAAATAGAATTCTGTTTTCAAGTGTTAATAATGGAAGATGTAGTATAGGGGAGATTAAATGCTGGTAAATAGGATTTACCCTCTTCTAATCTGGCAGGAACTGGGGTTTAGCTCTTTCTCCATGAGACCACAAGACAGTTGAATCCACCCATTCTTAGTTTTTAATGGTAGACCCTGTGAATAACCAAAGACTTTATTTTCCTACCAGTTTGCCAACAAGTAAGTAATATCTATTGATTTAAGGAAGAAGGCAACAGATATTTATAACTTCTTTCAAAGGGTTTTGACTTTTTTATCTTTCAGAGTTTAAATTCAGTTTCACTGCCATGTCCAGGAAGCTGTAAAAAGTACTTTTCCAAAATGCATTCAAGGAGACAAGTGGTCTTAATTCCAGCAGTGTGCATTTGTTCAAACAGGCCACTGGCAGTACCATCAGTTCTTGGCTGTGACAGCAGAATATTTCCTAATGGGAACAGGTGTTCAGAAAGGAAGATTGCTGGGTTTGGAAATGCTAGTTAGAAAAGTTAATCTTCAGAATATGGTATGCTAAATTACCACAATAGCAAACCCTCCTTCTTTGAAGGAATTCTTGGTCTAAATTTTCTTCATAAAAAATTGGAGGGGTAGCCCCAAAAGCCCTATTTATTTGTTCCCAGGCAACAGAGTAAATAGTCTTGATGGAATAACCTTAAGCACGCTCAGAAGCTTGTCATATTTCTGTGGCTGAGCTGTGTTTACACCAGCTGCCTAGGTGAGGTCACTTGCTTTTGTGTGATTGGTACATGCCATGTTATTAGCAGCTCTGGCTATTCATAAATGCCCAAATAACATCATGAGGTTACAGTGGAGGAGCCAAACTGCACGTTTTTAGACCATAATCCTCTTAGGTACGTGCACTGAGGCAGGGGACCTGTGACTGATACTCTTGATGTTTCAATGAGGCAGCTGCCTGACTCCATGCAAACGCAAGGTGATTTTTCAGTTTTTAACATTCACCTCGTCTTTCACAGCCCTTACAGAATGGCAATCCAGTCCTTTCTAGTGTCATACAAATAACAAATAGGGAGACCTAGCTATCTTGCCTATGCTGACTTTGCCGCCCAAACAGAAGTACCAAGAAACCCTCCTTTTTTTCAGCAGGAACTACATAAAAGTTTTAAGGAGGGATTGGTGTTGCTAAGTTTGTTTCTATATCATCAATGAGGATTCCCTGGGTATGTCATCCACGGTAAGGACTGGACCATTAAAAAAATTCCTGTAAAATGAATAGTCACAAATGTATTTTGAAAGATAATATACTTCTTACTCTGAAGGATATAAAACCACACTTACTAAGTGAAAAACTGTATTTCCTACAGGGTTTTTATACAGGTTTATACAAATACAGCTGATTGAATATAAGCTTATTGAATCTCCTTAGGGCACTTATATATTGATGCTCTTCATTTCCACCCTACATTTGCATGGAGGCAATGTACTTGTAAGTATCTGTGATTTGTTTGTTTGTTTATTAAATATTATTTCCCAGTGGAATAGCTTTCCCCTTCTGCAAGTAATATTCTGGTTATGTTTATGTAATGGTTTCTGCAATGCCTTGGAAAAAAAACATGGGCTTACAAATGTCACAGATAAGTAACTGGAATATGTTTACATCATGTTTTGTGGTGCAGCTTTGGACACACCTGAACTAGCTCTGACAGGCTGGTACAATGAGGTGAAGGACTGTGCCAGGAGATAACCTCGGGTCCCAGAAGCTGCCCAGCTTTGCAGCCAAGCACTGCACTCCTGTTAAGAGCCCTGTGCTGAAAGGGCAATGCTGCTTCCAGAGCTGGCGTGTGAGCAGCTCTCTTTGGTGCTGTGTCATGGCTAAATAGTCCTTGTTCAAATCAATGGCCCAGATTCTTACAGGGCTTTTTCATAAAGCTCTTATTGTGTCCTGGACAAGACCAAAGGAAGCAAACCAAATGTTAGGCTATGTTACAGGCAAGGGAAACCAAGACAAGACGTGGCATTGTACATTTTCACCTTAAATGCTCTTTGGCTTTGGCCATTTTACAAAAGGCATGTCAGAAATAGACAACTTATGTTACCAGAATAGGCTGGATCTTGGATGGGATGAGAAGATGAGATAGGATAGGGGAGGGATTAAGGACTGAAAAGAGCTAGTTTTGTGTTCCTTTCTGTTGTCTTATTCTAAGAAGTGATACATAAATTAAAAGCCATAGTAAGTTTTGTGTAAAGTGAAATATTACAGGATATTCTGGAGGCAAGAGGAAAAAAACCCTTAAAACCAAGTTCTCATCTCCCTCCTTCTCCCAGAAATCCCCACTCGTCAATCTCCAGTCAATATTTACACTGGTTTATATTGAAAGTGTACAGTTATAAAAGTCTAACAGAAAATAGCAAGATCATCAATTACATAAAGGAAGGAAAAACCTAATCATTATAGAATGCCTGGACAGACTCCTGCAATTTATGTCTCTTTGGTGTCTGCTAAATGTAACTGGTGGGATGGAAAAAGATGATTTTTAGTATACAGTTTGGAAAAACAGAGGGGGAGAGCGAGGAGACAGTGGAGCTGAAAGCACTGTCCAAGCATTAAATAGCCCTAATGCAAAGCCCACCTCACAGCTCTGCATAAGGCAGCCTGTTTTACCCCTGCTGTGTGCCAGGAGATAAGGTTAATCACCATGTACAGAATTCAAGGGCACAGTTTCTTTTTGCTTTGTTATCTGTACAGACTTTTCAATTGACTTTTAATCCTTCTTACACAGGCTGTTTAAATCCCATCAACACTGTTTATAAATGGAGATTTCTTAAATAACTCAGCCTTACACAAGCAGACAGTTTTCAAATTGCTGGTGAATGCTGTGTATTCATTAAATCTCTTGCCAGCTGGCCACTATTTCCTGTCATCTGAAAGGCTTTGAATCCCTCTTTGCTTTGGGACTTGACTGGTTTTGTTAAATTGTGTTAACAGGTACTCCTGCATCATTTGTCACTGGCCTGTAGTGTTAATTGCAAAGTCGATGATAATTTGCTGTCTCTGAAAATCTCTGTGATAATTAGATGCTCTGTGGAACTCTGATTTATTGAATTTGTTCTGAAGAGGAAAAATAAAAGCATCTCAATTTTCGTTTTCAGATGCTGTTATAGATTTAATAACATACAAGGTTGTCGCCAATGCTGCAGATTTTAGAAGGAAATTGTAATAAAGTCCAGAGGGTAATATGAAGGCTAGTTTTTGTCTGTAACTACTGCTGTATAAACTGCTGATGTAACCAGCTGGAATTGTCCCAAGTTTGGGTGAGTGTTTGTCCAAAGAGAGAGAACAAATACGGTAGCCACAGTGGAAGGAATAGATAGGCTACCATTTTATTTTCACATCAGGTTTGTGTTTGCTAGCAGCTGTGCTTAGTAATAAAACTTGGAAGTTCAATTCTACAAACTGAATCCATCTGAACAGACTATACAGCAAAGCTCTCAGACCAATAGGGAGGATTTAGTTGCATTTTAGTCACAGACTCAGGTAAACCCATGTTTTCCATTAAGTCCCTGTCCTATCTTAAACTTCCACTGTTTGAAACTTCAGTGAGGTTGAATCACACCAAATATCACCCCCTAAAAGCTGCTTTTAGTCAGAGAGAGATGGTTTCCACTAGTCGCTGTTACACTACACAGCAATTTACAAGGCTGCTGTCCTGGCTGATTCCTCACACTAAGGGTGGCAGTCCCTGAGCTCAACAAGTGCAGGGATGCCTTTCCCTAGGAGTCCTTGGTTCTGGATGCTCATTCTTGCTCTCCCTGCCAAAGCCTCTGGTTTGCCATCCTTCACGTTCACAAACTGCGTTTTCTGGCTTTGTTCTTTCCCCTGTGTTTTATGATCAGTGGAACCAGCTGTCAGGCACTGGGAGGAGTGCAGCCTCTTTTCTTCTACTTTTGCATGTGTACATGGAGAGTTTTCAACCTCTGCCTTCCTAGTACTCCCAAGGCAGAAGTTGTGGTGTGATACTAGCAGAGACAAAGTCTGTATTTATTGAACTTGTGCAAATTGCAGCTTCATAACAAGCTCAAATTTAGATAAATTCTCCTGGACTTTGTTTTTCCTGGTGCAGACCAGACATTTTCAGTCTGCAATCTGCTGATAAAGAGACATCAGCAAAGTAATAATGAGCTCTTGCAGAACTAGAATTTTTATTATTTTTTTTTTTAATAGCAGCAACCTATAGTAGAGCAGAGATGAGACTCTTCCATAACATGAAAGCTAGTCTTTGCAGGTGGAATTTTAGAGGAGAACTGGGGGGGCTGCTTTGGTTTTGGGGCATTGTCCTGAAACCTTAGTACATTGCTCTAGCTCCTTCTAGTTTTCATGTCATTGAAAAGCTAAGTGAGTTTGGGAAGCAGTAGTGTCAGGAGAGACTGAAAACAGTAAAGCAGCAGAAATTTTGTGTTCTGAATTTTGAGCCCCATTTTGTTGAAGAGGCCTCCTATCAGGGAAGAACATGATGCATGAGCCTTAATGGCACATAAGAGAACCACACATAGGTCAATATCTCAATATGAAGAGTTCTTATATCTACATTAGAATCACATTTAAGCAGATTTCCATTACATAAAATAGGTCATGAACCCAGGGTTCTGCTGAAATGTCTTTCACTGTGCACTCTTCTGAGTTGCCTAGCTGTGCTTGGCTGTACTAGTCAGTTTGGAAAAATACTGGGCAAAGGAAAGAGTTGGAAAACTATTTCACAAAACTATTTCACAGTATGGAACAGACGTGCCGATTCTTGGAAATGCCACTTGGAAGTTAATTGAAAACCTTTGAAGCTTTTTTTTTTTTTTAAATCCTGGGTCTTTCTCCACCTACTTTTCACATAATTGCAATGCTGCTTTAATAAGTTTTCAAACTGGTTCAAGGGCACCTAAGATGGGATACTTTGCTTGATGTAAACTGTTGTTTGTAAGCAGCAAACCGTGGAGGTCAAGCACCCTTGTACCACAGGAACTGCAAGCTTCCCAGATTGATGTACAAATACACTTATGTGGTGGTTGAAGTTGTTACCAGACTAAAAATATGTGCTGTCTCTTCAGGCATTTTGCTTAAAATCTTCAAATCTAATTTGTTGACTCTAGTTCCCTTCATGTTCCTTTCACAATGTTCTGTCAGTTACCAAGCTTTCTGAGCAGCTGCCCACTCCCTTTGCCCCCTGAGACTATTGGGAACATGGGCTAAAGGTTGTAGACAGCCTGATGAGGAAGTTCATATTAGAGTCAAATGCAGCTGGGGAGCTTCTCCAACAGTTGGTGGAAGCTTGGTATGGTGAGAGGAAGAAAGCATTTAGGGAGGCACTGGTATAAAACATGGGAAAAAATGGGTGCAGCTGTATTCCTTCAAATCTGATGGTGACCAAAATAGCATGATAAATGCCAGTAAGATTTAGTTGATACTTTCCTAGTTAACAGAGAAAACATAAAATAAATTTGCTTTTAGAGGCTTTATTTACTGTTTGAAAGCTATAATGTAAGTGCTGTTGCTCTAGTCTGTCAACAAGCTTCATGAAAAAAACAGTTATTATATTCTTGTATTTTATAAAAAAGTTTTAACCATACTTAGTTAAGAATTTAATAGGATACTCAAATGCAAAATTCAATTCCTTTAAAATAGACAACTTCCATCAAGGAAGTTTGTTTAAAAAGGAGTGGAAAAGGCATTTACTTGCCAAGTTCAGACTTCTGTTTCTAGTGCAGCTTTTTGATATTCCTGACTTTTAAATAGACTGCAGTCTTTCCCATGCTCTAGGTGCTTGGAATTGAATGTTTTTAGCTACTGTTGACTGAGTATTGTTAGCCAGTAACTCTCAAAGTGAGACTGATTGCTTTAAGAGTGGCTTGGATACCTCTGTGTCCAATGTTCCTTAACATTGTACTTTTAGAAAAAAGTTTTGTAGAGTGACTTGTTTGTGGTTGTTTTCTCCTTTTTAAATAGCCACATAAATGTCAACAAGTTGGCACACAAGGCAGCATAACGGGGTTGCAGGATAACTGTGTCCAGTACCTTTCTGTTGTTCTTGCACCTAGATACCTTCTTAACTGAACCTCTCTTGGCCAGTATTCTTGTGATTCCTCTATACTGTGATTCCTCAGACCTGGATTAATGTGCTGGTTACTTATTACTGGGCAGGTCTGTCAGTGCCTGAGGATGTAGTGTCCCTCTTTTGGGAAACTTGTGGCTGGTAAGGCTTTTTCAAAACAAAGGATCATTTGTTGATATGCAGAGCAACAATTCAGAGACAAGAATATTGAGCCAAAAATCTAAATGTCTGTTTTGTTTTATGTGAACGTCTGTCTTGTTATGAGGCAGAGCAGGCAGTTGTGGGTTGTTTTTTTGTTTGGTTTTTTTTTCATCAGTGAATACCCATGCAGAGAGCCAGGCTGTTTTTAGGACTTCATAAATAGGGTTGCCATTACCCACACACATTCCTGTCCCTTCCACCCCTGCCATCTCCTCCCCTCCTGGAAGATGGCATAGACAGGGGAAAAACGGAATTTGGTCATTTGGGGTTTCTGGTTACAGTCTGTCAGTGATGGCATACACACAGGTGTCTGATGGAGCAGGTTCAGGCCTGTTACACAATGATACATGGGAGGTCACTGGCAGTACCCTGTGAACTAAGATGGTTCTGGATGCACAGGAGTTACATTTAATGTTTTTGCAAAATTTGTTGATTTTACATCATCTATGTTGCCCACCTGGGCTGTGCCCACATTGAACCATCCTGAACCTATCCTGTAATTTCTTTTATGGAATTTCTCCCTGGGAGCCAGCTCCCCAGCTTGCCTCTAGCTAATTTCTTCTTCCCTCTGCTTTCAGAGCAGCCTGTGTTTGAAGTTCAGAGCCGTTAGGAGAATTTGTCCAGCTGCTGTATCATGTGAAGCCGGGCAAAGTCCTTCACTCCTAACATGCTTGCTGTACAAGCTTATACGGGGGTTATCTTTCCTTCCTGTTCAGGTCAGCTTAGGCGTGGTCAGATGATTAATTTTGGTTGCTTGTACAAAACATTTCCCTCAGCCAGGGCAATGTGATGCCAGAAACAACCTGAAGTCTCAAGTGACTCCAGTTTCCCTCCCAGCAATGTCTTGATTGTATTTCGACGAAATAATTAGAGCAGGACAGCTATTAAGAAAGTGCCTGCCTGTGTGTGTAATGCTGAATTATTTTTTCTATAGCCCTAAGAAAACGTTCATTGAAGAAAATGTGGCCCTTGCATGTGGAAGAAAGAATATAGATGATATTGCAGTGTCAATTCAGGTACACAGGGTTTTATTTATTTATTTATTGTTTCAGAGCAAAGAATCAGCCTCTTGTTGTTACAGGAGGGGACTCAGTGAGCACTCTCATTTGCCACAATTGAACCTCCCTTTCTGGACCTTGGTTCGTACAAGTTCCACACTGCAGCTTCTGGCTGTGGACATGCAAACACCTTGCCTTAGCAAAATGACTCCCACTAGACTTAAGTTTAAATCTAGAGAGATGATGCTAAGGAGTTCTCTGTCATTCCCTAGCCCAAAGCCTGAATTCTGCCCTGCCAGTCAGTGATGGCTCAAATCCTAATGCCCATCCTGACTCTGGTTTCTCTGTAAACCCCTGGTCTAGGCTCATCAAAATGATTTCTCTGGGACCCATCTAAGTCTTGTAAGTTTTAGCCCTTGTGCAGTGATCCTTGACATCTCCAGACCTATGCTTTGCCAAGTAATTCCTTATTTGCTGCAGCTTTAAAGAGTTGGCCTCTGGCCCTCATTTGCTACAATCCAAATTCGGTTTAGTCTCACCCTGCCAGCTTCAGAGGAGTGTGATGTGACAGTTAAATTTCTTTCAAGTCACATTTCACATTAAGTTATAATTTGTTACTCGAATGAAATTTACATTTACAAAAATAATAGAATTTATTACTTTTGTGGTAGTCTCTCTCAAGAGAAGGAATTCTCAGGACACACCCTGATAAAGAGAAATAATCCTCTCTGCTATTGTTACTAATATAGGCAAGTTAGCAAATGAACCAGAGTTTTTTGCTAACATTTTAGTTTTCGGGCTTCAGTGATCATTGTTGCATCTTCATCAGAAGTGAAAATGTGGTCCAGTTCTGCCTGAGTTTTCTGCTTTGTTTTTCTGGTTCAGAATCCCTGCTGAGTGTCCAGAGGGCACTTGTCACACTGGTGAGGAGCAGAGGGACAGGTATGGATTTGTAGCTTTAGGGACAAAGGGGGAAGATGGTTGAACACTTATAGATTCATATCCAGATTTATCAGCTCCTATTTTAATCCTATCTTACTCAAATTATGTATGTTTAGTACATACACACATAGTATGCGTGTATTTTCATTTACTTGTACTTTATTTGCCTACTTTACATTTGAAAATTGCTATTATTCAGGCTTCAATGGTAGCTTGATTACAAGATACTGATTGTGATAAGGAAATCTGAGAGCACTGTGTCTCCTACAGCACATCTCCTACTACACAGGCAGTGCTGGCCTTTCCCAGGACTTTGGCAGAACCTATCATGGGTTTAAAACACTGTATAGAAAGTAGGCAGGTAGGCAGTGGTAGATGGATGGCCTTTCCTCTCTCACAGCAGCAAGTGGTTGATTTAAAATTATGAATGTAACAACCAGTGGATTTAAGGCTAAGTTCCAATACTGTGGTTAAGTTGAAAAAAAAAAAAGCTTAACAATATTTGGACAGAAAGTGCTAGAATTGGTTTCAAGCCTGTTTTGATTTAGTTGCCCTACAAAATATGCTTTTGAGAAGGTAGATGGGAGAAGGTATTAACAGTTGCATGGTTTAGATGATGCTATTGCAGACAGCAACATTACAAAGTCCAGAAGAGTATGTGAGTTTATTCAGATCCTGAGCAGCTCAGTTGCACAAATCTCCTGTGACTTTACAGTTGTCCTGCAGAGACTCAAAGCCTTTGTGGCCAGTGGAAAAGTGCCAAGGTGGCAGTGGCCGTAGGAGGATGATAGTCCTGCAGGAGCTTGGTGCCAGGCCAGTTTGTCCCTGGGGCCTTGCGGGAGCTCTCCAAGCTCTGAAGCTATCCAGGATTTAGAAGGATGCAGAAGTTGTGCTGTGTTCAACAGGGGCACGTGTACCATGACCTCGAAGCACGTGTTGGCAGGGACACTGCACTTTGCTGGGGCTCTTCAGAGCGGCTGCTGCTGGCGCTGGTCACAGGGCAGGGGTGGCTCCTGATGGGCTGGGAGGCGTCTGCTCCCTGCTGTGTCAGTGCCCTCTTACCTCACTGTAAGAGGAAGACATGGCATATTGCTGCAAGTGGCAACGTTGTAAGACCCACTGTAGGAAATCATATCAATTCCTGAGTTGGAGTCAGGCCAGATCAGGAAAGAAGAGCTTTTCTCAGTTCTTCTGATTTAGAAAGCAAAAGGCAAAAAAAAATTATTTGTTTCAAAAATCGTAGCCATGTATTCTGAAAATGGAAAGAATGAAGATCAAAGTGCTCTCTGAATTTAAACAAAACACCAATAAAAATAGCCAAAAATGACAGGAAATACTTTATTCATCTGGGTATTTTTTATGATTCTCCTCATGACGAGGTTTATGCATTTGTACAAAAGCAAAAAAATAGATCTGATATGAAAATGACAGATCTGGTGTTACCTCCTTAACTTACAACAATCAGTTGTTGACTAGTACCTAGAGGATGATCTGTTTTCTTAATGGCTATCATTAAATCAGTGATGTGGGTTGCTCTTCCATGATGATGCTGTTTACTTTTGAACTTAACTTTTTGCCAAGATACTGTTCTAAAGGAGTTGATAAATCCTATATGATAGTATTGCACTTGGCTCTGTATATTAGTTAAATAAGGAGAGAGATTCAGTAGAGGAACTTGCAACCCTTCTGACAAGATGGGTCATTACAGACAATGTAAGGGGAATACAGCTTTATGGTTATTTGTGATATGTATTATTTTGTGATGTTTTTCCAAAATTCCCAGACTCAAAAAATAACGTACATTATGTGGGACACAGCTAGACCATGAAAACCAAAAATAAAAGAACTGATTTTTCTTTTTTTTTTTTTTTTCCTGGCTGCTGCTCTTAAGCACTCTGATCATGTGCCTGAAAGTGGCAAGTGCAAGAAAAAAGCCACAAACCAGTGCAGATGCAACACAAAAGTGCAGTTACTGATAGATGGGTCCCTAAATCTCTAGTGGTAATTCACATTATTAGTTTAGTACTATTTCACTTCATTTATCTCATTGTATAATCAAGCTACAGATAAATAGCTGAGTCTTGAGGTACACTAAATGGCATGACATTTTGTCATGTTCCATTCTTGTTACTTGTGGTTTTGTGGAGAAAACACTAAGTTTATTTAAAAAAAACAAAACAACCCACACACAGAAAAAGAAAACATACAAAATATCTTAGTTTTTGAATGCAGTGTGAATATATATGAGATTAGGTGTTGGCTTGACTTTTATAAATTTCTAGTTTGTTCCTTGGTGAAGGCTCTGCAAAAGTAAGCTGTTTGTATGATGTACCTGTGGAATCAAGTCAGGCACGAGCCTCAGATCAGAGTATGAAGCAATTTTCTAGAAACACACTTGAGCCCCTAGGAGTGAAGGTGGCAAAAAGCTTCTGGTAAGATGTGCTTTTGGGTTGCATGTCTGTATATGAGAGCAGGTTTGAGATGCAGCTTCTGTACAGGACACTTGCACAGCATTTCCTGCACCCTTGCTGTAACCTCACAGCAGTGCAGCTCTGGGTCACTCGCTCTTGTGGTCTCAGCCAATTCTGCTAAGCCAAGTGTAACACTACAGCACTCTTAAAGGCCTTTTCTTTTTCCCCATGTGCTTGCTGTTGTGTCTTGTTTCTGTCTGAAGCTAGTAATGAGATTAATTTTACTGGTTTTTTTCTTCTACTTTCATATAAAGACTATTTCTGAGGTTAAGTGCAGTTAAAAAAAAAAACAAAAAGAAAAACCAAAACAAAGCAGAAGCCTTAAACTCACAGAGATGATTCAGCTGGCCTTCCCTTGCTTTGAAGACGTATGTTGGCATTGTGTAAAAGGTTTGTTGGCAGTTGTTTGCTCAGTGAGTGATAGGGACACTTCCATCCATGCAGGACAGGCCTTCCAAGGGCATCTTTACGTGATAGTGGTGAGGCAGGGTCAGACTGCATTCCAGGCAGCATAGCAAGTAAGGTACTGAATTGTCTCATTGCTCTTCACTGAATCAGCCATGAGGACTGGGAGTTGCAGGAAGTTCCCAAGGGTGAATTTTCACTCAGTGGACACATGATATTCATCCCTTTTCAGTATTCATCTTGGGGAGAGGGGACACCAGTATAAGATGGTAGAATGTATCCCAGCTCCAAGGAGCTGTGGAATATGTTTGGCATTGGTGTGACCCAGCAGTTTGCTACTAAAGGAGAGATGACCTGTTAAGGCCAAACCAGTTCTAGACAGCTGTTTTATTTTTGTTGCCTGAACTCCAAATACACTCTTTTATTAAGGTTAAACTAGTTTTGTTCAGCATTAGTGCTTATTTAGTACTGAGAGACTGCAGAGTGACTGGCAGCCCGCAAGTGTTCCATTCCCCAGGGAATGGTGACAATCTGCAGCTGGACAGCCAATCTCCTCTCTGTACACCCTCTAGCCATCAGAAGTCCAGAAGTTACCTGTGAGATACCAAGGTCGGCTTTGAAGCTAGCTGACACAGTCTTTGATTTTGGGAGAGCTGGGTCTGGGGGAACTTGTTAACCAGAGTATTCTTACGTGATTCATGAGTCTGGAGCCACCTCAGAACAGCAGCATGCAGAGCCCACAGCCAGCCAAACAACTTCTGTAGCTCAGCGCTCTCTATCAGCCTAGGAAGAGCTGTGTACCTTCATAAAAAAGGGGAAGGATAATCTGGTAAGACACTTTTAAGCTTTAGATATGCATCTTTAGTCTACCTATTTGCAGTAGTCTCAGAAACCATACTTCTGTTTTCGTGTCCTTGCCAAAGCATGAATAATCTCAAGATCTAAACTCCTTATAGCTCCCTAAATTAAACTTTGTACTTCTGCTACCTAATAACTGCAGAACAAAATGTTAAATTTGGACAAGCTGTGCTGACATTAAAAACAAAACAACTTGTGGTTTAGAGGTGGGAGCGAGCTGTAGAAATCTTAAAGGCAGAAATTAACAGGAGCAGGACTCTTTGGGGGAAGTAAGAGCATTAAATAATGAACCAAATAGTTCAAGCAACAAATAAAACTACTGGAGTTCTTGCAGCTTGGTGAGTTCAAGTGAGTCAGTTGTGAGAACAGCTCAGGTGAAACAAAGGAGTCTCACAGCCTCTTGCAGCTCTGAGAGAAAAGGTGGTGTCTTTGGTGGGAAATATAGTGGGCTAGGAATGGCCTGGTTTATAGTTGCTCACAAACCAGCATGATCACTTGCAAGTCATTTGCCCATTAATGCTGAAGGTGTGGCCATTAAGAAAGCAGCATTTAAGCAGGGTCTAGAAATATGAACACAGCATTTCAAGGACAGGTAAGGTTTGAAGAAAAGACAATAAATCTAATGTATGAATAGAGTAAAATGTTTGGTCTTAGCAAACCTTACAGTCCTAAAGACTGTGAAAGGAAAGCTTCTGTATATTGATCTAAACTTATGTCCTGATATGGCCAATTGTCAGCCCTCCATTCTAATAAACAAGTTGTTTTTGTTATTATTATAAAAGTATCAGGTGTAGTGACATTCCTAAAGGGTTGATCCTTTTTGACACATACAGCAAGAATTTAGATTGCACAAAGAATACAGTTTATTCTACTCCCTAGACCTGTGTACCAATTCTAATAATAGAATGATTTTTCTTTGAAGACTGACAATCAGATTAAGGTTAAATCAAGAAGAATGCTTTCAAATACTGGCCTTTTTTCTTTTTTATTTTTTTTTTTACTTGCATGCTACAATGATACATTCTATTTAATTTAAATTCTTTCACTACTGTAATGAATGGTTTGATTGCTGTACCATATTGTTATCATGATAAAGATTTTTGCTGTTTGAGAAATAACAAATGTATAATCAAGGGATAGAAGAGATTAATAGACACATATAAAATTTGTTATGAAAAAGGGTAGTGGCTGCGGACAGCAAGGAACGAGAGGAATCCACAGGGAAATGTTCATTGTAGCCAGTGTGGGGCTGCTTAGTCGTTGCTGAAACACCTGGTGACTTCATTAAGGCACCATGTTAGGTGGAGGTAAAACTAATACAAATCAACTCAAAGACCCAAAGAATTACCTGGTTTTATTTGTGAATGTTCCTGGGAAAGAATCATCTGATCATCCTCCGAGATACTCATTTGATGTTCCAGGGCATTGCAGTAACAGGCATTTCAAGTGCTCCTGCCTAGATGGCTTTTCTGTGGAAAGAATTTTAGATCTGGGTTTGCCAGTTCTTTGGAGTCATATGTTTGTGCTGAACTTGACACAAAAAAGTTGCCATACTGGACTGAAACAGAACTGTTTCAACTTAAAGCAGCAAAGTGCAGACATTTTTGTTTGCAGGATCAGGCTTTTCACACTGCAGCTGGTTGGTCTCGTTTTAGCTTCCACAGGAATTTTCTTTAGATGTAGCAATAAGGAAAAATTGCATTTCTGATAACTTAGAGTGCACAGATGTTAAATGCCAACTTCTGTGGATGTGCTTGCTCTGAAGGAGTATGCTTCCATGCTTTAGGTGGTGTTTGCTTCGAGTATATCTCATCCACTCTCTCTGGGTGAAAGGCACTCGGTATCTATCGATATTTTCATGTTAAACACCTGTTGTTGTGTTTTCTCATAGGAACATTTCACTAGATCTCTGTTTACTTGCATGGATACATGGTCAAACACACTGTTGTGTTTCCTCAGGGAAACGCTCCAGTTATGCAAAGCAAACCATGGATGTGTCCATGTTTCCCGGCTGCGCTGCTGTTTGCACTCATCAGCACCCAAGTGAGCTCTGCGCCATATTCTCTCATGAAATTGCTCGTGTAATTGGTCTGACTAGCTCACAAATAGGATTAATTTCAGTCTGCAATTGTGTACTGATTTTTAGGTGAGCAGGGGGCTCAGGTTTTTGTGGGCTCTCTACTTTGGGAGAGTTGCACTTTGGAAATACCTGTGTGAGGGCTGGGGTGGAGAAAAGGCTTGGAGCAAGTTGAGGTGATGGGATTCTGCTAAGGCAGAGGCATACCTGGGGCTTGAGCGGGCTTGTGTACTCTGGCCATATGGGAGAGCTTTTAAGTCCATTATTATTTGTTTGCTGTGGCTGTGCAACTTCCTCTTCCCCTTTGTACACAGTTTTTCTGACAGGCTGTCGCTCCATCTCTCCCGACAGAGAAAGCCAAGGACATGATACAGTTTCCTACCTTCTGTTGTTGACTTGGTTGTTTAAAGAAAGATAATTTCCCTTGGACTATGCCAGAAAAGAATCTGTATCTGCCAAGGTTCTTTGTATAGGAACAACTGTTAATACAAACAGGCTTCCTCTCAAACACCCAGGCAGTACAAATGACCACAGTGGGACAAAACCACTTTGGAAGTGAGGGAGTGCTGCCCCTCCTCCCCCACCCCTTCTTCCAAGGGTATTAACAAATTCATTGAAGGGGATGACCATTCATCTGTCATCCAGGGAGACTTCTTATGGTGAGGCATCTTCTTGCATTTCAGCTCTCAGGTAATTACTCTCCCTTTCAATAGTTTTTCTGAACACAAGCCAGTTCTTTGCCTGTGTTGAAAGAGGAGCCCAAGCCACCTTTTCGTTATATCTTGGCCTGAAGTGAGGAAGTAAGCAGTGGGAATTAAACACTGTTCTTCATTAGTTTATTTTATTAGCTCACAAAATGCAATCTTTCTTGCCAGTTTTGCATTATTCTTTCTCCATGCTTCTGCTGAGCATTTTATAAAGAGCAAGTAGGTAAGGACACTCGATTTCTTCTGGAGAAACTTACCAGCTGCAAACCAAGGCCCCAGTAAGGGTGGCGATGTGGTACTTGGGTGTCTCTAGGTAATTTAACCTTATAACTGCTGCTAAGCCTTCAGCAGTGGAGTATCCCTTGGTTCTCCAGTGTTAATTGCATGGCCCAGAGGTGTGGTGGTATTTGAAAACTGGAGAGGAAAGAAAGCCTTTGAGGCTCGAGAATTAGAGATGTGCAGAACTGCTGTCTTGCGTCATGTTGCCATGTTCCCCTGGCAGCACTGTCCTCGGTGTTTTCTGCATTTAGCTGCTAGGTTTGATAACAGGAACAGCCTGTGAGCACTTTTGCAGAGTTCAGTTTTACATTTAACAGAAGTGTAAAGTTCAGTGTCATGGAATTTCCCTGCTTGGTTGTTAAGGTAACTTGGTACAGCTCAAAGCGACATAGCCTACAGAACTGTAGGCAGAAGCCTTCCTCCCCCAGGTGAGTATGTTTAGGGGTTCAGAGCTGTCCTGGCCCTTCTCCTATGAAAACTGCAACAGAAGATCTGCTCTTGGGCTCTACCATATTTTATTTTAATTCAAATTACTTATTTGAAGGAAAACTATCTAACAGAATGTAGCTTTATAGATCTTATATTGTTGTGAAAGAGAAAAGAAGTAAAAAAATCACACGGGCCAGCTCGGGGACTCGTTTCTTTTGAAATAATTGATGACAAAATTGATGACAAAATCCCAGACCAAAAGAGATGGGAGATGCAAGGCATCTGGCAGAGTTTACAGCCCTGGGGGGTCGGCAGGCCCAGCGCAGCCTGCTGCAAACAAAGGCCGAGTGTTTTGCTGATACGATTGCAAAACATATGTTTGCCCAGGACTGTTATGATCTTGGGAATAGGCAGGAGGCCAGATTTCTGCAGCAGCAGCAGCAGCGCACTTAGTCACACAAATATCTGCAAAATGTAAACCTCCTGCGATTTCTCGGTTTAAAAGCCGTAATTATTTTGTTGCTTAAAGAGAAGGTAGAAACTCTTGCATAAGGAACAGGCGAGGGGAGCGGAAAGCCTTGTCCAAGGTGCGTCTCTACGCCGGGGAGGAGAGCGGAACGGAGCCGAGGGTGCCGAGGCTCCAGGCTGTCCTGCCGGGCCGGGTGGACTGGGGGCTGCCGCCTCTTGTGTCCCCGCCCGGGGTATTTGGTGCCATCCCGGGCACACGGAGGGAGCAGCCGGGGGGTCACGGCGAGCTCGGGTCCCGGCGGGCCAGCGCCGCTCCGCCCCTGCGCCGGGCGGGC
>VXBU01004146.1:0-22833 GCA_013400315.1 Bombycilla garrulus
TTGTAACCTAGGACACTGGTGCTTCCTTGAGAAATCCTTGCCCATGGAGAAAAAAAAGAATTATAGGAAAGGGCTGAAAAAAACCCCAACCTAACTAAAGATATCAAGATCATTACTTTTTTGTTTTGTTTTTCTAAGTATATGGAGACTAGTCTGAATCAGTGTCCAGGGCACCAACCCAGTGTTTATCATGTCTGAGCCCAAGGCAGGAGTTGCTGATCCTGACATTGACTTCCAGCTACTAGTACTGCACTGAGTGGTCTCTGGAGAAGAGCAGTTTATACTGTAAAGCTGCTGTATCAGCAGATTTTAGTGGAAAAGGGACCTCTTCACATTTGAGAGTAGAGAGGAGGGAACAATGGGGAAACAACAGAAACATCCCACAGTGACTCTTGAGTGACGTCCAGACAGGAGACCATTTTCAGCACTAAAGGCTAAGAAGAAAATGTTAATAAACAGCTAAATATTCTCTGAGCTTCTGTGGTAATTTTACACCCAGTTGCACTTGCAGCAGGAAAATTACCATAAAAAATCAATAATCTGCTTCCTTCCAAGCCTTGGCAATCCAAACTTGCTCTAAGGAAGAATACTTTGAGGAATGAAGCTATTAAAAGCAGGAAGCCTGGCTAGGGCATCAAAATCTACATCCTGATTGCAAGGAAGATCTGACTGGAACAAAGCCAGTAAGAAACCTTTCTTCAGAAGCCCAGTATGAACTCACTGTAGCAACAGGATCCATTCATTGCACTGACCCCTTCTTTTCTGCTTTCAAGTGAAAACTCTGCTTTGGACAAGGATGTAAAAATAGATTTTGTGTCCAGACTGATCTTGGTAAGAAATGCACATCAGGAGTTCCTCTCAATCCTCTTCACTCTGTCTTCTAAAGTAAACTCTTTCATGTTTTTCCTTTGTTAAGAAGAAAAAAAAAAAAAAAGTTTCATCTTTTCTTCTCACCTCATCAGTGCTATTACTTTTTACATGCAGTCACATTTATTTATAATTTCTTTCAGTTCCTCATGGCATTATTGTTGCATTCCTTCATCAATCAGTTGATCAAGTCAGAGCATCTTGGATACTTTCTGAGAGAAGGAAGAATGGACTTGTTCTGACAGCAGTAGTGTCCTGGTTCATGTGCCTGATTTTCTCAGAGGTTGAACATATCACACATGGAAGAGGGGGGTGTCAGGTTATGGCTGAAATACTGAGAACAGCCCTAAAATGCTGTATTCAGAATATGCCCTTCTTTAAGGGTTTCTGCAGGATGGCAGTGCTCTGGTTCTTCAGAGACAGATCTGCTTCAGGAAGAATCTCTAATTAGCATGTGAGGATGAGGGGAGTCTCTCTTGCTCCTCATATGTCTTTCCTGACATTGCCTCAAGGTAAAGTGAGGTACAATACAAAGCTACAAATACAATGTGTCTATAAGAATGGAAACTTGCTTGCATGTGGTGGTAAGGGAAAGATGATGGCCTGGAATAGCACCACCTGATGACTCTTCTCTTGGTAATGGGGACACTGTGGGTTCCAAAACAAACCCGACCTGTTTTGTTGCCATAATATCTCAGATCTGTTAAATGAAGAGAGTGACTTTTGCAAGCTGCTATCAGGACATGGTAACTTCCATTAGCAGCTGCAGGAATTTCTTGCCCCTCTCCTTAGGGATAGTGGAGCATTCTGAAAATGTCAGCCTGTGAAGATTTTATCAACTTTTTCTTCTCTTACCTACTCCATCCTTTCACCATTCCAAAAAATTACTGTTTTCTAACTCCTTTTTTTTTTTTTTTTCTCCTTACTATGCTGGCACTTGGCCAGGTGTAGTATAAGCTGGAGTGAAGCCAAGTAGGTTGTGCTGCTTATTTATGCTTATTTATGCAGGGGTGTTAAGATGTTGATTTTGGCAGTTCCATTACTTTCTCATCATCCATAATATGTATTATTGTTGCAGCATATAATTTAGGTGCCCAGTCATCTGAAGTTGAACTTTATTAACTGAGCTTTCAGCAGGCACATTTTCTAGTGCAGTTGACAGATTTCATAATCATTATGTAGTATTCAAAGATTTTGGGTCAGCTGTCAACCTGAAAGAATTAAGATCGCAGGGTTTGTCGTGATCGGGCTGTTGCAGTTTCTGGCATCTTCAGCAGTGATGCAGTACAGAAGTAGACACTACCATTTCCAGAATTCAGAGACTTTTTTCTGGTCAGTTAATCTCAGAAAAGATCCCTCTCAGAGCTTTCAGCAGGACAAAAAAGCAAAACCAGAAAGGGTTCAGCCAACACCTTAAATAAATGCTTCCTATAAATGAGGGCAGTTTTTTATTTCTTGGGTATCTGATATACTTTGAATAGCAGCTGCAGGAGAAAGAAGTGTGAGACTGAAGCTCAAATGCATCAAAAGTGTTATGCTGGAAGCCCAGGAGCGGAATAGACCACTGATTCTGTTAATGAAATACAGTAATCTGTGGTTTTTATTCCATGAGTTATATTCAGTTCACTTCCACTGCTTGCTTTAACCAGACAGATTTTTCTTGACTGAGTGAAGTAACCAGAAAAATATATGTTTTTGCCAGTTAATGCAGGCTAATTAGATATCAAGATTGTTAATTAGTTTTTTGGAGAGTCTCAGAGATCCTTGCAAACTGCAGCTATTGCAGAGATGCTTCAGATTTGCTCTTTTGCTGTGATGGAATGACTTCTACAGGCTTGAAGTGAATTAAGGAATGTTCTTGGGGCAGTGTCCTCTTTAGAACTTTACTAGGGCTTTGGAAAACTGCATATATTCCCATCTGCTCAGACTGTGTCCCAGACAGTTTCCAGAGCAGTCCATTTCTCGGGACAAGGTTTTGTGAATTTGGTAGATGTCATGTGTGTATTGCACTGTTAAGTCTTGGTGTCTCAGACTAAAATGTGCATTGCCAGCATGGAAAACAGTGTGACTGATGATGCTGTAATACCCAGACACCAGTGGTGTGCATCACAAGTGGGAGTGGGCAGAGAATGTTGCACAAGTTGCTTTGTACTTGCTGCCTATTAATTTGTATATTTGCATAGCTGATGCAATTCTATTTTATCAGCCTCCCTCTAGTTAGGCTCTTTTGAGATATAGTACTAATAATAATTTCTCAGTTCAAATGTCAAGTGATTTGCTTAAACATGGAGAGATTTCTGATGTATCCAGAAGACTGAGAGCTCCACAAAACATTATTGTTATCACTTGATCTATCAAATGATATATCCACTGACATACAGCCTTTGTGCTCTCAGTGTTTGTGTCTTATCCTGTAAGTTTCATATTAAGATGTCTTAATGCTAAGCAAAGTCAAGGAAGGAATAATTCAAACTATAATTTGTTTCTGTGGTGCAAAGTCTCATTTGGTTCAGAAGTAATGTGCAGTGAGCCTGTTCTTAATCTCTTTATTTGATTATCAAGGCAGCATAGAGTTTTTGGTAACTTTGCTCCCAAAATATTGTGTGTTCTCAGTATCAAGCAAATCCATGGAACATGGCAGCTATTTGCCCAAGTAATCTCTACTCAATTCATTATCTTTGCTATTTTTCTAACTATTGGTATTTTTTCTGTGCTGCTCTTTGTTCTCTCTTATTTTTTTAATTTTAATTAACTGATTAAAAAGAATATTACTATTCTGTGTCTGTAGTATTTAGCTGTTCTTATATAAGAGAAATTTTATAGTAAAATAAAAGCCAATGTTTTTTTACTGATAATACCTAATAAAGATACTGCTTGATGTATTCAGACTGTGGGACATCACCGATTTCCCTGTGGCTTCTGCTGCCACGAACTGTGGATTTACTCTGTGCAGAACTTACTGCTGCAGCCTGATGTTTTTACGGTCCTCTTACTTTACTGGTTCTTAAGAATAAAGTAACAAAGTACACTAGATGTTGCTCTTTGTATACAATGCACATGCATCATCAGACACTGTCCAAGGAGGAATTAGACCATCTTGATCTATCCTCAAAAATTCCTCACTCTGCCTTTGAGTCACAACGTGCTTTCCTTCCATGTGTGCATTTTTATCATTCTCTGTACTATGTATTGGTTGGTACAGGCACTTGAAAATTATTTTTAATGACCTAGGTTCTTCATAAATGAAAGGAGTTAGAGAGCCTTTGACACTGTAAAGCAGGTAATGAGTGCCAGCTTACTTGGCTTGTCTCTCTGCCCTTCACACCCCAGATGAACTGACCAGCTGTAGCCCATGTGCAGTCAGGTGAGGGTAGGGCCAAACCTCTCCTCCCTGCCAGCTTCCTCTGCTGTCCTCGCTGCAGCTCAAGTCCATGGCAGCACCACAGCCAGAACTGGGCTTCTCTATGGGGGAGAACACTTGCTGGGTGTGCCCACACTCCCTCTCCATGGGGGGCATGTGGGGCTGGGTGTGCTCCAGCCTCGACACCAGTAGACAGCCTGAACTTGGTCCTGCTTGAACACAGTGTAGGTGACCCATGGGCAGAAATTTGGACACAAAGGTTTTGGGTCAGAGTACACTGCACCCTTCTCTAGCATGAGTACAGAGGGTAGTAGAGCTTCCAAAAATTTAATTCCCTTGTCTTTGAAAATATCTACAGAAGTAGTGATGATTGCCTGTTATGGGACACTTGTGTTTGTTTTTCATGCCTTTTGAGAACTAGATGGGAGCCCATTGTGTTGGATAGGAGCTGCAAGCCTGACACCAGTTAATTTTGTTGCTCATCATTATTGGAGGAGGGGACAGAGTGAGTTGTCCTTCTCTTTGCTTTTCCCGGTCTCAATGTCAGCTGTGTCTCCTCTCTTTTCAGGTGTGCCAATGCTGTTTGTTGTCCTCTGGGGAACTGTCAAGTACCTTTATGAAGATGAGGGGTTGGTTTAGTTCTGATTTTTATAGCTATCTCATTTGTGCTGTATGTGTGCACCAGCAGGTCACTGTTTGCTTTCTGTTCAGTGTGGTTTGCTTTAGCAATGCGCTGAAACCTCACATAATTGCCTCTGTTTTGTCTGAAGGTCTTGCATAACGTTTCAGAAAGGAGCATATGTTTTTTTCTGATCAGAATTTTCTGCATGTCCGAATGAATCTATTCTTTTGCAGGTCAAGGAAAGGTATGTTTTGTTTTTCTGTACTTAAAGTATCAACAGTAGCAGTCATCCCACCCAACCAAGACCACTCCTGATTCTGTGCCTTTGGCAGTAGCCTTTACAGTTGTTTCAGAAGAAGACAGCAACCTCCCACAGGATGTTGCCTACAATGTGTAGTGATTAGCCCATGCGTAGCAGCAGAGAAGCGATTGCCTTTTCTTGTTTAAGCTCCCATTATTTAGATTTTCCTAAAATAAAGGCACATTCTCTGTCTGCTTATGTTAGTCTTGCTGAAGTCAACTATGTCACGCACAAGACTGCTGTGAAACATCAAATTCTTTTTGTCTGTTTTTACCGTGGTGGCTGTTCTGGAAAAAGTACCTTTGTATATGCTTTATAAATAGCTGTTTTGCAAATAGCACTGTAGCTTGTTGGTTTTGGGATTTTTTTGGTTTATTTTAAAGGGAGGAAAGTAGCTGATTCTTTTTAGAGATAGTGGCTGCCTAGAAATATTTGGGTAGCTTTCTTTGTGGAAAAGAAATAAATCTATGCGCTTTCATTTTTATTTTGAATTTATTATTTAAGAGGTTTTCCTCTTACTTAGTTTGCAAACTACCCAGCCAACACTTTTGTAGAGAATCCTTTTCTTTTTTCCTCCCAGACACAGTTATTGCTGGAGAGATACTGCAATGTGAAAATTCAGTTTAGTCAGAGCCACCTCCAAACTGTTTTCTGGTGTTTCTGAATATGAATAACCAGCTTTGTTTTATGTGTGTGTGTGTTCCTCATAGTACTGAACCAGTTCAGTCAAAGCTGCCTTTCTGGCTTAAGCAATGCTAGGATTTTTTTACTTTCCTTTTCAAGGTTGACTTGATGATACTCTGTGGCAAGATTGTGGCTGTACTGATGTACAGCAAGTTTCGTTGAAATTATCAGAATAGGTGTAGAGACCATGCAGACTCTGAACCGGCAACGTTCCATGGGCGTATCTTCCCATTGATGTAGAAAATGTATTCAAAGTGCTCATGCTGAGCCTCCCATATTATGCAGTGCTCAGAGCTGATTTATATTTTCTATTAAGGAAAACTGTCACTCACTGCCTTCAGCAGACCTTAAAAGGGGCAATTTTGCACATTATTGAATTTTCTAAATCTTGTCTAAATATTTGCAAAATAAAGCAATAAATAACCACGTGCAGCAGCTGCTCTGAAAGGCAAGATTTCTGTGCCTTGGGCAGGCATTTGCGGGAGTAGCCAGGAATATCTTTCATGGTGTTTGCCATAGCTCTGTCACCATGCAGCAGGCTGTAAATTTAATTTGTGTTTTAACTACTTCCGTGGCTATGAAGAATAACTAGAAATAAATGTGGTCAGGGCTAGGAATCTGAGGCAGTCCTGTGAACATAGCCATTTGAGTAAAGGACTCAAGCCTGCAAGAATTGATTGCACACTAGCAGCTTCTTTCCTTACATGTGCAAGTATAAACTCCTTTAGAATGCAATTAGTGTTTTCAAAAGTGGGCTATTCAAAAATATTTTGTCTAGATTACAAGTACAATTAAAGGCAAGCTGTTGTTTTAGTTATTAGACTGTGCCTAAAAAGCTGATACTTACACATTTTTGCTTCTGTCTGCAATTCAAGGTAAAAATTGTGTTTTCACTTTCAGAAGGTGAATACTGGATTGATAAGCAAAGGCAGATACATCCCACTAGCATTTTTTTCACTGGACAAATTCTCCATTCATGGCTCTAAGGCTATTAGTTGCCAAGCATCTTCTGAGAGGTGCCGAGCAAACTGTAGAGATATAGATCCCAAGTACAATAGATATTGGTGTATTTATCAGTGTGGCAATCACAGAAAGCACAGACAGACAAGAAATCATGTAGAGATCTACCAGTTTTATTTTCTGGTTGCTTCAATAGCCATGACACCTTAATTGACCTTTAATGTGGTTTTTTTTTTATTGCACATATTTGTATAAATTTAAAGGTAGGTACAATTCACGTGTGCCAGAGGAAGCAAATTAACATAAAAATGTAGCAGAGTTAATGTAAAGAATTGTTTCTCAGTCTCTGTTATTATAAAGAAATTTTTAATTGCCTCTGCATCTACTGTTGCTAGTGAGAAAATTAGAACTCCACTTCCAGCTATGCCTATTATCCCATCAGTCTTGAGGTATTCAAATAAAGTTAATCTCAAAGGCTCTGTGAAGCTGGCTCCCAGTCACGTGTCGCAATTAAAAAGTTCTGTAACTCAGAATCTGGCTCAGGTACACTGACTGCACACAGTCTGCACACCTTTTTTGGCCAGTACCTAAAACACAATTAAACTGGAGGCTGTAGAGCTGCTGGTGGCAATAATGTGCTTTTTGTATGCATTAAACTGAAACTGAAGGAAAAACAATATCCTGAGCCCTTCTTGGACTTGCAGTCCCTGCAAGGGAATGTGGAATTGCCACAGTCAAGCTGCTACTCTTCCCTCTCTAGTAAGTGAGCATGTGTGGGTGTGTGCTTCTAGCATGGGTCCTTCCCAGGTTCTACATTGTTTGTTCTTTTCTCTTAGCCTGTCCCCCTATGAGGCTGGGGAGGGTTTCAGCTCCACCAGCATCACCCAAGCTGAACTTTCATAGGTCTGTTAAGAAGCCTTAGGGAAAACTTGTGCATATGTGTGTTTTGGCAGAACAGATTTGGAGACCTTTTTTTGGGAAGGAACCTGTGTTTTATGTAGTGCTGTTTCCTAGTTTGTTTCCCAGCCTGTGTAGCTCAGAAACCTGGTGGCTTTACTGGTAACTGTTCCTTATGAGTAATGCTGAGCAGGAGGCTAACAAAGTTATTTCATAGAAATATTAAGAATGCTGTCACTGCAGCAACAAGTGAAGTGGGATGTGAGCACTGCCCTAACACCTGGGCCATCCTACACATACATGGCCCATCAGACAGTGGTGGTGGCTGGCTGTGGCCAGAGGAAAGGAACTAGATGTACAGACCCTCAGTTTAAGGTTCACTTCAGACCAGTGATCCCAAACTGTGGCTGCCAGGACTTTTCTTTACATTTTTCTCCTGTATTGCTCAAGGAGACAGGAATTTTAAAAGCTAAAATGAGACTCATGTGGTAAATGAAGTATTATATTGCTGCAGCATGCTACTTACTTGGGAGAGGGCTCAGGTCAGCAAAAGTTAGAAACTATTGCTCCCATTTTTTATTTTACTTCTTTATAATATTTAAAACTCCCAGTGGCCCTTAAACCTTGTGCATGTGCACTGAAGGAGCTGGAGTTTGTAGCTGCAATTGCTTTCCCATGGTTGAAATTAGTAACTCCTTTTTGAAAATAAGGACAGATAAAATAGATGACTGATCTCAATATTGATATGAGAATAATGATGGTAAATAATAGGATAAAACTAACAAGCAGTTAAATAAGATGATCTGACATTGGAGACTGAAGAATTATAAAAAATAGTGTAGGATAAGGAAGCTAAGAATGGCAGCGGAAAGACCAGACTCAAACAGATCCCCCCGCCTTCTCCTTTCAGCCAAATGACAAATTTGACCTTGGTTTTAATGGAGTAAATCTTCACAATTAATGGATGATAATTCATAGCAAATTGTGAAGGAGAGCTAGCCATTAGTGGGCAAGAAAGGCTGGTGAGTAGTATCCAGTTGGATTATGATAACTGCAATAGTACGAAACACTCAATGTTTCTCAGAAGCAGCTGCTTCTGTTTCCATGTCAGCATGATGTACTTTCCTGGTATCTAGTCCTTAATATTGTTCTCCATCTGCATTGCTGGAAAAGAATGAAAAGCAGGAGATTTTAGTAATGTACTGAAACTTCATCTCCTTTTTGTCCTCCTACTAGTTGCTGGACCAGGAACTATAACATGAATTACTGGCTAATCATCAGACTGCCCATTCTCATCGCCATCGGGGTGAGTCTGAGGCGTGTGCTGTGAGATGGCAGATTTCCCTGGGAACAGCACGATATAGTACAAAGATGCATGCGTGGCCATTGTGCATGTCCAAAGGCTAATAACCTTTGAGGCTATTGACATTTTCATTCAGAAATGTAATTTTATGAAGCCAAGTTGTTTTCTGTCACTGAAATTCCAGACTAGAATTTTGCTTCTTTAATTTTGCCACAAGCTGTCATGTTGTAGTGGCAGGACATGATAACAGAACAGCATGCTGCAGCAATCCCATTAACTCCCCTGTGAGCAGGAGGTATGGAAGGTAGTTAGGGGAGACCAAAGGTGCTATTTCAGATACTGGGCTACAAAAGAGCTGCAAAATGTGTGGCCTTGTGTAGAAATGTTCTGCAGGCACAATACTGCGTCAGGCCCAGACCTCCAGACAAGGCAATGGGCCAAACCTATGCCTTTACTGTGTCTCACTCCCCAGAGAGTAAGTAGGGTCCCCTGCTTTGTAATGAAGTGCCTGTATTTTCAAGGATGGCTTGTGCATTCACATTTAGACCAGAGTTCCATAGCAAGGACTTGAGTTCTAAGGCAAATTCAGGAGCTGCTGCATAGCAGGATGCACAGAGACCTACACACACATACACAAAACAGTCTTTTTGGGTATTTAGGCACATAGGTTTATTGATGGTGATATAAATTCTTCTTTCATTTCTCCAGGTGAATTTCCTCATCTTCATCAGAGTTATTTGCATCATCATCTCCAAACTGCAGGCTAATCTGATGTGCAAAACTGACATAAAATGCAGGTATGTCTTAAGGTGGTCTGACACTTTTCGTGCTCATCAGAATGAAAGCAGACAAAGTCATATATGAAAAGAGTGGGTTGACAAAGGTTGGTTAAAGACCACAGCCCTTGAGCAGTGCACAGGTATGGTGTCATGCATTGGTGTAAAGTCTCAGTGAAACCAGACAGGTATTTCACCTGTGTTATAAACAGAAGGCTTGATGTCGGTCACTTTACAGTCTTCCATTCAACTGGATGTATGTTAATTAAGCAGATATTTTAAAAATACCCGCAGCACATTCAAGTACTGAATGTTAGAGTCCTTGAAATCACCCAGAAAGGGCAGGAAAGCTGGTGTAAAGGCTGGAAGGAATGTCCTGTGAGGAGTGGCTGAGGACTTCTGACTGGTCTAGTTTGGAGCAAAGGGCTCTGAGGGATGACCTCATTCCCTTCTACAGCCCCCTGAGGAGTAGAAGTGGAGAGGGAGGTGCCGAGCTCTTCTCCATGATATCCAGTGATAGGACATATGGGAATGGTTCAAAGCTGCACCAAGGGAGGTTCAGATTGGACATTAGGAAGCATTTCTTAGAGGATGGTCAAACCCCTGGAACAGGCTTCCTAGCGGGGTGGTCAATGTGCCAAGCCTGTCAGTGTTTGAGACATTTGGATAGTGCCCTTAAGAATGTGCTTTAAGTTTTGAACAGGTGGTTGTCATAGGTTCCTCTGAGCTGAAAAATCCTATCTTATTCTAATTTGAACAAAATAATATGAGTTGATACAAATAAAAGCTTTCACTTCAAGGAAGACAAGATGGGATCATTTTGAGTTTTGTTCCTTGTTCTTCTTGCCAGTTATTATTGGGAAAACTTTCAATCTTGAATGCATGCGATGTTTCAAGACAAATGTCAGGGCTGTCACAGATATGTTCAATTTCTGGTTTGTAGTCAGTATATCCCTGTCTGTATTCTCCCTGTTACTTAATCACCTTGCTAAGATTGATGGTTGCATCCTTCATTTCTGCATCTTGACTTTTTATTGCAGTCCGAAAAACAATGTAAGAATAGCAACTTAGCTCTTGAAGTGTGGAGCTACATGCTGTGGTAGCTGGACTGCTGTTGGCTCTGGACTTAGCTGTTTTACATTGGGCATTTTGGTGCTGCAGTCTTCTAAACTAGATGCAGAACATATTTTGGTGATTTCTTATCCGTGTAGAGTCACGGTGTATGTTACCTACCTTCTTTACCTCACGTGAAATTTTGGAAGTCCTAATGTGTCTTGAGAGTTCAAAGCAAAGATGAGGACTTGTCTGAGCTGGAGACATTGATTCCAAGCCCACTTGTACAGAAAATGGCGTATTTTCAGAGGGTCACAGTGAAAAGACAAGGGCAGAGGTCACAAGTTATGGCAAGAGAAATTCCCCTTGCATGTCAGGTGAAAATAAATTCACAGTCGGAATAGTCAGATGCTGGAAGAGAGGCCCAGTGGGGCTTTGGAGGACCTTGGAAATACTCAAAATTGGACAGAGCCTTGAGTAACCTGCTGTGAACTGGAGTTGGGCTAGAGACATCCAGAGCTGCCTTCCAACCTGAATAGTTACATGATTCAGAACAGCAGCCAATGGCCCTCAGGCACACAAGATCTACAAAAGTCTGACAGCCCTGCTAAGTGAGTGATTTTGCATCTACTGACTTGCCTCTAGACAGGTTATTGTGAGATGTTGGTATGTTCTGTGGCCCAGGAAGCTTCCACATGATCCCCAAGCATCTTTCACTAACCTGTTGGGTGGCTGGCATGTATGTCTATCAAAAGAGAGTTGAGGATCATTCTTGTGAATTTTTTCCCTGTGGTTATATACCTTGAACTCTCTCACAGGTGAAGAATAATTTATTTCAGACTGGTTATTTCTCATCCTTTGCTAGCTGTGTCTTTGAATTTGCCATCACTCATTTTAAGACAGTTTGATTGCTTGACAAAGTGTTCTGCAGTTACAGATAGTTACAATGTTTAGAAGATTTAACACACTGCAGAGGTGGGAAGGAATACCAAGTACTCCGCCCTTTGCCAAGATATTTTTAAAAGATTCCAGTTATTGAGATTATGTCTTTCAGGTCATCAAGAAGGTAGGTTTTGGTTGTCTTTCCCAATTACAGGAGAAAAGAATACAGAGGAAAGCCATCACACGTACAAGAAAGCACATGGCTTCTTACTGAGTTTGGAAGATTTTCTAGGTGAAATCCAGTAGCTGGATATGGAGCTTAGCTTTCACCAATAAATAGTCTGCAGTGAAGTGGTAGGGGAAGTTAAAACTTGAGGGAACTTACTAAGTTTATTTTGAGGAGGTTTTTATCCTACAGCCTCAGTAGGGCGACCCTGCGTCACAAAGTGGTGCAGCTACTTACCAAAGTTGAAGCTGTGTCAGAAACAGAATGCAGAAACAGTGGCTCTTGGTGATCATTTGAATTAACAATGGTCTATTCAGCGGCACTATGGTTTTTAATTTCTTTGTGATCTTAGGTTGGCCAAGTCTACGCTGACTCTGATCCCACTGCTGGGAACCCACGAGGTCATCTTTGCCTTTATTACTGATGAGCATGCCAGAGGGATGCTGCGCTTTGTGAAGCTTTTTACTGAGCTCTCCTTTGCTTCATTCCAGGTAGCACTCACAGTGTGCCCGTGGGCGTAAGATATTTTTTAACAGATATTTGAGGACCTGCTTTCTCTTTCATTCATTGCATGCTCTCCATTCCTTATATTTCTCAGTTTAGCACTGGATGTTACAGGATTGTGACAATGGAAGGGAAAGTGTAAGGACTAATTTTTAAGCAGCCAATTTTACTGCAACAAGCTGGTAATCCTGTCCACATATTAATATTTACTTCCTATGATTCACCTCAGGGCAATAACAAAATTGTCTGTGATTTCCTGTATTTGTACAGTGGCATTGCTGAAAGCACATTTTGTGCTTTCTCCAGTGTTTCTGATATTCCTTGGAAAATCCGTGCTGGGAGAGGTAACTGTCTCCAGCTGTAATTGCGTGTGAGGAGGGCGTAGGCTTATTGTGATTTTTATTTAACTGTTGCCTTAGGTAAAGCCATTTCAAATGAGTTTTCTTGTCTAAGGAAATCATTATTCTGTTTCCCTGCACACTCCATCATTCCCTGCTTATCAAGCATGGAACTGTATTTAAGATTGCTGTGAATTATTCATTTATGAAGTGTTTAAGACTTGAAACCTTTGCTTTGTAAAGAAGAAGGGGAAAGAAATCACTAGACAAAAATAACAGATTAAAGGAAACAACAGCTCCTTTTTCCGAAGATCATGTGCTTTGAGACATAGTTTGGTGAAACTTCCACTCTGCCGTCAGAGTTTACAGAGACCAAGGACTCTCCTCCTTTCAGTCTTATCAGAGACATGTCAGTGTGGAGGCTCTGGCCCTCAGCTACTGAGTTTGGCAAAGTGAGGAAACTGCTCTGCTCACTGTTCTGGTTTTTGTTGATTTCAGGGGCTGATGGTTGCAATTCTTTACTGTTTCATCAATAATGAGGTAAGAGAGATACTATTTGTTCCAATTTGCTTTATCAGCATACACTGTAGGAAAAGGAAATTGAAAATGGTCTTGAACTGCTAAATTGTCCTTGTTCAGGACTTTTCTTTTTTTTTTTTCACAGATCCTTCCCTGCACAGCTTTGTGGGATAACTCATCAGACAAAATGTGTTTGGAAGGAATTCAGGCAGTATAATTTATGGTCACTATTTGTAGATGTGGAATCTCACAAATATTCTTGCTTACAATAGTGTAGTTTGCACTGGTGGATTCTTTAATTAAAAATTACAGCTGCTCTTCTTAATCTGTTTTATAATCCTTCTTGCTTGTTCTTATGAATGTGAGAGTGGAGCCTATTTTATTCTATGAACTCAGCTCTGCTTGCTGGTGAAGTTGGAGAATCCTCATGGCTATTGCTGTACCATTAGGTTTCATTTAGTTTCCCTGTGGCCCAGCTGCTTGAAGGCCTCATCACGGTCTTATTAAAACTGAACTTCATAGAGTGGTAAACTCTCAGACCCAGAAGAGATGTACCTTTAGCTTTCAGTTAATTGATTGCAAGTACCATCTTCTGTGGCTTCTGCTGAATCCTAGCTTTGTTGTGGGAAAGGGTACTGTTCAGTTTCAGTATTGCAGGAATCTCTCACGTTATCTTCTAAGTGATTATTATTATTTATTCATTTATTCAGCAGTCAGGTTTGTAAAGGAAGCAAACACTACTCAGTCGCTACATTATTAAATGCATACCAATACGTTTTACACTCACAATAATTCTAATTTTAATGATGACATGGTAAGTCAAGGTCACTTATTGAGAGACAGACCTCATCAAGGAATTGGAATCAGTAAAAAAATGTGCTACTTGTGTCATTATGGCCAGAAAAGCAGCAGGCATCCCGAGTTAAGCCTTGCAGGAGTCTGCTCACTTTCCTAGGTTTTAGGTAAGATTTTATTGAAGTGAACCTATTAACTGTACTGCTTACCAAAATGAGAGGTGAGTAGCAGCAGGCTTCTCTGTTCGGAATGAATGCCATTTGCTGCATGTCATGAATTAGAGAATATTTGTTTCAAATTCCTTATATGGCTTTCCAGGTGTATTTCAATCCTGAGATGCAGCACCGTCTGCTGGTAGATCATGTATTTCTTTTGATTCACCTGGGTATTTGCTCATACATCCCATGTGCAGCTGCAGCCAGGCCTCTCATGTGTAATGCTCAATAACTTCCTTCACATGAAATAAAGGCAAAGTTACATCATAACCCAAACTTTATTTCAAGGCCTCAAACAGGCAGGCTTGTTTAATTTGAGGGAGCTTACTGTGTAATGAGCTACCTATGTTTCTAAGAAATGCTCCAAATCTCTTGTTACTATAATTCTCTTGCTTTTGTAATGTAGTTTATAAAAGCTAACCACAATGAGTTCAGCTTCACTGACAATCTAGGATGAATTATTTTGTGTGTTCCAACTTTTGTTCAAAGAGGGGAATAGGATTTTGTCAAACCCAGTAATCAACATCCATAAAAAAAATCTCTGTAAAGAGTTTGATTAAGTAAAGTCTGTTCTAAACTATACGAGAATTCTTTTCCTAACCTAAATGAGAAACTGTCTTCTGAAACACTGTATGTTTCCAAAGACTATCCTTGTTTGCAATGTGGTATACATTTTTTTTGTTTGTTTGTGACTCATTTACTCCTTTTTCCTTAATCATACAGAATGAAAGTTCTTTGCAAGTCCTGGTGCCCAGATCAATAGCAGAAATGAAGATAGAAGTGATATTAATGTCCTTTTCTAATATCTACTTTTGAAAAAAATAGAATTTGTTCAGGTTTCAGTCTTATTTTGCCTGAAGGATTCTGAATTTTCTCTGAACTTGCTCTGAAGCCAACAGTAGTCTCAGGAGATTGCCTGTTACCACTTTTTTTTTTTTTTTTTTTTTTTTTTTAAANNNTTTTCAAAATGGGCTGGGCTTAATATGGCCAGATTTTGGCTGTTAGTGCTCCTTTCTATAAGAAATATTTTGAACCACAGCAATGCTGCCTTTTTCCACACTTAGTTGAAGATGGTTCAGGTTTCATTTTTTGTAGCTTGGTTCTCCTTTTTGCCTTCTTGTCACAATGGAATTATGATTCAGTCTCTTCTAATTTAAAGAATCTGTCCTGATGCCAGGACTCCTGAGTTCTTGAAATACTGCCCAATCCTCCCTTTTGCTATTAATTTCTTTTCATTCTCTATACAGACTATTAATTAAACTCTTCCATCAGCTCAATTCCATCTCATTTTAGACCTGCTTTCATTTCACTATCACTTGCTGCATTTTGGGGGGGTTTTTTTGGCCAAAATTTAGTGCTCCTTAGATTCCAAATACATTGCCACACTGTCAACTTCCTTCCCCATTAGCTGCGTAAAGCTCAGTTGAGAGCTCTCTGTGAGAGATCTTCTCCTGCTTTAACCTCCATGGCATCTTTTTCAAGTTCTCCCATCTCCTTCCTTTCTCTTTTAATATAACCTACACAAAAATTTTTCTTCCCCTTTCTCATGTCATGGTTTAACCTCAGACAGCAGCTATGCACCACGCAGCCACTTGCTCACTCAATTTTGGTGCAATGGGGAAGAGAATTGAAGGAATGAAAGTGAGAAAACTCTTGGGTTGAGATAAAGACAATTTAATAGGTTAAAGCAAAGCAAGACATGGAATTCATTTACTACTTCCCACTGCCAGGCAGGTGTCCTCCCAACTTCTTGCACACCTCCAGCCTGCTGTCAGGGTGGGAGGAGAAGCTGAAAAGGCCTTGACACTGTGCAAGCCCTGCTCAGCAATAACAAAAGCATCTCTATATTACTAACACTGTTTCCAGCACAAATACAAAACACATCCCCATATTAGCTGCTGTGAAGAAAATTAACTCTACTCCAGCCAAAATCATGGGAGTTTTGCTCCTGGTATCCTGTTTCCTGTATAGCTTATTTCTGGGCAATCTTATCAACACAGGTAAGTTAGTAGGATAATTATTTTGCTGAAAGATCTGTAGATCTACTTCTGTTCTCAGGAACTGCCTCTGCAAAATAAATCTCAGTCAATTGCCTTGCTTATACATTCAAAGCCATGTAGGCAAAAGCTCAGTTCAACTGCTGAGCAGTTCAAATCAGAGCTTCTCCCTACCCTCTTCCTAACCCCTGCAGAGAAAACTGATGTTATGCCAGTCATATCCATTGCTAAGATAGACCCATTCCATTCCAGTCTTTTGTTCAGGTCTTCCATTCACTTTATCTCAATTTTTCAGTCTATTTGTATCTTTGCTCAAGCCTGTCATGTCCAGCTGGAGTAAAGACTTATTTCCTCCCTTTGACTGACGTAAAGGCACCTATTTCTATTCTCATTGACTTACTCCCTCAGTCACTACCGTCATGCTTTCATTCAGGATTTGCCAGTAAATGTCTACAACAGCTTTTTCCCAGTGCTGCCTTATTGTTTTCCATTCCCACAAAAGATGCCAAGTGCTGGAGTGGTAATATGGTCAATTCTTTTCCTGCAGATACTGTGGTTCCTGCATATCTGCCTTTGTCTGACCATTCTCCCTCATTCTTCTATGCCAAGCTATCCCAGACACACTGTCTTTCTCTGTTGTCTTTGTGCACCTTTTGACACAACAAACACCCCTTAGCATGCTAAAATACAAGCATCTGTCTCAGCATCTTTTCTTCTGGCCCATTTGGTTGTGACAGTGGAGGTCAGATTCGGGATTCTGACACATTGTCAGAAACACAGAGATGCAGCTGGTTCCCTCAGGACATTCAATACAAGGGCTGTGGCGCAGAGCTGACAAGCACTGATACAGAGGTACCCACCAGGGGAAGACAATTGGGTTTGTAAGGCTTTGCTCCTTTTTTAGGACTGCCTTTCAAAATCAGTATTTCACAGTGAACAAGCAAAGAAAGCAGATATAGAGCAGCTGGTTCCCTAGGAAGTTTCCCTCAGAATATGAAGGTTTCAACAGCCTGGGCATGATGACAAACCTATGCTGAAACTGCTGTCAACCTACTTAGTCTCTTGGTAGTCAGTACAAGATCCTAAAATAAAAGAAAAGGCTCCCCAGAGAAAGCTCTCTTAAGTGACCCATCTACAGTGAGCTTACTTCCAGGCTGAAATACACACCATAATGAACTTATTACTATGGTTACACTCCTGCCTTGATCTAGAGTAACAAGTGTGAAATTTTATGTCCTCTGCCTTGTGTTAAAAGCTAATGGAGGTTCTTACTTCAGTCAAGTGGCAAGAACTTTCCCTGTGGAACAGGAAGATCTAATTCTGTTCTTGTTTAGCCATTACAAAATCCTGGATAAACTTGCAAGTGCAGAGGTTACACAGTTTAACCCAGAACTTGTGACTAGATGAGCATACTTTGTAGCTTTAAGAAAAGCTAGTAGAGAATGAGATACTGTAATTGCTATTTGAAAGGGGAACAAATACAGACTCTAACTTGCTTAAGTGTTGTTTTCGATTCTGAATAAACATTTGGTTTTGTATGAAATAAAAAGAACCCACACAAATATTCAAAGAAGAAAAATAATCCAGGACATAATAACGTTTAAATCAAACCAGAATTTAGAACTCTTAAGAATGAATACCTGTGGTGCAATATTGAGCAGAAAGCCAGTCTTTTCAGCTGTTTCATGGCTGATAAGCAAAGTCAGCTTAATTGTTAGTACTGGTAGGATATAGAGTACAATCAGTATTGCAGGTGAATACAATTCAGAGCAAAATAATGAAGTTAAGATTTTCTGGTGCATAAAAGATCTTTTTTCCTACAAGTAAAAATGAATGTCATCATTATTTTAAATGTGGAATGGCCTACAATAGATTAATGAGATAATTGGATAATTGGAAGCAATAATATTGCAGGTTTAAAGCTTTTCTCAGCTTTTCTCAGTAGTGTGTTATCCTTGCTTTTTTTCTGATGGAGTAATTTAAAGTGCTGATTAGCTCTACATTCATTTCTTTTGTTTCCTTCTTTGCTTCTGTTAGGTTCAGATGGAGTTTCGGAAAAGCTGGGAGCGCTGGAGATTGGAACACTTATATGTCCAGAGAGACAGCAGTATGAAACCTCTGAAGTGTCCGGCCAGCAGCATCAGTAGTGGGGGCACAGTAGGCAGCAGTGTCTATGCTGCCACTTGTCAGGCCACATTCAGCTGAGATTTCTGCAGGTGAATCAGGCTGAGAACAATGAACTGTATAATATACCTGAAATACCTGAAACCCTTAAATACCCAAGCAAGTGGCTTAAGTTTGCCATCTCCAGCAAGAAACTTAAGCGTATGCTGCTCATCGCCTGCAGGCTGTTGGACAAAGGTTTCTAGGGAAAGCAATCTGCTAATGTAATCAACGCATCAGAGGAAAAATTGGTCATGTCTAAAGTAAGTTAAGAGTTTCTTCCTATTTGCACACAAGGCCTCCGGGAGTCCAAAACTTGAGCATAGCATTGATCCAGTCTGAAACCACAGGGTCAATGGCTTATTACTGTTGAGTGGGTGAGCTGAGTGATCAACTGATTAAATTACAAGGATATAGAATATTCTTATTGCCAAAAAGTACATTTAGACTTTTCTGGGGCTAGAGTAAGGTGCCATCACCATTTTTAGAAAAAAACCAATTTACTGAGACACAACTTACGTTTCAGGGAAGAATCAGTTTTGTAGCAGGGGTTTCCCAAAGTTGAAGTTGAAAATATGCTAATCTGTTTTCTGGGTAGGTGAAGAACAGCATCCTGAGGGTGTATCAATATACAGCAGGTAGTGTAGCGAACACTTCTGAATGCTATCTTTTAAGCTTCACTTTTAAAAAATATAAATACCCAAACAAAACGAAAATGCCGTATCTGTTAGGAACCTTCTCTGCTAGGAATAGGTGCACGTTATCTCTGTTGACATGGATGGAAGTGCCCTCTGCATGCACAGCCCTTCCATTGTCAGTGCGAGTCTGCCCACCTGCTGGGCACAAGGCGTTCACAGGGATGGAGTGATGGTTTGTGATGGTTTGTGTTTCAAGAGAACGTTTCCTGTCTGAGCTTTACTGTGCTTCTTGTGGGTGCAAACTCACAGAAGGAAGTCAGCTTGCAGCCACTGCTGGTCTCAGCAGACCTCGTTGCAAAGATTCGGTAGTTGGAAGTGTGTACTCACCTTGGTTTCCCCTCCGGCAGTGGTTCTTCTCTCCTGTGACACGAGGTACCCGCGCGACCCTTGCGCAGGGTGCGGGTTCAGGACCAAGAACAGCTCCCGACCCCCTTCCCGGGCTGGGCTGCCGTTCTCCAGAGCCTGCCAGCTTCCCATCAGCGGCATTCCAAAAAAACACCAAACAAAAGCAACAACTCCAAACAAAAAATCCTAAACTCCATGAGCTTTTTCCGTCTGTTTAAAACAACAAGGGCTCATGCAGTGACTGCTTCTGCACTGTGTAGTGTGTTCCCTCCCTGATGTTGACAAGAGTTGCTGGGGACAAGCAGAAGTACCTTTAGAAGCAGGATGTGATAGGTTGCATCACTCAGTAACAAGCTTTGCACATCTTTACTCTGCTCTTGGGCTCCCTTTACAACAGAGGCAAAGTGCCAAAGACTAGCTCTGAGAATCTCCCTGCTCACAGATTTCTTGTAATAAACAAGTAACTTCCGTGGCAAAGCAGTTACAACTACTCAGCAGAAATAACCCTCCCTATTTTCAAGTCTCTTTGCACTTGCATTCACAGCCTCTATTACCAAGAAAGTGGATTGGATATTCTGGGATCTAACTTAAGCATTTTACCTGCCTGAAGCTAGATTGCTTTGCATGGGATTATTTAATCATTGTATTAGAATCCTAATTGCCAACAGCATGGATTAGTTTTGTGATCACAAGGTTAGAATTGAATTAAAGAGGATGTGTTACCTTCTTCTGCTCTAATGCTTGTAATTGAGCTCCAGGGAGAAAGACATGTTTGCAGAAATCCACCACAGTTCTCAGGCTGGCTTATGTGTCTTCAGCATGCTGGCTTCTCTGCAGGCTGCTTCCAGGCCTTCCCTCCCTAACATCAGTTGCAAAGCTGACTGGAATGAAGCACTTCAGGTTCTCCTGTATATTTAATAACTAGCTTCTGTGCTGTGTGACCATCTATACAACACTTGTCTACTACATGCAGGCATTAACTGCTGTCCTACAAGTTAACTTATTAGCTTCCTGTATGTACAGAGTATGCTTTGATGATTCTAACATCTACCCTGAAGTGCTCAGAATAGGAGAAAAGTACTGAAGGTTGTTGCTGGCAGGTGTAAGGGCAGCATGGTAACAGATGCAATTTACAGCTGTGGCTTAATGCACACTGGTGGGAATAATTTCCCTCATTAATACTCAAGAGTGGATGCTGGTCTGACTCAGTTGTGTGCAAACCTGGGAAAAAAAGGTTTCTGCTGCTTGTGCAGCTGTTGGCAACATGATAGTTTTGCTATGACAACAGGAAGTTATAGAAGTGTTTCAACTCACTGCTGTGCTGGACAAACAAGTGTGTGTAACAAATGAAAGAGGACAGACATGGGAACAGAGAGCATTTCTGTGTGTGGTAACAAACCTTTACTTAGTTGGTGTCACAAGCAAGATTCAACAGCTTGACATGCTTTTGAAATAGTGAGCTGTTCTTGTCCCTCCTACTCATTGTGAACCAAGGGCTTTGGGCCCGCAGGAATAACTTCAGGTAACTTGTCTTGGTGACTTCTGCTTTATTAGAATACAAGAGAAAAGTAAGGTAACAAAGCAAGGTCATAGCCAAGTAGAAGGCTGCAGAGGAATTGTTTTTCTCCCTCTAATTAAGCTCTCACTTATTCAAACCTTTTAAAATCCCCTCCCAAAACAGCTCAGTGGAAGTAATTACCACCAAGCAGAATTACAATATTTGTGTATTTAGAGATTGAGCAAGGCTCAATGCCAAGTTCTCCACCATACTTTATCTACTTCAGTAAAACCTTTTACAAGCCTTTGTTATTCATGCCATCTCTATTCCACAATGTGTAATGTACATTTATTTGAGTAGCATGAAATAAGCAACCAACACAAAGCACTGGAACAGATGAACTGCATCAATTTTTATTTCTTGTGCCTTTTGGCTTCATGCTCACTTATTGTGGTAACTTGTTTCATGAAGCATTAAATACAAGAGTCTATAAATCCACCTGGACATAATGCAGCTAGAGTTTATAGCAAGAGAAAACTTTCTTTCCAGCATTGCTGCTATGAATTTTTAGAATTTCATGGATCTTACCTTATATTTAATACTTATTTGCATGTATGTCATTGTTTTTAAAAATACCCACAGAACTGAACTGTACAAGATGTCAGATTATCAACTCCCCATAAACACTATGCTGATGTTTATTTTTATTGTTGTGAATAAATTTTCAACTCAAAAAATTCCATTGCTTACAGGTGTTTTGAGTATCATCTAACTACTTCTTACCCTGTAATTAGAATAATTATTATACTTCTTAAGAAAGGAAATATTCAGTCTGTGGTTCTTCCAAGGAAACAATGCTTTTTATGTGTAACTGTGTGTCCGCTGCCAGGAAGCCTTTGACCCTGCTGAGCCTACATTAATAAAATCCAAAATGCAGCATGTTATAGAGTCAAAAGGAATCAGTAAGAATAATGAAAACTCTGGGTGGGTTTCACTGGGGGGTGACAGAATATGTGCAAATGACAAATTTTTTTTGCCTTTAAATAGCAGGACATGGAATTTATGCAACAGCCCAATACAGAAACTGTGAGTGCTGTGGGGAGAGCTACTGAGAGATGCTTAGCAGTGTTAATGTATTACTCTCTCAGTAGTCCAGTTAAATTCAAAGCACCACTTTCTTTGGTTTGTAAAACCAGTGATGAAATTTGTGTTGAGTCAAGAACAATGTGTTTAACTGTTAAATTAGAAAATACATAATGGAACAGGATTTGAATGACCAATTTGTGACTTTTCTTCTCAACTCTGCCTCAGAGACACAAGTTCAAGTGGCTGCTCCTCAAAATGATGACTTAATGAATCATAAAACTGTTACGGTTGGAAAAGATCATCAAGTCCAACTGTCTGTGTAGCATCAACACTATGTTCAACACTAAAACATGTTCTCAAATGCCACATGCATTTTTTTTTTACATGCTTTAAGCAGTGGTGACCACCACTTCGCTGAGCAGATCTGGCTCAATGCAATGATCTACATATTAAAAACAGCATTGGCTCATACACATACACCTGCCAAAAATAAGTAGTTTTTTGTTTACAATTATGAAAACTCTATTATAAAGCAAAAAGGGTATTATAATTTGATGTTTGTGTCAGATAAAAGACACCACTGCAAACCAAAGCAGCAGCCTATTTTAGGTGTATGGCTATTGCTTCACATCAGGTTTCCAGCTGGTGCAGGGGAGAGCAGCAGCGGGCCCTTCTACTGCAGGTGCTGTCAAATGCCAGCCTTTCTGTCCCCTGTAGCAAGGCTCTCGGGAGCCGAAGCCCTG
>VXBU01004146.1:23260-45295 GCA_013400315.1 Bombycilla garrulus
CGACAGCGCTACCGCGAGCGGCGCGGAACTGAGCGAGGCGCCGCTCCACGGCCGCCATGGCCGAGCCGCGCCTGCGCCAGGGCCCGTGACGGCCCGGGGAGGAGGCGGGGCCGGGGACGGGCGGCTGCGAGAGGGGCTGTGACAGGGGTTGGGGTCCCACCGTGGGGAGCCGCAGGCAGCTGCTAAGCTCCTCCTCACCGTCCGGGATGGACAGCAGAGCCGGCGATTCGCTCTGGAGAAAAGCTCTAATTCACCAGAGGCCTCTCGTCTGAATTATAATCCACCCTTGACCAAACACCAAATCAAATAGATCGTGGCGTTAAATGCCATGTCCAGTCATTTCTTGAACACCTCTTGAGATGGTGACTCCACCGCCTCCCTGGGAAGGCCATTCCAGGGTCTAATCAGACCTTCTGTGAAGAAATTCCTCCTACCACTCAATGTAAACCTCCTCTGGCGCAGCCTGAGGCTGTGTGCTCTTGTCCTGTCGCTGGTTGCCTGGGAGAAGAGGCTGACCCTCACCTGGCTACAACCTCCCCCAAGCTACCTGTTCTCTGGGCTATGCAACCTCAGTGACTAGTGTTGGCGCCAAAAAGAAGAGGGGGCGGAGAGAATAGAGCATGGAGTGACCAAAGCCTGGGGAGGGGAAATGAGGTGTTCACAGCCAGGCTGGCAGCGCCATTTGCGCTTTAGCAGAGTGCTGAGCAGCTGGAGTAGGCAGCGAGCAGGAGGAGAGCGCCGCTCTGGGCTTGGCCATTCACCTGGTGCCTGGAGCCAGGGCTCGACCCGTGCCGTCCTCTGCTGGCCCTGGGGAAAAACCTGTGGTGGGCTCCCTCCAACACAGGCCCATGGGCCTTGCTGGCATCCATCCCACACTCTCTTGAAGTTAAATAATAACATTGGGAAAACCAGCTCTATCACATCATGTTTCAGCTATTGGCGCTGCCAAGAAATAAAAATTTATTTACAGAATCTGCCTCTTAGCCTCAGGAGTAAAATATCTATCACTCTCCAGCAGTAATAGTCAGCAATGAGCCATCATTTCATCCTGCAGCGCTATTTCCAGTTACTTATAGCCTTCTCAGAAGTGACCTTTGAGGCTGAATGTCTCATGCATGTGTCAGCTCAGAAGTGAATATGAGAAGTCTAATAAAAATCAATTTGGGTGTTCTTAAGTTATCTTAATGTGGAAAAAATTTGTTTTTTCCCGGCTAAATAATTTTTCAAATGCCTATTTTATGCTTGGTTACAGAATGACTTTCTTTTAACCTTCCGACTTTGCAGAGAGTGCTGCAATGAATAAAATTTTTCTCTTTATTTGTGGAAATTTGATTTTGAAATAACAGTCAAAATTGTTTTAAGGTAGCCTGCACAGGACATTGTTTTATTTTTCTTTTTTTTTTTCCTCCTCTTGTTTTACTGTTCACGGAAACAGCTCCTTGTTCTGTAGACTTCATTATTCAAACTAATAGTTTTATGTCAATAATATATAAAATATCACCTTTGTAAGCTGCAAATAATGATTCCTATGTTGTCAGATTTTACTCAAGATTTACCAAGTTTAGTATGTATTTGCTATTATGCATCCAAATAGCTATTTTATGGCTATTTTATAAGGCTACTTATATTGTCGTGTTGTTAGGAAACATAGAAGAGTGCTATGAATCATGCCTTTGAAGCTTAAGAGCACTCCAGTAGCTTCATCTCTAAATGAGTGTTACACTACAGATAAATACATAAACAAATTTCTATCCATAAAGTCTTGAATTACCTCAATATATCCAATTTTAAACAAACAGCTTGATTGTATAGACATTTAATTTTGTTTGTTTGTTTGTTTAACAAACCATATGAACAATTCGTTCTCTACTCCAATGCGTACAGAAGTTCTTAGCAGTTCAAGCTTTATCTCTTGATCTCAGCCTGTGGTTAGGAGGGCAGAGGGGACATGAAGAGGCTAAAGAACACTTCTGTGGGATTTGAATCACTTCACACCTTCCTCTATTTATGAGAAAAACAAATTGAATACAGTGGGTTTGTAGATGTGAGGCTACAAGTCAAGTATTTCTCCCCTTGTGCCACAGCCAATGATGAATCAAAAATGTTGGGTGCTATTGATAGATCTCTAAAGCTGCATTCTTAATAAAGGAAGTTCTGGAACTGCCCATCAACTTCTCAGAGGCAGCATTAAGATCACTTTAAACACTTAATTTTTTTAACTTGTTTCATACTAAATCATAATACAAAGCAGTTCACATGTGTATTCCTCTCTGCCAAGAAGAGAACCTTTGTTCTTTATAAATTTCCACTTCAGTGATTTTGAAACCTTTTCATCTATCCCAGCATTCAACATTTTGTTATATTTTAATATTTATGACAGAGAAGAATCATTGCATTTTGTTCGCAGCCAGGTATCATCAGCTTAAGGAGCTAAGGTTCCAAGCCATTAGGAACTTTGTCTATGGCACTCTATCAGCAAGTGAACTGAAGGAGGTGAAAGAAATGACAGAACAAGAAAGCTGGCAGAGCCATGCCCAAAGTGCAGTTGATTTTATACTTTTGGGGTGGTGACTGCAGAGTTTTTCTTAATTAATTTTCAAATGTGTTCACTCTTTCATGCCCCTTAAGGAAAGAAGGTAAGTGAAAACTAATTAGATGAAGTATTTTTACATGACAGATGGCATTAAAACTATTTGTGGCAAAATACCAACCCAGCTGAGTTAACCTAAGCGCTGATAGCAACATTCAGATCCTGTGGCACCCTTTGCATGTGCCACATCAGCAGCCTGTCACCAGGTCTTGGTGTCAGCCACCTCCTTGCTCTGTACAGGCTCGGGGCCTTGCCCAGTTGTTTGGAGTGTTTGGAGAGAGTTTGGAGTTGTTTGCTTGCTTCCTACAGCTGCAGATACATGTTTGTGTATGCCAGCTTCTTCAGATATCAACAGTAATCAAGTCACATTAATTGTCTTGATGGAATAATCTAATTCATTGTCAGGAGCTCTCTTCTTCATGAGATAAGCATTCACACTCACACTGACTTGCTAAGTGCCATAAATGCAGACAGAAGGGCAACCCGTAATTAATATAATGACCTAGCTTAATTAGTTCAATGGAGCTGAGGGAGCATTAGCTCTAGTTGTTGAGGTCTTGCAGAACATGTATAAAATAGATTGAAGTGCACAGATTCATATTTGTCTAATTCCATAGAGAGTGTTCTGCATATCCATTTACTAATCAGTTCTAAACTGCAGAGAAGAACTGCTTCCTTTGTAAAAAATGGTCATTAATTTTCCTTCCTAAAATAGCCACATCAGAGTACTTTGCCATTAGACATAAAGAAATTTTTTTATGTATTTTTATTGAACTCATTTAGCTTCTCACTTTTCATGTCTGTGTGGTTTTGAAATGTGTGCATTTGTATATTCAGCAGTGCATGCTAAAGAGTTCTGAGACACTTGCACTTATGTTCCTGCTTTATATGCTGAAGTGCTCTATATTCAAACATATTTAAAATTGGACAAAGCAGAGTTATTAATATTTCTGTCACAGCTCTGAAATGTTCCTCATCATTTCCTAAGAAACTTCCATTTAAGGGAAAACAGAGAAAGAAATCCCTCACTAGTTCAATGACAGCAGTAAATGTCAGATATTTAGTGAAAGAATTGTAACAGAAAAGGGAGATGAGCTATTTTACTGCTTTTGGAAGATAACAATGAGCAGTCTAGGTGGAATTGTTTTGCCATGTTCATAACTTTGATCTGATTCCAAAGTCAAAGTTTTGGAAACTGTTTTAAAACTTCAAAAATTTGGAATACTGTCTTTTGATTCTTATCATATCACTAGGGTGGGAAAAAAAGGCAATTGCCACTTGATATTCCTTGTAAGTGGAAAGAAACATGTTTTGTCTCTCCTGTCTGCCTACATAATGCTGGGTTTAATCAGTCTCTTCTTCTCAGAACCTTTTTGGAAAAAAACCCAAAAAATTGTAACTTCATTATCAAAGTACTTTTGTGAAGTTGGAAATACAGCTCTTTGGGGTTGGTGTGAATATTTTTTATACTAGATTTGTATAGCACCTAAACACAACAGCACTTAAATGTACCTAGATGCTGTAATGGCATTTCCCCAGGCAGGAAAAATTAAGTGAAAAGAATGTCAGAAAAGACCTTAAAACCAATTGTAGATCTGAGTTCTGGTTCCACATCTATTTCTTCTAATCCATGGCAGTTTAAAATACAGAAAATTCTAGATGCTAGAATGTGAGTAAAGACAGAAGAGAGAAGACTGAAGTGGGCCCCCTTACGCACATCCACAGTCTTCAGTAGCCTTTCATTGATAGTGCTCTGTAGACTTTAATGCTAACATTGGCTGCCAGTTTTAGGCATCCACATCTACAAAAAACAAGAGGCAGAAGAATATGGATGGGTTTCATTTGTAGAGGAACAGAATGCCCAGAAAAGTGTTGCTGCAATCTTTTCTCATGCCTTCAAGCCTCTGCCCTGTAGAGGACAAATCATCATGCAGAAGAGCTGCTCTATCATTGCAGTTGTCAGTGTGTATTCCAGACAGCTGGTTGGAACCTCAGGCTCTTGCTGATAAATATAATTTCCCTATAAATGGTTAGGTAGGGGTGAGACTTCAACTGCACCCCTACAATAGGTTTACCAGGTGTAAGGGCTTGGAGCTATTTCTGAATTACCACAAATTATTCAGCAGACTATAATAAGATGAAGGAGGGAGATATCATGGCATTCCTCTTTCTCCTGGGCTCTAAATGAAAGAAATGATCTTATCTAAAATAAAATAGTTGATTATTTATATCTTCACATAATCTACAGAACAAAAGTCCAAACTATTACTTTTGGCAAACTGTTAGATTGCATGGAAATATTATCAGTTTACTCTTTTTGGCAATTTCTTCTCTTCATTATCTCAGTTTCATCCCAACACCTACAGTGGATTTTGGGATATTTATGATGCTTACCACCAGGAGTAATAGATTACAAGCTTTAGGGATAAGGCCTTCCCTAATATTTTCAACACCTGGAATAAACTGGATAGTCCACTGAGAGCATGAGCCTTTCAGCTCATTCTGGGGAAAAGGCTTTTCCAAATTGATATTTGAACATATGATTTGCCAAGTGCTTCTTTCCAAACTGATGCAGAATAGTAAAAATAACTGATTGTATCAGAAGTTTTGAGCTCCAAGCTCCCTTCAGTAATACACAAAGGTTGTGCAGGGGCTCGCCCCTGAAAATTAGTGGATGGCACACACAAATTAAAAGTGTGTACACTGGTAATGAATTTAATCCCTAAATTCATCCTCCAGTAATGGAAAGAATTTTTATGGGTTTGAGAATCCTGAGAGAAAGGCAGGAGCAGTAAGCTTTATATCCCACCCATGTAATAAGTCAAGGCTGGGGTATCATCAGAATCACCTGTGAAAAATCTGGTGCTCATGGAGGAAATGGTCGTGTGGTGATGCATCACACGAAGTGTGGGCAAAAAAGTTTCCCAAGCACCCATTCATTTTCTAGTGGAAGTAGTGATTATTTTCTAATGCTCTCTGCTGAATCCAGAACTATGAGATATCTCAGGGATGAGTGTTTGAGAATCCCTAATTAATTTCATAGAAAACAGGACATGAGGATGCTCTGTTCAGTTAGTATGACAGTACTTCTGTAGACACACAGAAGCACCCATGAACAAAAGGTGTCTAATCCCTAGAGCAAAGATTTTATGTGTGCCTATCTTGGATTGCAGTCATGCAATTTAAATTCTGTCCCAGTCCCTCATCCCCGTTTAGGTGACTGAACCTGCTCTATTTATGTCACACCTAATAACTGTACTTTTGAATTGGGTTAGACTCCAGACTACAACTGATCTGTGTGTAAGGGTCTAGTTAAATTTCAGCTCTGCTCTAGGTGATTACCTGCTATTTTGGATCTTATCCCCAAATGATGACTTTTAATTTATTAAGAAGATACCAACAAATTTATCTTCATGATTGTAAAGAGAACACAAGAACCCAAATGGATACAACCTGTGTAAAAAGTGCAGTAGTAGTAGTTCAGAACTCTTTCGTAGAGTTCTTTGCTTTATAAGTTAAATTTAATAGGGTATAATTCACAGAAAGAGTATTTTTCATGCCAGTATTTGTTCTAATAAATGGAATAAAGATATGGAAAAAATGACCTATATAAAACAAAATGTGAAGAGAAGAAAAATGTAAGAAAGTCTTGAATCCACAAAGGACTTGCAGAAATACAGCCTTTGCTAACTGCTGAAAGCTTTTAAAAGGTAACTTGGCCTATTGGAACAGATTAATAAATCTTTGATTTAAACACATTGCCAGCCCTGACTTGCAAAAAAATCACAAGTTCAATACTCCAGAATCCAACACATAATGCCTTCCTCTGACAGTCTCAAAAAGTGGAAAATCCTTCGTCTTCCACTAGTTACCACTTTGTCTTGAACTTACTTTCCTGGCTTGGGGTCTGACTGTGAGACCTGAAAAAGCACGTATCAAGCACCACATATCAAGCAAAGACTCAGCAACAGCCTCCTCTCATAAGAGACTGAGATACAATATCAGGAGTGTAAGGCCCAGTGAGTGGGACAAGAGGAATACAAGGAGGAGATAAGAGCAAGGGAACTCATGTGAGAATAGCAGACATGAGGCTGGAGACACTCCGGTGGGTCTGAAAGAAACAGAGACACCAAACCAGATCCTCAGATTTCCTGAAATTATGTGACCCTGAGGGGTTAAAACCTGACCCCACTGAAGTTAGTGAGAACTTTGCCAGGACTATACTGGATTTGGGATTACATTCCTGGTGGACCAAACTGAGCTCATACTTTGCTATCTGCTTGATGAGACCTGTGGGCCTCATACAAAAGATCTTCATGTTACTTCCCTCAAAAACTAAACTGATACAACAACTAAGACCTTGTAACCTTTCTTTTTTTTTTNNNNTTTTTAACCATGACAAGCCTTGCCAATTTGTTCTATTTATTGTACTGTAAGCGTGCCTCCTAAATCTTGGACCTTATGCATTCTAAAATAACATAAATTGCACGAGGAGGACAATTAATACCTAAGCAAGATTAGCTTCTTATATGTTAGATTGTAAGGACAAGTTGAAATTGGACTGTCTCTGAATTTATGGCAAGTAAAGCTCAGAACCGGGTCTGGATGTTCCAGCACAGTAAGAAATATGGGGGGTTCATCCTGCCTCAGGTAGGTTTAGAGACCATAAACCGTGTTTCAATATTTTTGTGCTGACCCTGAGAGATGCTCAGCATTGCAGCAAGTTCAGCATCTCACCTCCTACCTGGGGTCTCTCTGCAGTCAAACTTCACCAGAGTATCAGTAATTTTATTGACTGTAGCCTCATAGGCCATGATTTGAGCAAACCAAGCTACGAAAGGAAGGATAAAAAAACCCAAAGAAAACCATATATGTAGTGGCTAAGTATAAATTTCAGATGGCAGAAAAGACTGAGGACCATTTCTAGATAATTTATTTATCTCAAAGAGCAGGAAAACATGCAATACATTCTTTTGTCAGCTCTTCCAAAGGATGACCAGTGGCTTTCATAGGCAGGTTATTGCAACATTTAACAATATTATCATATCATTTCTGTTTGAGCAGTCTGATAATGACAACGATATGCAGCAGATAAAGCATGAATTAGTGATGGAGGAATATTTACAGATTAAAAGGTCTAACATTTATGTTTCTAAATTAAATATAAACAGACAGCAGCAAATAATGTCCAGTTTTGTACAATCAAAGTACTTGCAAGAGAGCCTTCACATTTTGAAGCTGAATTCTGGCTTTAAATCCATACCAGTGTATATTTTCTTCCTCTATTCGTACTCTCTAATTGTCTTCTGGAAAAATTCCACTGAATTTCACAATTTACTGGGTTGTTCGGGTTTTTTTAAAGATTCTTTAGAGTAGAATCAGGGGGCAAGAGAGCTGCGGAGTCACTTGACACATGTACCGAAGGAGAAATGACAGCACCCTCTGCTGTCGTTTTAGATGATTACCATAAAGATTTTTCTGTTAATCTCACTGGTTTTATCTTTCCTGGGAAAAAGCTGGCAGAATTTTTGGTTCGTAATTTTTACCTCATTTTAGGAAGATGTGACCACCTTGTGCTTTATTTCTATTTGGTTGCTTTGCAGATGACTGTTCTATTCTGCAATTAAGTCTAACTGGTCTTTTGGGATCTAAAAGGAACTGAAATTTTAAATCTATGACTTCTGCTTACATGAGATAAGATTCACCTTTCAAAATACACCTTGTCTTTCAATAAATATTGTTTTTATCACACGCACACTGAATTTCAACATATGTTTTCTAAAATCCACTTTCTGACTGATGAGCCAAAGAGCCCAACAAATTTAATCTTCACTTCTTTAATTTATACAGCTGATGTTGGGGAGCTGCACAATTAGGATTACATCTCCCTTTTCCCTGCTGCAGACACAGGTGATTCTGACACTGAACTCCCAAGGATGTAGCTGTGGATTGACTACAAACACGTGAAGGGATTTATTTCCATGATTAGGGACTGAGGTAAAATTTGAATTATATTAAATGAATATAAACTCCCTCTCTCTCTAATTTCTACTTCCCTTCTGTGATGGACATATGGTTTTGATTCTGAGTTAAATAAGTTCTAAAATAAATGCAAAATCTCAGGAACTTTATTTATGTACTTATGGAAGTTGACTTATTTGCTGTAGACCTGATCTGATAGTTGTTTTTAATTCCTTCACATGCATGAACAGAATGAATTTCTAATATTGTGATTTACACAAAAACATGTGTCTCCAGCCTGTGAGATACTGAAAATGGAGCTCTGGACCAATTCCAAGAAAATCTTTTACTTTAAAACTTCATAGGAGTTATTAAGACAAAACCAGATTAAGTCTTCCTTTATATGTAAGGTCTGTTTCATTAAATGGACTTCAGAGTTCAATTTCAAGTTTTCCAGCTACTGTTTTTATTTCCAGAGGAAATTGTAGTGAATATTCTGTCCTCTTTCTTTCCATTTTTAGTGGAAGTGCTAGGAAAGATTCTTCTGAATTCATCAAAAGAAACTGTTCTGCTGGCCATGGTTTTAAAACATTGGCTATTATTACTCGTTTATGTTCTTGAATAAATGTGATTTTCAGGAGAGAAATGCAATTTAAGTATGGGTAATGTACATGAAATACTAGGATTTTATTTGGGAGAACAGACACATAATTATCCCAGGATTACTTTTGCTTCATGTAATTTCCCAGATTTTTTAGAATGCAGTAAACCAACAAAACCAATGTGGAATCAACAGGACAGAACTGATCAGATTCTCAGTAGGGGTCAGCTGGTACATAAAAATCACTAGTGCTGCATGCGCATACATTAGCAAGTATCTGGCCCAGGATTCCTCATGGAAGGTACAGGCCCAGTGCTAAGTCTCATATGGTTGGCTCAGTTCAATGTTTGTGTCTATTTCTGGGAAAAAAAATCCTAGGAGATTGAATAGAATGGCCTCTGAAGTTGTATTTACTGTGCATGACTACCTGTAGGCTTTACAGGCAAATGAACCTGCGCCCTGTCTCCAGACCTATCACAATCTGGGTGTTTTTTGTTGCCATATTGCCATCTCAACCTCACTTCACAAGTGAGCTGATTCCTTTTCCTGTTGTCCTGTGTTTTCCTGTTCTCCAGTCTCAGCTGATTGAAGAAACATGAAATCCACGCTCCCTGGCCACAGCCTTGCTCCTGCCGTCCCCTACCCAGCGTTTAGCAGGGCCATAAGGCTTCCAAGGCCATTTCCACCTGGCAGTGCTTAGGTGCTCCATTGTAACCGTGTCTGTTAATGCAGGCTCAGGGCCCTTGAACAGCAAATCGAAATCAGGGGAAATTTCTGTACGCAGCTCGCCGCGTTCTTTCCCTGCTGCCGACATCCGCCTGTGTATGAGTCTGTTCTCCCGCCTCTCCATGCCCGCTAGGTGGTAGCAAAAAGGCGTCGCTGGGAGCGGAGGGGTTTGCGGGTCTCCTCCGTCCTTCTATCGGGAATCTGCAGGGCAGAGCCGGAGTCAGGCTGCTGCTGCTGCTGCTGCTGCTGCTGCTGCTGCTGGGCAGGAGGCGGAAAACCCTGAAGACCTTCAGTTGTACAGATCTGAAACTACGGGCTTGCTAAAGAGTAAATCCTTCTCGAAATTTAGGAAGATGTAAGGAAGGCAAGTTGCTTTGTTGAAACCACGAAATGGGTAGTACGGAGTTCTTGGCAATTTTCTTCTTGAAAGCACTTCCAAAACCTGCAAAGGAATATTCCCGTGCATTGCTGTCCCCCACACACATTGTCAAATGTGTGGAGGTTTCCATGGTCAGCTCATTCCCTCAGGATATGCTGCATATAGTAAAGGCATCCCTAGGGAAAGTGCTAAAGGCCAAAGAGGGCAGCAAGGTAAAGGCAGTTCATGTCACACTGGTGACATTATTTCCTCATTTAAAAATACCTACCTTTAATAAATTAGCTGAGCTATCTGTTGAGATGAAAATTCAGGTAGAAGCTTGAAGACCCAAACATGGGTCTCCTTCTGGTCTGCATCTGTAACATGACCAGCACTAAAACTTAGTTTAAAAAAATGAAACTTCTGATCTTGTAGTTTTCCTTTTCTATATGAGGTCAAAGTCAGTATTTTTTAAATGGAAAATGAGATTAATTTGGTGAAGAAAAAAAAATAAATGCTTAAAATAATTGGAATGTTTACAAGGGAAAGGAAAGAAAAACAAAGAAAAATTTCTCATTCAAATCATAGCTCTGTTTGATCCAAGGCAAGCCTCGATTTCAATAGGCAGCTTTACCAGACTGGGGTCTCTACACTAATTCTGCTGGGCCACCTTGTGGGACATAGTGATGGAGTCTGTGCCTACCCAGCTTCTGCCTCCTTGCAGGTCTCTCTTAGCATGTTAATCAAAATTACCACACTACAGGAAACATATTCTGCTGAAACATTGTTGCAATATATTTGGCTAACAAAAAAAAGTCTTTTATTTGGAAAATTGCTCCAGGAACTCCTGACCATCTTTGTTCAATGGAGCAGGAGGGCCATGATTTCAGAGTAAAACCAGCAAGCTCAGCAAACTGCCTGGCCTCTTGTGCACATACAACTTCCCAGCTCCTGAAGTCTAATAAAAAGCGTGGCAGAATGACTGTGGAGTCATTTAGTACCAAGCAAGTAGAGCTTGGTACTAAAGGTCCAGTTTGCTTCTCTTCTCCACTGTCCACTGAGGACAGTGCCTAAGCTGCAACCGTTCAGATTTCTTTGGAGAAATCCTCACCAGAGTGCAACTTAGTTGAGTTCTTATTGTTCTGCATGAGAAAAGCGGAGCAAGGAAAGTAAAACAAACAAACAAGCAGAACAAACCCAGTAACTATTAAAAGTGAAATGGTTCAAGAACAAAAATTCAGAAAATGTTCCCCATCAAACAGGATCACTTATATTAGCTTTTCATTCCTGCATTCCTGCAGGTTTGATTCAGAGGCAAAGTAATTGATAATTTGCATATTTTCATCATCTTAACAACAACCCAGAGGAAAAAATTTCACAGGGATAAACTGTTCAAACTGTTCAGCAATTTCTGTGGTACGTTAATCACAAGCAACCCTTTCTTGAATGTCAGACCTTTACTTCTGCTCTCCTTCTTGTCACTATCTTTTTTGGGTTTTTTTGTTGTTTTTTTTTTAGCATTATTGAAAACAAGACAAAAGCCCTGGTTTATTTGACCATTACCTAACTTCATATCCTTTTCACAAGATAAGTTTGCCCTGGAACCCAATCCCTGTGGCACTTCCATTTCCTCATATAAATTATTTGTCAGAGTTCCTGCATTTAAGTTATAACTCTGGCTTGCTCCATTTTTAGATTTCACTGTAAAAAGAATGATTTAAATCAAGGTGAATAAATTTCTGTTACTGTGGTGGACTTCACAAAGGCTTTTCCTGATGTCAGATCTTCTCTAGGCTCTTGACAAATACCATTGCTTTTGTAGATGATTTTTCCCACTAACAGGATATGTAGCCTTTCACCTCTAAGATGATGTTTTGAATCCTGCCCTTCTCAATTGCCAAACAAGTGTCAAAGAGCAGCAATTTAGATTGCAAGACTGGAAGAATCTTGATCTAATTTCCAGGGAAAAGATATTCAGAAAGCATAGAAGTCCCTTTCTTCTGAGATTGGCCTTGCTCTCTGAAGAGTTAATAATCAGAAAACAAAGTTAGACCAGCTCATTTATGAAATAAAGTGGACATTCTCGTAAGTATCTTACTGCGAATAAGTAAGAATCTCTCTCACTGAGAACTGCAATTAAGTATCTTACAGATTTAGCAGGCTTCAGGGTCAGAGAGAGGGTATCCAGTGAGCCGAAGCTCATGCTGTACATGCCATACTAATGGAAGATTTAATGCTTTTGCTTTACCTCCACCATCAACAAGGGTCTGGTGACTGCAGCATCCGTAGCACCCCTAATGACTGTTTGGTGCCTACCAGTGCTTTCCCCAAACCAGGGCTTGTGTACAAGCAGAAAAAATACAGGTTTCCTTTTTTGCATGCCTGAACCATATCTATCCCATGGTTAAACTGAGTATTCTGTTATCATATTCTTCACGGATGATGATCCAGGAGAGGCAGTAGTAATAAACTCTCTTGCCCTGTGCAATTTCATTAACCTTTCTTATTTTGTGCCTGTGAGCTTTGCAACCTCAAATGTCACCTTATTTTCTGACATCAGATGCATGAGTTGGTCATGCACAGTTTTATTTATAAATATAATATCATCTTGTTTATTTGAGCCCCAGAGATTTTGGGTAAACACAGAGCCTGAACAAATGGGGATGCTGGGGCTGAGCATAAAGTTCAGCATTTTCTGAGGACTCTGTGCTGCCTTAGTAAGAGCAGGTAATCATCCTAAACAAAGGAGAGACCATAAGGAGAGCAAGCAGAAGCAGGACTCAAATTAAATGCAAAGGTTTTACACACACACACACACACACACACACACACACACACACACACACACTTAAATTCAATTACATTAAAAAAATACAAAACCAAAACCCCAGAACTCATACACGCTATGCCTAATGCATGGAGACGGGGAAGAAAGAGCTGCCCTGACTGTGCTGGGACAATAAAGATATTGCAGTTGCCTCTTGGAGTCCTCATGTTGTTGCTTCCCATCTTTACCTTTTTGGGAGAGTAAAGGGGAATTCCAGCTGCCTTGGCATTGTCCTGGTGAGCCACTATACTTTTCCATCAGCTGCTTTTGACATACACAGTGTTCAGGAATTTTCCATTTCTTGGGCTACAAAACAGTACTTTTGGTTCTGGCAGGTCTCTTCCTTTTCTTCCGGGTGCATGCTGAGGTGATGAAATCGCAGTGTTTCCCAGCACTATCTAGGGCATCCATGAACAACTTCCCCTTGGCCGAAGCAGTCTCTGACAGACCTTTTGTCCCTGACAGAATTATAAATGTCCTACTTTGACTTCACAATCTTCAACCCTATTTTTCTCACACCTCTTGTTGCCCTTCTGACACTTCTGGTTTTGTTGACTTTTTTCCCAGCATTTTGCTATTTCTTTGGCTATGTGATGGTGATGTGTTGATCTTACTGATTTATATTTTTACTGTGTGTCCCAGTTTACAATGTAAAATATTCCAGAAGGTCTGTATTCTATCTCCATCTTCATGAAGTGGTAAAACCAGGAGGGGCAGTGTTTTCCTTACCTCCTCCCCCGGACCATCTCCTGTTAATGGGCCATTAACACCTTGCCTTATGAGTCATAGATAACTCCCTCCGGGAGCCATTTCTGTTTAATGGGCCATTGTGAGGACCCACCCCATGACTCATAGAATGACATCAGCCCATTGTGAGAAGCTCCGCCCAGGGGGAGGAGCCAAGCATTCCCACCTGGATATAATCTGGGCATTTGGACAGAACAGGCATCTGCCTTCTTCTGGATTCTCAGAGGAGCAGCCTTCTCTCCCTCTGGATTCCCAGAGGAAGGACCAGACCCTTCAACATAACCACTGGACCACTGGAGGAAAACTCTGCCCTTCTACAGGATCTGTGCTTCAGCAGAACCATCTGTCACCCCAGGAGCACTACTGGAGCCACCATTCAAACTGGACTGCTACCAACACCCTGACTGACAGGGTGTCAGGTTGAATTCTAACTGTCAGGTTTTGTTTAATACTGCATCTTGTTCTAATTTTTCTATTAGGTTGTAGTTTGTTGGTTTTTTGCTTTATTTTATTTTGTTTATACATATTAAAGAGCTGTTATTCTTATCCTCATATTTTTGCCTGAGAGCCCCTTTAAATAATTTGGAGGGAAGGGGTTTGCATTTTTCTGTTCCGGGAGGGGCTCCTGCCTTCCTTGGCGGGCACCTTGGCGGGCACTTTCAAAACCAAGACACTGTGTCCTTATTTATTCCACACCCCAACCTTGAGATAACTCATCATTTTTTGCTCATCAGGTACTTCTGGCTTGGTAACAAATCTCTTGAAGTCCCTCATAGTTATTTACTGTTCCTACTCCAAGGCCTGTACAGTTCTCTTCTATACTCAGTGAAGTCCATAGCCCTCCCTCAAAAGGTCAACCAAAATCATGTTTGTGCATATTAGGACAGAATTTGGCATTAGAAGCTTCAGTTTTTCCATATGTTACTTTGAAAAAAAAAACCCTTAAGAATAGAAATATAAAAAGAAATGAAAATTTTTCCCAATCCACATTTCTCACTAGACCAGACATATTTATTACCTTAGTGAGCCAGGTTTTCCCTTGTACCCACTATCCCAAAAGATCCAGATAGGTGTTTCTCAGGGGCTTAGGAATGTGGTGTCAGGGAGTGTTTTTCTGGTTCTCTCAGGACCCCTACTTTGAGCGTTCACCTACCTGCAAACCTTTCCCACCTTGCCACAGATCACGAAATCCACTGTGCCTTCTTCGTTCTATGTGCTCTGCTTTGGTGATATTACCATCTGTCATATTCATTCCCTGTAGCTGGGTGGTCAGCAAAGTCTTCCCTATTCTTAGAAGGAAAGATAAAAGGAAAGAATCAGAGCTCCTCCTTTATCCAGGATTTCAAAAGCTGTCTACCCTTACCAGATGTCAGAAACAAAAAAATAGTGTTGTCAAAAGAAAATAGCAAGATGAGGAATAGTATTTAGGATAGCCACATTTATCCATACAAATGTCTGCAGTCCAGATATCTGTCTCTAATTCATCATAGGAGAAGAGTGCAGGAGGGAATTTGCCTAGAGGAAGAAATAGGGCAGAAAACTTTAGCCAGGTCATCATGCCCCTCTGCAAATCGCTGGAAAGGTAGAAAGGGTCAGAGCAGTACGTCTCCCATCTGCCTCAAGTCTGCATTACACTTCTATTCTCCAAGGTATCTGGGAAAACAAAGACCAAACTGTCCTGTGTGCATCACATTTCAGTTTAATCTCTGAGCAGAAGGAAATGGGGCCCTGGACCCCAAAACCTTTGGAAACAGAATGAGGCAAGCCACTGGGGACTTAACTGAATCAAAAGGGGAAATTTCTGGTTTAGATTTTGAGAAGTTTGCAACACAGGCCATAAAAATTTCCCCAGAGCTAAGTATGAACAACTGCACTGCAGCAGCTTAGTGCTTGTTGTAGGACATTTTAATGGCAACTGGAGAATTCCTTTATGTATATTGTTGCAAAATGGTACTGAGCAATATTTATGAGTATATTCTTGAACATTTTTTCACCCTGAAAGTGACTAATCCTGTGCAGATTTACCGAAAGTTTATCAGAATGTCAGGCAGTGCCAAGGAGCAAAGCAGCCGCACCATTGCATGAACTGCAGTGAAGCTGTTAGCAAGGACACCTGGCACAGGAAAAAAAGTTTAGAAAACCAGTTTCCCTTCAGCTTGAGTAGAATTTCTTGACAATATAAAATTATTTTCTTAGAGAACAAAGGGCCTTTTCAATGAAGAAGGGTCATTTCTACTGACAATAGGCTTCTAAATTCTGAATAAGAAACAAAACAGCCAAATATATTCTATATTATATATTACATACTTATATATATATTTAAATACATAAATATATTTACAATATATTGTAAAGAGCATTACATTATCAAACTTATGTTTTTACAGCAAATGGGACATACTTGAACACTCCAAATTCTCATAGATGTCATTTGCACGGACACTACCCTCCTCATTATTGTACATGAGATTTCTAAATTCTTCTGCTGGAACTACCGAAATATTCATTTTAAATCAACAAACAGTATTCCCTCACATGCCAATGAAAACGGGAATTTTAACAACTTAAGCCTTCCCTAGAGATGGCAGGATTCCCTTGGTTTGTGTGTTACTCCGCAGAGTTGCATGTTATGCCAGTGGGAAGGAGGGGCATCTCCTCTGGTTTTTTCCACTAACTTCACAGTGAGGAGCTCTTTTTCTCCAGACTCCTGTGACAAGTCTTCTTGTTTCCGGACTTTGCTCATCATTCATTTTTAAATCCACCAGGCAGGACAGTTTTGTACAAGGTGGGGGAAAAAAAGTATTTACATTTGCCAAGACGGCTGTGGCAAGCAGCAGATTTGAAAGAAGGAAGCATGACAGGTTAAGGCTGGTTATGTCTCCATCAATTTTGGTCCTTCTTCAGAAAACCCATTGCTTCTTGTCAGTCAAAAGTTTCTGATCATCATCTGCTCACCTCTCCTTTTCGTGACTGCCTTCCCTCTGCCACCAAGATCTGCGTGTGGGCTGCTTCTCATGAAGGACAAATGTTCAGCTCAGCCACCGGCCCTCTGCAATCAGGGCACTGCTCCTCTGCCTGACTGTGACTCAGAAACAGCTGGGGGCCTTCTACCCTTGGTGTTTGGCTCCTCTTGCCCCAGGTTCATCTCCTATCACACAGTGCCACGCTGGGTTGCCAACTATTCCACTTAGGTAACACTTGGCATTTCCCGCCCCAGGGCCTCAGCACTGACGCAATTTCCAAAATTATTTTTTAAAAAGCCACAAATATTTTGAATTCCTAGCAACTGAAAAACCCCAAAAGCAAGAAAGCAGCATTCTTCTGCCAGGAAGAGAAGAGGAAAGGCTGCAGTGGGGAGAAGAATGGTGGATTGAACACTGCTTCAACTTTCTATTCCTGCCTCTTTTAAAACTTGCTGGTAATTCAAGGTAATGGGAAAGGGAAAAAAGAAAGAGATAAAAACTGGGTGGGGGAAATAAATTTTGGAATCCTTTCTCCAGGAGTAGAAGTGGAAAAGATCACATAAAGCAATGCTGGCATCTTCTGTCTCTCTTCTCCAGCTTCTCACCTCCTTAAAAGCCTTGTATCAGTACAGGTGAGAGACAGATGCTATTACTTTTTCCGCTTCTTCCACCATTTAAAATGAACAGAGGCATAGTTAATGGTTAATGCTGCTGAGTTCATGGAACAAACAGTTCTCTTTTCCCATCTTGCCTGTAGTTCAATTATGAACTTAGGCTGCCTTCAGGCTACAAAGGGCAAGAAAGCAGGAAATACATATATCCAGAAATGCAGCCAGTGTTTGATGTCTCTGAGCTGAAATTAAATAAAATTGAAGTGGAGAATAAAAGCAATATGCAAACTGTGGAGCTTGGAGTCAAATGGAGAAAAAGAAAAAAAGCGCATCTGAAATAACTGAGCAACATGGAGGACTTCCAAATTCAGCAGTAATGCTAGAAAGCTGTTTCTGTGAAGGCTGTTAGTAAATGATCTTCGAAGTAGTCACAGATTAAAAAATAAATGAACAAACTTTGCCTTATATAACTGTGCCCTCTGGGTTTGCCAGCACTGAACAAGCAAGGTAGGAGGAGAAAAACCAAGACCTCAGGGTCTGGAGCCAGAACAGTGACTGAGAAACTCAAAAACCCTGTAGGGATACAGAGGAACCAGAGAACAGGATTCATCCTCACATACCTCCAAAACACATGGGAAAATTCAGAATTGCCTTGGAGTATATGGTGCTCTGAAGATCAAAGATCAGTACATATCTCTTAGGGAAGTGAAAGCAGAGGTGAAATACCATGATGGATAGGGATGCTCATACAAATCTGACACTCAGCACTGCCATAAGCAGGCACTGGACAGTGTCGCAGACATAGGCAGCAGGCTTCAACTCCTGATGCTGCAGGAAGGAGAAGGAAGCTTTCTCTCTGGGTTATTCCATGGTGAAAGGGGACAGTGTACAGAAGTCTGCCAGAAAGGGAAGAAGGATTTGGAGCTGTAGCACAAACAAAAATTAGCCCCACAAATATTTCCTTTAAGTGTGACCCACATTTTTCTGCAGCTTGAAGTGAATCAGAGCTCCTAATCTCAGCACTGCAGTGAAACACATGAGATAAGGAATCGACACGAAGTTCACTAAGCATCAGAGAAATGAACCTGGCTTGCCTTTGGATAAAATAAAACACAGGTGTTGTATTTAAAGGATTAAGAACTATACACAAACTAGCTGACTTCACAGAACAAGCACGGTAACTATTATCTGAAGAAACCGTGAAACATGATAAATGGCATAGGTATGCTCAAAATTTTTATGAATGCAAAATTAATAATTATAAGTACCTGAAAACACATGCAAGTCTAGCTTTTCAAAAGTCAGGTAGGTAGGTAGGTAGTCGGGCCAATTTCTAGGAGAAACTCCAGGGAATGTCTAAAAGACCACTGCATATTGAAAGAGCAGTGCACCTCAACATCAGACATTTCAAGAGATGTGCAGGATGGAGATTCCTAAGACACAACTCCTGCATACTGCAGACTCTGAAAATATCTAGCTAAGGCAGTGTAAAAAGATACTGTAATTTTAACCACTGTGTAGATCCCAGAGAGCTGTCTTCCCAATTGGTGCTTTTCCCTGCCTCATCTACTGAAATCATCTTGTTAATCAGCACATGAGTTTTCTAAAACAATTGAGGGCTAGGTGAACACTATAGGAAGGACACAGTTTTGAAAGAGGGAAAAAACCCAGGCAAACAACCACCCCAAAAACTTAAAAGAAATTAAAATTCCAAATAGCTGCTTTACAGTTTTATGTCTTTAGGATATAAAGAAGATAATTAAATTTAGATATTGGCATCCACATTACAGCCAGTAATATTTACACATGTATTTCAAAATCTAGTTATCTTGATGCAAAAGGAATCCTTAAGAAACAACAAAAATAAAGAGCAACTTGTGTCAGAGCACTTCAAAGTTGATATGTTGATATACACTTAAACTTAAGACTGAAGAAGAGAAAAAAAAAGCCTTTAGTGATGTTGGAAAATTATCTCTTGTTATTAGAATAACCATGGATTTTCAAACAGAAGTCAGAATGGTTACTCAAGCCCAAATGCACATTTATGTTTTAGAAAAGAAGAAGCCAGATACTATTGTGAGACAAGACAGAGATCATGCATACGCCTTTCTTTGGTTTGGTGTCATTAGCACAGGTGATCAGATTATGAGTGGGATGAATTTTGTCCTGGAAAAAAGAAAAACACAACAGTATATTAATGCATTGTCCAAGGACAGCATGTCATTAACCTTGTTACGTTACTAATTGAAATGTCCTATTAAACAAAAATCAATACTTACAGTCTTTTCCATAGCTGAGTAGTGCAATTGTCACAAAAGCTGTTGTGATTGACGTATATTTTTACTATTTTTTTCTTTGATAGAATACCAAATCTCTTCTCAATGAGGGATCTGACCACTAGTTGGCATTGTTACTTCACTCAAATAAGTATCCTTTAAAGGAGGTGTTGAGCTACAAAACCCAACATTTTTGAGCTCTAAGTTTCACTTTGCAACATCTGGACATGGTGATGAGGGAAAAGGGAAGGAACAAGTAATGTGTGATTGGAAAATTATTTCCCCTTCCCCAGCCTATCTCTTTCAGCAAATTTTTAGTTCAACCTTAAATTCTGAACAAGTGAAGCAATATAAAGCGTATCTGTGGAGGGAAAAAACCCCAAACCAAACCACAGCCATAATCATGCGCACTTAACTGGTACAGTCCAGGCTGTGAGCGTAGACCCAGTAGTATAGCGGGTCAGGAAGCTTAAATAACAGAAACACAATTGTTGAATGCAAACATGAAATAGAAGAACTTTATACCCCATGAGCTGCTGTTTCTGCTACACCAGAGCTTTTAGTGGTGCCTTATGCCAGAGCAAGTGCCAGGTTTTCTGCATGGCGATTCCGTCAGTCATGGAATAAAACAAGAGTGTTTTTCTCATCTTTCCAGAAAAAGTGGTGTGATACCTTTGTGAGTTAGGGTGCAAAGAGGCCTTTAGGGCAGAATCTGCCTGTGCTGCTCAGCCCCTGGTCCATTCCCTCTCAGGCTGCTTTATCACACACAGGATGGGATGTGGGATTCCTCTTGGCTGTGCTACCCATAGCTCTGGTGGCTCTGCTGTGTGGAGCTGGGGAGCCCCTCTGAGGCTCAGTAGCACAAGTTGGTTCTGGAGGTCCCTGCAGACAGGGAAGTAAAAAAGAGAGGGACATTCTCTTATCATTAACTGTTTCAATATCAGTCCTAGAAGTTAGACTCCAAAGGTGAAAATCCCCTCTCCTTCTGCCACTGATGGGACATTAATGGTTTGCCTTAGCTGCAAATCAAACTTCCTTTCAATTAAACTTAACTTTTCTGTGATATAGTATAGAAGCAAGATTTCAAAAATATCCAATTCTCAAGGGAAAATGAACACAACCTGAAAGAGATGCTTTAGAACAATAAGAAAGATGTAATCTCTGTAATACTGCAAATCTTGGCTCATACACAAACCCACAGACTGACACTGCTTGCACATTAACTACAGTGAGTCACAGTAATGTTCTCAAATTAATTCCTCATCTACACTACTGACACACTGTAAGGCCTTAGGTATGTCTCATCAACACTCTTCAGCTCTAAAATACACATAACACTTACCCAGCATTACAGACATTAATTCATTTAGTGACTGCAAAGTGCTAGGTAAATGTTTACAACAATTAAACAGCAGGATGTTTTCATCACCAAAACAGAAAGAAATATAAAATGCAAGCAGCACCAGTGTGAATGGTGGAAAATAAAAGCAAAAACTTCCTTCCATTCTAATGAATGTTTCAAAGCCAAAACAACAAAGGACAGTTGATCAGCCAGGCAGTGGTTTTGAGTAACCTAAGTAACTTGACATCAAGTGTTTCAGAAAGAACAGTAGGCTGATATATAAGAAAATTTAAACAGATTTTGCAACTGCTTTGCCTATAAGACTTTCTAAAATATCATGATAGGAAGCAGCTGATTCCACAATATCCAAGATATCCATTGCTGAACTAGATTTAATTAAATTAAGCTACTCCCAAAATTATGCTATGCCACAAGGCAATCCATGAATGATCACAGGAGCTCTAGCAAGCCATCCCCAAATTTTCCACTACAGAATATCTTAGAAACTGTTAAAAAAACATTAGAAATTCTCAGTGGGTTGGAGTGAGCAGATGTAATGCTCTTTCAGACACCCATGTTTGCAGTCTAATCTCCCTCCTCTCAGGGAGAAGCAACTGAAGAATGTGTGATCGCTCCTAGTCTACAACACAGACTGGAGTCGGATATCCAATTGTACTCATTACCAAAATCTATATAAATGCTGTCCACTTTCTTTAGCTTTAAAAGCTTCCATCCTTTGAAGATAAACAGGTTAACAAGCTCTAAAATCATTAATGAAGTAAGGCTTGAGGAATATCTTTCTGAACAGCATAAACATTGGCTCAGCTAACATCTCATGCCATCAACGAAGAAAGATCACTAGCAGACCCAGGCCAAGATGCTGTGGGAAATAAGTGGAAGTTAATAACAGCTGGAAATATTTGGCACATACAATAAAGTTTTGAAACCCTTTGGATACTGAGTTTCCAAGCTCTTTTTTTCTTTTCTTTTCTTTCCTTTTTTTTTTTTTTTTTTTTTAAACCACAAAATATTT
>VXBU01004146.1:50806-210414 GCA_013400315.1 Bombycilla garrulus
CCAAAAAACCCAGCCTTTTAGAGAGAAACTTTAAAAAATTAAATCTATTCAAGAAACCCTTAAAATACGCAGCTAAAATCCTAGATTATCACAGCATCTTGTATTCTTAATTTCATTACCACTAAACATCACAAAAGAAAAAATGGAAAAAAAAACCCCTAAATCTTTCTTAGGACCCTTCCAGACCAAGCTGTATGCATCAGCTGTGGACTCACAGATCTTCTTGTAAGCCAAGGTTGCTCCAGCTAAAAGCCTTTTACAGTCACAGTTAGATTAGAAAGGTATAGCAAAGGGCAGTGACCAATATAAGGAGAGCCTAAATGTAATTTGAGGTTTTGATGATGCAAGCTGGTATTTTCTGAGAGAAAAGAACACATCAGCATCACTCACTTCAGCTATAATCCTTCTTCACTCAGAATTAAGTATAAGTAACGAGACTGAGTGTAAACCTTGGCAGTACTGCCAAGTACCAGGAGAAGAGGCCAGGCTATTCCAAACCCACAAATCCAGAAAGAAGCCCCATAGCCTTTGATAAATGCAAAAATGTTACATGGAAATAAAAACTCAGCTGTTTGTCTGAACAAATCACCACAGTAAAATGTGCTTACAAGCAGAAAACTTGATCTGCAGTCAGGAGATGTTATAATACTTTCAGTAACTGGACGCTTCTGCAATTCCAGTGTTACTTTTAATTGGATTTACTGACTATGTTTTACAAAATGGTTATGGAGAGCCAAAAGGGTCTCTCATCCACCCTGCATGCCTCTGCCAGCATAACAGTGATTGCTGCCTCATTAGGAATTACAAAACACGATGATTAGAAGAAGTCCTTTCACTCTACATGAAGGCAAGGAAGGAAAACACAGGTGAACTTGCCCTGAAATAGTATTAAGGAGTAAAAAGCATTCTTTTCAGAGTGTTTCTAGTTGTTGTATTTTTATTATAGTACATTTTGTTTTAAATATCAGAAAATGTCATTCCCAGGGTGAAGAGAAACTGAAATGCTGAAAAGTTCTCTGATCTTGGCCCATCAGTGAAAGCAGTTTGAAATGTCTGCTTCTACTAAATGTTTTGTTTGGGTAACTTCCACTAAGGATTAAGCTTTATTTCCATTAGAATGTCCTTTGAACAGGATTTTATAAAAGCTTAAATGAAATGAGAAAATGCTTGGGTCAGAACTTATTCATAGCAGTGTTTCTTCAGAACTTGATTAGCCTGGGATTGAATGAACTGCACTCTATCAGCTGACAATCAGTAAATAAAAGTCTGGGTAATTCTGTTTTTTTCAGTTCAGTGACCCTTTCATAGCAACTCCAGCAAAGGAGCTTTGTAAGTAAGAATGTGAAGCCATTCACAGAGAGACATTCACTTTCTCAGAAAAGGACACATTTGCTTGCTGATACATCTACAGGCATGCATACACGGTACCTCAGAATACAGGCAGCTGAAAATAAATATAGCAGATTTTGCAGTTTATGGGCCGAGTTTTGTTCACATTTAGACAGGCCTGTACCCGGGTCATATCTATCATTTCACTGAAGTTAAAAACAAAATTAAACCTCAAACTGGATCAACAAAAACATTGTCTGGTTCTCTGAACACAGCAGAAAAATCAAAAGACATTTTAAAGTGTTTGAAAAAAATATTCTCCTTCTTTAGGACTTCATTTCATGGATTAATAAATTAAAAAAAAATAATAAAACTGACAGTACGCAAGTATGAGAGAACTTCACCTCTTATCCCACGTACTTTAAATCATAATCCAATCTCTACCTTCTAGGGATTGGTATAAATCCTGCAGTATGAAGTGCATTACCTCTCCAAACTTGCTTTTATATTATTTATGATGTCTCTTCTGGTATCACTTTTTCTTTCCACAATGAGCTGTAAAGAAGTGAAGTACACAAATATTTCTGTGGTCACAGCAGGCCTTAAAAAACTTGTATACAGAACATTTCCCTGCAGGATGCTCCAGCTGGTTTTCAGCATATGAATGTGACAGAGAACCAAAGCAGTAATCCCTAAAAGAGGGAATAGTGTCAGGAGAAATATGTTGCCAGAGTACAATGTGCTTTCTGACAGCAGTGAAAATTTTAATCTTGAGAGCCCCAGAGCATATGACTCCATGGTTAGCCCTGGAAATTTGTCCTACAATAAAAATGTCTCTATATTTATTCTTACATTTTTAGCGGGGGGAAAAAAAAAAGCTACTCCCCTGATTTGCAGTAAATTACAGCTCCAGCCAAAAACTTCAGCAGAAGAGAAACATTTCTGACCATTCACTTTTATCTATACACAAGATACAATCAGTTTCTGTTGCAGAAAGTCTCCAGCACATTCAGTTATAATTTTGTCCAAGGTTAACTAACATCCCTCACCCCTCGTCACCCCAAACCTGGTCTTGCTGTGGAACACGCTGGTGATTTTCCACTCTCTGTACAACACAGTCTCTGATGTTTGTCAGGTGTCTTGGCTACATGGATCAGGATTCTCTAACCAGGCAATCGATTTCTCCACAATGCACCACACTTAAAACTCTGCCTTCCTCAGAGGAAGTCACGTCTGAAAATAAACCCCACCTGATTGTTTCATTTGTTTCGAGGAAACTAGTTATTAATAAGTTATTAAAATAGCACCCTTTCCCCCACTAGTATTTTCTTTCATATTCAGCTGAAGTCTTCTCAAAAATCACTGCTTTTTGATTGTATGTAGGGAGCAAAAGAAAAATATTTTATGGAACGTAGTGAAATAAGTGAGGGGCAATTGTTTCTAAGCAGAGGCTCTCCCCATGCAGCCTTCTTCTCCCCATCCTTGCCTTTCTCTTCCCGCACCAGCTTTTAGCATGCTCCAGAAATGCAACTTGTTCTCTAAGAAAGCAAACCAAAGCCAGCCCATTTCAGGTCTTTCTTCCCATCCAATCCTTACACCACTATCTCTTTCCAGCCCTGCTTGCCTCTCTCCTTCAGCACAGCTTCCCTGCTGGACCACAAAATGTTACTACCAGCTGCTCCTGTTCTTCCTAAACTTGGGCAGAGGTGGAATAACTCAAAACCAACCTGTCCTAACAGCAAGACTTGCAGGTACACAGATGACCTTGGGTATCATTGCCATCTACCTGTACTGTTCACATGAATTCCAAACACCTGCAAAACAACAGCCAGCAGCTCCTGAAGGAGCACTGATGCCATTGACTGAATGCTGTGCAGAGACACACCAGCCTGGATTTCCTAGGAATCCCCTCCAACTTCCAAAAAGCAACATGTGACATCTCCCCTGGAAAGGGCAAGAGCTGAACATAAAGCTTATTTCAATCTCAAATCGACTCCATTTCCTGCTTTACTTTATGTATCTTCATCAGTCACAGCCAGATTCAACGGGAGACTTATTGCTGCAACTCCTGTGCAGGAAAAGTGTTTGTCAAAAGCAGAACTCAGAAGTTCTGTTGGAAAGTGTCTGGCAAGATTTTCTCTTCATCCTTGCAGAGGCCTTGTATCCTCCAACACATTTTTCCCTCTAATGTCCCCAAACCTGTTTCAACTCCTGCTAAACTTCAGTGGTTTGTTTGAACATCCAGATGTGTCTTCTCTGAGCATCTGGTGAGGCCCACTGGAGTTAGTAAGGAAGATGCCTGACCAGCTCACGTTTTCTCAGATTTGACTCAGGGGATCACAGAACCAGAGTTTATCAGGATATGTACACAGTTAAAATAATTTTAACTGTTCTGAGTTCAGACCCACAATATTAAGGCATAGTTTATTTGTTTATTAAACAGCGTAATGATGTCCTGGGAAACTTTTTAAGTTGCTTATATCCTATGAAGTGACATCACTAAAATGAAACAGCGGGTCACAGTGTCACAGCTGGAAACCTTGAATCCATCATAACAAGACCTTCAAGCTTCCAATTCAAAAGCTCTGGAGTGCTCAAGTATTTTTCCCCCTAAGGGCATTAGCTGAGGATTCTGCTTTCCATGGTTCATTGTGAATAGGACCTGGTACTGAGCTATTGACAGAGTGTCTCTGGAAACTCTGGCTGTGAGAGCACTGTGAATAGAAAAGCGCAATGCCAGAAGCTGAGGTACAGTCCTTCCAGCCCTGAAGGCAGGGTTACATTGTTGTGAGGTGCCTACAAACTTCAGAACTGTATAAAATACAGGTAAACAGCCCAAGCTGGATGACAGATAGATCCAGGCCTGAGTAAGGGAATAGATACAAGCATTACTTGTGTATTCATGGCAGAACGAGAGAAGAGGATCTATGTGAAAAAGATGTCCATCAAGGCAGAGGACACAGCCATACACACAAATGCATGGGAGAGATCTCTTATGAAGGAATATCCCACGTTCAGCTTTTTCCTGTTTGACCAGCGGAATTCAACATTCTTACATCTCTATGATGTTATAGACACCCAGAGTGGTAGAAGAATAATGCTGAAGTAATTTAGGCAGGCGTAAGGACTCAAATTTCAAGCCTTCAAATTTATATAACAGTAGTCTTGAACCATGGTGCAGACAATTTCTGCAAATGCTTCTGTGTGAAGTTATCAGCAGGAAAGGAAGTTTCTACTGACTAGCACCTGTTGTCTAAATAGTCTTGTACCTACTGAGGCTGCTATTGGGGACTGTATTTCTATTAGTAGATTTACTAAAAATTAGAATCTAGCTTATGTGGAAACCCAAATCCAGCAGGATATTTAGGACCACTGCTTGAAGGTGCAAATTTCCACATTTTCTCACCAACCACAGAATAGTTCAGTTTTTCCCCCCCGAGTCTTTTTAGTGACTACAGTTAATTTCTAAAATCAATATTTTCTTGAAACTCACTAAGATGCATCTGTAGAGAGGAAAAAAATAACTTTAATAAACAAACAAACAAAACCATTTAGAAAAATCTTCCAAAGATAAACAGAATTTCCTGTATGGCTTACTGGCCCAGCTAGGATTAATCAGTCGAATAAGAAAGATTATTAAGCCTTTTATAATGACAAAAAAGGCCTGAGAAATTTCAATATGATCTGGAGGAAGAAAAGTTAAGTAATGAGTGTTCTTGCCATCACATACAAAACACAAAGGATTATTTTTTAAAGATAAAACCCACAGGAATAACTACTTTAGTGCCAATTTTAATTGCCTGGAGAACAAGGAGTAATCTTATACAATCCCAAGTAAGTCTGATAGAGTCAGCTATCCATTAGCTGTAGCCACCTGTTATTTTTTTAGCACTACAAGTCATGTCCCAGTGAAGCAAAAAGGTGGAGGAGGTGGAAATTGAAGGAGTCTTTCAAAGAAGGAAAAGAAGCATGAAACAGTGAAGTGGCTCACCCAAGAAATTTTGAACAGAAGGGAAGAATGAAGTCAGATCATAGCAACTGAGGCAGAAAATAGTGATTTCTCCTCTCATCTGTCTGTATGTGAAATACCAGTACCCAGACTCACTACAGACCAACAGGAAATTTTGCCTATAGAAAACTCCAGAAGGAAAACCAGGTAAACACTCTATTTCTCACTACATAAGGGTAAAATTAATGGCAAAATATTAATATAATTCCTGAAAAATGGGGAATATATCTCTGTCCAATACAGTCTTGCATTGGAAAAAAAAAAATTCTGAAAGAATTGTTTTTCAAGAAATGCACAGCTTTCTGCGCCTCTAAAAGCTACTGAGAGGATATAAAATAAAATCTCTTCTCAGTGTTTCACGCCCTTTCACGTAACACATTTAAAGAGAAACAAGTTGTATGGGACAGTGATGAGCCTCTGAACAATCCCTCTTTTCATCAGGATCCAAGCTGGGTTTCAAAAGCTGCTTGAGACATGCCTAGCTATTTCTGTTCCACAGCAACACAGTCATGGAAAGTTTTCCATGTACCACAGCAAGGCCACAGAGCAAACAGTTTATCACTGGAGTGTCTGAGCTTGCACGATAAAAAACAAACAGGGAGTAATATACGACAAAACCTTGAAAGCGGAATTTTGGACTCTAATTACCTGTTCAGAAGCTCTTTTGAATGGGCTGTGTGAGATAATAAATTTCTTGTTAGAGAACAAGAACAAGTCTACTTTGTCTGGACTCTAATCTTGGATTTGCAGCAGATTGTTATCAGTGTTTGCCCCCTGGAATTCCGTTTCTCTGCACAGATTTAAAAGAATAAGTCTTTTTCTGTTCCTTCAAGGCAGTATCATGTAATATAGCTGCTCCTACTTTCTGCCCATATTTGGGGTGAACAGCAACTGGCTTAATTTTTGCTTATGCTTTAGTTTCCTTTGGCTTTCCAGCAAAAAGATCCTGCAGAATTCCTACAGAAAGCCTCTCACTAGGTATTTTTTTCTTTTCTTGTTCTTCTGTGCAGATTTTAGTGGGGATTAGTGCAGATCAGATGCATGCCCTGTATCTCTGGGAGCTGGTGGAAGGGAGCTCAGGCTAGTTCACAGGCAGAAGGTGATGGGGTTTCCTGGTGGGTCTTGAACAGCTGTGTTCAAGAGCAAATGGACAAATTCCAGTCCAGTGGCTCTTGCTGTGCCATATCTCACAGCTGAGGACCTGCAAAGCCTACAGCTCTACAGCCCTCTGGCACCTCTTGGCTGGCCAGATGCCAGAGCACTGACATGGGGACAACACCAGCATTACTAAAAAGCTATGGCTTGGCTAGATAAAGTGATTTAAAACTATGGGAAAAAATGAGCATCAGGAGTTGAGATTTCTCTATTTTTATAAAAATCAGGAGGAAATCACAGAAAGCAAGGATGACTTGCCCCACCTTAGGGTGGGGTGAGTCAAGAATGACCAGAGAGTTTGACAGGACATTTGAAGGTCATCTTGTCCAGCCTCCCTGCAGTGACCAGGGACATCTTCAAGGCCTGGCCTTGAATGTTTCCAGGGATGGGGCATCCACCACCTCTCTGGGCAACCTGTTCCAGTGTTTTACCATTCTCCTTGTAAGAAACTTCTTTAATAATACTTTTTAAAACTTCTATTAAATAACCATGGCCTCTTGTCTTCATGTGTTTCATTAAAGTCTACCCATGTCTTCCCTTGTTTTGTTATCTAAACCAATCTCATTGAAATACTAAGGGAGGGTCCCCTTGACCCTTCTCTAATCATGTTGTCACAAATGCATGACTTCTCCGAAAGAACAGATGTGCCAAACCAGCCCAAGGATGCTGAGCTGAATGGAAAGTACACACTGATCAAATATTTCCTATTGCTGATGGAGAGGGAGCTGAGAGGTGGCATTTCCATGACATTTTGTTCTTATACAGACAAGAACTATCTTATAACTTTTGAATGTGCCTTGAAATTGTTAATCTCACACCAGAAGTAAATTGAGATATTTGGAAAAGATGCAATTATTTATTCTCAATCCACAGTATCACACACATAAATAACTCCTATTTAGGAGAATATTAGGAAATACCATTAATAAATAAGTTCTCATGATGACTGGCAGAAATAATGGATCATATCAAAAGAATTTACAGCTTAAGAGCAGGGTGACATAGCAATTCCATGCAAGGTTATCCTGCTCTGTTCTGTTGTAATAGGCACATGTGCTTAGCTGAAAGTTTATTTTAAAAACCATACTCATATTCAAAAAGTCAGCTAAGAATAGTAATCTGCAAATACGAGGGGTTTCCATACCTTCCATTAGCCAGAGCTCCAGGAATAGCACTGTATAAGAATCAGGGAATTAAAACATTTTTACCACTTCTACCCTGCATTGGGTCATTTCTCATGGAATGTGAGGTCTCATGAAAGTTGCTAATACAGATGTGGCCTGGAGGAGTAAAGATTGGTTGGACTTGAATAGAAACCAAGCAGGAACAAAAAAATGCCATGTTCCAGGAGAAAACAGTGAAGACGCAAAATACAGCTGCAAAGTTTAGGACAAGAGATGAAAATCATTTCAGGTGCTGATTTTTCTGGCAGAAGTCAAATTTTCCTCTTTTAAAAATGCATGCATACCCTTCTGAAGCAGCTGCCTTCAGACTCTTTTTTTCTCCTTTGCACCCCTACTGGGATGCACTGGCAAATATACACACCACTTTTATCAAGCATCACAAAGTACCTCAATTCCATCTAGTTTTTTCTTTTGGAAAAGTGTAAGAGTTCTACCTATCCTAAATTTTGTATTATATATTGTCTGATCTAATTTGAGAATGTTCCAAGTGATTTAAAGCAATAACAAGAGTTCTCATGGGGAGAAATCAGGGCATTTAGTAAACAGTCCTGTTTCTTCCATTAAAGAAGAAGAGCTACTATGGAAGAGGGGGATAAGGCCAAAAAACCCAAATCAGAACAACAGCAACAACAAGCAACACCAAAGCCTCTCCAAAAAGTAGAGAAACCCCAGAAGACCATAAAAATAAAATAAAATAAAAAAAATCATTCACCACTGACCCTAAGATATTTCACCTGCAGCTTGTGGGATCTACAGGTTGCTTAAAATATGGTTAGGTTTGTGATATATGCTGATTTCACTTATCCTTTTATAGCTTATTTTATTCTTAACCTGTATTTTATTGTCACAGTTATTGCATAATTGTTACCACACAGAAAAGGAAGTCAGGCTTGCTGGAGTGACTTTATACAGCTGTTTTACTCCACACTCCTGTGCCTTCATATCTCTACAGAGACACATAATTTATCACCATGGGCAAAGCAATTTTAAAATTGCTGTTAAGGAAAGGCAAGTCCTACATGGTGATTTGCCTGAATCAAAGTCCATCACAAAATAGGGAATTACATGAAATTGCTTTCATTTTGCAGAATGGGGAAATGACAAGACAGTCACAAGAGAAAGATTTTAGATCGCAGCTTAATTGCAAATCCTGCATAATTCTCACAGCATGCCAGCCCGCCTCAATCAGGTGAACATAAGAGCTTTTTAGAAGAGCTTGTAGGAGTCCATGCACCTCCCACTAGAGCATCACAAAATTCCAATAAAAGTAAAAAAAAAAAAAAAAACAAAAAAAACCCCAAAACCTGCCATTTGATAGATACATCGAAATAATTCTCCTGTATTAACCCAGCCTCACACCACAGAGCATCCATTTTTCTTCAGAATTTTCCAAACAAGCCTATACATTCATCCAAGCTCATGCATACAATATTTAGTCATTTCCAGTAACATTAGATTTAAATGCGACCATTAACTTCTGGAGACTTCTTTAAAATGCAGACTAGAAATTCCCTACTTTCTGTCATTTTGTGGTTGCTATGTTTAAAGAATCTTCCCTCTGGGAATTTACTGTGGTCAGAAAGCTTCATCACAAACACACTGTACTACATTTACTGTAAAAACAAGAAGTGAGTGCCTTCTCAATTTCCTTTTCAAGAACCATGGTTTATGATGTTTTAATTAATGCCTCTTAGCTTGACAATTCAAGAATTTAAGAAGCAATTTGAACATGCTTTAATACCACAACTTAAAGCTGTGCAGAGGGCTGTGTGCTCATAGCATATCCCTTGGTGGATTCATGTCTGACTGTGTCATGTACCAGCTTCTTTTTCTTTCTTAGAATGGTCCCATAAGATGCAGATACTTAGAGTTTTAAAACAGCATGAAAAGACCAGAGACTGCACTACTCTCGCCATAAGACCCTGGAGGTCTAAGTAAAACAAAGGCAACTCGAGCTGTACCATGAAGTAAAAGACAGTTGTTCATAACTAATGCTGAGACAGCCTTGATATTTTTGAAGGGTGATATATAGAATAATTTACAGTGGTAAAAATGCATAAGAATTGCACAGGCAAAGCTCAAAAAAAATTAAAGGAGATAATTCAGTGTTTAAAAGTGAGAAACAAAAAAACCCAAAAAACAACATTTAATGCAACTCTACAGTCTGGCAGCAGAATTTCTGAAGGGCTAAATGAAGCCTATCACTTTTGTAGTTTCCCAAGAATCAGAAGTATTTGGCAGGTCCTTGAAACAGGAAACAAAAATGTTTTATTTAAGCCTCAAACTATTATTTATAAAAAGTCAGCTCATAGTAGTTGACCATGCAAACCTTGTACTATCACATCTGTAAAATGTATATTTTAAGACACAGCTTTAGAGTTTTACAGTTGCCTGAACCATCTACATTTCTATCTTTCATATATATATATATATATATGTACATATGGGGGTGTGTGTAGGTATATGTGTATTTAGAAAACAATTTGTTTGTCTTCAAAATTTGTTTCCTATAAGTCAAAACACTCTCCTCATTGCACTAAATTATTTGGTTTAAACACTGATCTCTAGGGCACTGATAAACGGTATTTTTGTGGGTTTGGGAAAACTGAAAATATTTTCACTTTAAAAATCCTATAGTGCAGAAAAGCAACGTTCCAGCAATCAAAAACATGACATGTTCTCCGAGCATGATTCACTGTAGCTAAGCCCCCAAAGAAGCAGTACTAGTGGATGACTGCCAGTGGTAGTGTGTTCTAGAACGAGGAAAAATAACCCATGAAAACGTAAATAGGTGCCGTTTAAAACAAGCTGTGCACAGGTACCGCTCACAGACAGGCAGCCAGCATTTCATCTTAGTCCAGATGGAGCATAGGTTTCTTCCTGGCAAATGGGTAAGCTTTCCCATTAGATTTTCTCAGCTGAAGAAACAAAAACCAAATCACGGCCTGATATAGAAAGTTGTCTGTCCCTGGCTAAGTTAAATCTCTTCTGGGGACCCCATCCTGAGAGCACCCTGCCCTGTTTACTCCCACTGTGGAGGGGATGTGCTGCCAGCTGCGGGATGATGCTTGCCACCTTTGCCAGTCACTGGAAAGGGAGGGATTTTTGACAGCAGTTTTGCAGACCATATCAGGGTTGGCTAGTCAAATGCCTAGTACTTGAATGAATCTGAGCTACCTGCCTCCTTCTGGCCCACTCTCAGTGCAGCTCAGTGCAGCCTCAGCAATAGCTTTTGATATACAGCAGAGTAGGAACCCAGCACCTGAAGCCTCTTACTGTAACCCATATACCAAGAAACACACTACAGACATTTAGTAGCCATATAAGGAACAGCCCTGGCACTGATCTGCCATTCTCAGTTGTCTCCCTCACCTCACACTGCTGCAGCACAGCTTCTGCCTGTGCAGACTTTTGGGTTGCACACCCCTGTGTCTGAAAGCAGGAATAGATGAACTCAGTAACTCAATGAACAATTCTACAATCTTCAACAACAACAGCAAGCCCCCACAAGTGTGCTTTGTTCTCACCTCTGGTACATTTTTGCCACACACCCCCAAAATCAGAGGGTTCATGGCAAGGGTTATTTTCTCTGCCCTCAACTGGACTAACTGCTCTGCTCCCGAGCAGCATGCTTCCTACACCCAGACATGCTTCCTACATCCCCAGATCCCCCCATTGTAGCAGAACAGCTCCAGATTGAGACCAGCTTAGCTGAAGATGCCTTTATACTACTCCTCCCATTCCAGCCTGTCCAAACAGGTCCTGAGGAGCTCATTCCTCTGCTCAGTTTTTATATGAGAGCAGAGGTAGCTTTGCAAAACAGCCTCAGCCAGGATAAACTGTACCTAGCCTGCACAGCGTCTGCAGGAAAGCATGGATTATAGGTATGACTGGTGCTTCCAAGGAAGTATTCTTCCTTTTCATTCCTGAAGGTCCAGACAGGGACAGAGGGACTGTCCTGGCAAGGGCAGCAGAAGTCCCTGCCATGTTTACAGGACCTTTTACAAGCAAGTAAGTGCACAATGAGCAGGAGTCAAAGTACACATCACAGCTGAGCCCATGAAGCTTTCTAGCTTCAGGTATCAGGTATCCAGTCTTAGGCCAGGCAGTAAAAGACCCTCTGAACTCTACCATCACATGATCAATCACTCCTGGAAATGACCAAACCAGCAATGCCAGCACGTCTCTAAAGGGCAGCCCAGGAAAGGTTAGTGTTGCTCAGAGACGAAAAGAACGCTCTCTTCACATCTTCATCTAATCAGGATTTTTGTATAGGCACAGACATTGTATAACTCCCAGGGAAAAGGAAATTGTCATCCTCAAGAACACTCCACAGTAAGAGGAGCCTCTGTTCTATTCTCAGGGTGAATGTTGCTGAGAAGGACACAAATGAATGAAACCTGGCCATGAAATCAAGAATGTAAAAGAATGTTTCTGCCTATTTCAGAGGAAAGACATATTTGCAGCTTTACCTGCATTTTTAAACAAGCAGACAAAGGATTTTTATCTCCTATATGAGAGACAGACAGGGAAGAATTTGTTTATTTTAAAAGCAAAATTTTATAGATGGTCTGAAGTTGGGGGAAGCATTTTAACCAGCTGAAGCTTGAGCTACTTTCAGGCTGGGAAAATACTTTATCTTCCATGTTTGATTTGGATGACTTTATGAAAGGACAGAAAGGATCAATTTTGCTTGTAAGTGTCACAACAGCAGGAAAAAAATCTTACTTACCCGAGCTGTCATTCCCATTGACCATGCACCATACTCATGTATTTATAAGCCCATTTTCTCTCCAGAGTCAAATTTTGTCAAGCTATGGTAAAGCTCCTCTATGATTTTGTGTGCTCCAAAAGATTCTCCTTCTGCTTCCAGCCTACCTTACCTGGCCATGTGCATGTTCTGTTCTGGCTCTAGCAAAGTCACAGGGTGCATGTGAGCTAACCTACTTCTTATCTTACAGGGTATCTGCTTTTGAGATCTGATATCCTTCAGATGTTTGTACTATCTTAATGAGCTATTGCCAGCAATATCACTGAGAGGTTTTGTTATTTCTTCCTTCCATCATATTTGCATATTTTTCTTTCAAGTCTCCTGTCTCCTCAAACTTGACAGTCTTACACACAGTTACAGTTTATAACATCATTAATAAGGTAAATTATTGAGTAAAAGAAAACCTCACAAAAACAAAAAGCTCCTCATCTGTACATAGGTGAAGGGATTTTTTATTTTTTAAATTTCCATTCATGTTTTGTTCTTAGGCTCCTCTTGTTTTCTGAATCCTGCAATCCAAAAAAACACTGTAGGGCTTTTCTGCCTCTGCCAAAAAATAAGATATATATGACTGGGGCATGTATTTAAAATAATTCAGATGTTGCTACCAGTTTGTTAAATCTACTGGAATTAAAGGTGGTTTCCAGGCATCAGTCTTCCCTTTTGTGTTTTGTGTCTTAGTTGTGGTGGAGATTTCATAAGCCACATGAACCTGAGACTACACAGCTTTACCAGGTAAAAAGAAACCTGAGAGGGTAAAGCTCCTTACAGACTTTTATGCAGATTCCTTTGTGCATTTGTGCTCCCTTCTAAAAGGTCAAAATCACAGCAATGAAGAAAAGAGAAGGCATCTCTTTACAAAGCCTTAATCCTCTCACCTTCAGCTCCCATCTCTTCCAAAATAGCTAATTCTGAGCTTACATAGGGATATTTTAAGAAGCATTGAAGTGCTGGGAAGGGCCTCCTTTGAAAGAATGCAGGGATAGCTATGCATGAATTTGGTGAAAATTAAAGAACACATGCAGTTCTTGGAGCTACCAGAAACATTTGGGCCAGAGGATGTGGCTCTCTATTCGTATAAGGGAATACAAAGACAACAGAAATATTTAGGATGCCAGTGTACCAACCAATACACTATTTAGGTCCTTTATTCTTTCAATTATCTCTTCTTTTGACAGCACCTCTGGTCCCTACAGCTCAGATTTCAGCATGTGTGGGGTGGGGGTGTTTAAGCTCCTTCCAACAGATGATGTTTATGGCTTCCAGACCAGCCACTTCATCTGCCCAGCCCGCACAACTGACAAAAGAGATTGCCACGTATCCTAAAACCTTACCCCAAAACCCACACCCACTCATCCAGGGAAAAACTGACACTCATTGGTTTTTAAAGTAATGTTCCTCCTCTGTCCACACCATAAAGGTAAAATTTATGATGCAATCTATATTTGAGTGTAATTTATTCATTAAGCCTCTTCACAACAACTTTTACGAAAATGCAGGGCTGATCAGACACCAGGTGGATTTGCTTGGACACAGAAGGCAAATGCAGTATCAGAGACACCACAGTGTTATTTGCTACTGTAGTTTCCTCAGGAGATAAAAGCACTGGAACATGCTATTGGAAGTTTTGTAGAGTTGATAATATGGAAAGTAATGCATGCACTTTTTCTCGTCTTATCACCACGTCTTTAAGGTTTTGTGGGAATGGACTGCTTCCTATCATGACTGTTATTGAATAATTGGTAATATTTTCCCCACCTTACTTATAGAATCATAGAATACCCTGAGTTGGAAGGTACACACAAGGATCATTGAAGTCCAGTTCCTGGCCCTGCAAAGGACAGACTCACGAGTCACACCATGTGCCTGAGAGGATTGTTCAAATGCTTTTTCAACTCCGTCAGCAGTGACCACTTCCCTGTGGAACCTCTTCCAGTGCTCAAATGCCCTTTTTTTGGTCTGGTCTTGTTTTGAAAATTCAGCTAAGTTCTTTTTCTAGCTCAGAACAATAAAATTTACACCATACTTTAGTAACAGTTACCTGTGCCATGGTATATGAAGGAAATGGTCATGAGGAACTGAACAAGTTGCTTCCCCCTACTCCTCCCACCTTTTACTCTCACCATACCTACACATTTCCAAAATACATTGCTTCGGCACTTTTTAAAATCATTGTTTACTGTCCTACAGTTGGATAGTGCCATTTCTAAAACTGTAAGCTGACCTGGCATATGACCAACATTCCTAATGCTGCTGCTGCATTGGGAAAAATAGATTCCCCACAAACCACCTACACACACAAAAATTCCTGATGGAGAAGGGGCAGAGCACTGAGTTGGGAAAGGATAAAGGTCAAACACATAGCACATAATTGCTCAGAAAACCATTTGCGGTTTTGTGGTGTAAAAGTGACATGACTTTTTTATCAAACAGTGGTACTCTAATGCTGTCATAGTTTTAGAGGTTATTCCGGTTCTTGACTCAGAGCTCACAAATGGCTGGAAAAACAACTTTTAAAGGAATAAGCAAGTTCAGTGATAACTTCCTTAGCAGTGGATGAAACTACTTGAGCAATCTGAGACACACAGTGTCCCAACCACAAGACTGTCACCAAATGTTATTTCTTGTTACCCTGTGACTCACTTAAGAGGCAGCTGTTAAAACCATGAAGCTCTCATTGCTCTTTTTCCCCATCAAGGTTGGATCCATGTGCTGAGAACTTGGATGACATAGGAGCTAATGATGAGTGGTTTATAGCATCAGACCACTTAAGAAGTATAAACCAATGCTAACTTCCTCTGCTCAAAGCCTTTACAATAAAAGTTTTGAGTCTCACTAGAACAGATTTGCTCCATGAGTAGAAGAGACTGAGCACACCAGTCATTTCAAGCTTGATGTATGTGGGACAGGCAATATTAGTGTCCAGTTTCCAAAATATGCTGCATTTCACACCTTGTTCTTCTACAGTGCAAAGAGGTGGGGATTTTGTAGGTTCTCTTTTTTCCTGAAATGAAGCTGACAGTATTTCAACAGAGGAGAAAGCCCCTGCAGAAATGGGGGGATGTACACAATCTCAGGAAATAATATTCAGGCAATTGGACTCTTGAGGGTGGACAGATTGCTAGATGCTGAGCCAACTTATCCTGAGCTATCTCACCAAAAGCTGGTATATGAAGAAGTAACTTGCATCACTCTGAGAGAATTTGTTCTTTGAGGTAACAAAATCAGATAAAACTCCGCAAAAAGGAACAGCTGCAAATGCTGTCTACAATGAGAACAGCAGGGCAGGAAACTCACTGGACTGGGGGCTTTACTTGCTCTTTTTCAATTCTGGTAAATTGCACAGAAACGTGCCTGAGAAGAGCAGGTAAACACCTAATGAAAGAAATGTTCTTTATGTCTGGTCCAGACAAGAGCTGAGGCCAAAGTCAACACAAAAAGGTAGCTTCAGTCATAAAACCCCTCAGTCATCTTGATGGCCTGTGTTTTTTTCCTTATTCTCTAGGAATGTCATAATTACACGAAATAAAGGAAGATTTAATACAATCTGCTTGAATATTAACTACCTATGATTTGAGGAGAAACCACAGACTTTGCATAAATATTTTGCTATTACATGCCAATGACTGACACATATCCCCTCTTCTGACAGGGCATCATGCTTACCCCTTCTCAGCAGTATGCAGAAAGTCATGATTACTTGGTTGATAGGAAGAATTGCTTTCCACAGCTATTAGGAAGGGAATCAGAAATTTATGATTGTGCAATAGGCTGAAATACAATATAATGGACAAAATCAGTAAAAGAGAAAACACAATATCTGGAACAAGAGCATTAAAATCTCCATGAGGAAAAAATGGTTGCAGAGTATGTACAGTGTGCATTGAAAACAATGAAGCCTACACAAAAGGATGTACCTCACCTAAACCTCCTTGGGAAAGAAAAACTAATACATTTAAAATCTTTACTGAAGATCAGGAGGAGACATTTGAAACAATGAGAGATATTTGTGCTACACTATCTTGTCATATTCAAACTGCTGTATTAATTTATTCATTCCTGTTCTTGCCAAATATGAAAGTGCATGATGGAAATGGCCTGGGTTTATTTTATATGACCTGATTTGGAATTGCTTGAGTGCTCCTTTAAGTACCACTTCAGAGTCCTCCACCCTCCATTCAAATCCAGCTCTGGTGTGACAGAGGCTGTGATGGACACAGAGAATTAGCTCAGCCCAGGACAGGATCTGCTGCTGCCCACCCACACCTCATCATTTGCTCTCTGACTCTGTATACAGAGGTATGACCTGAGCATGGGCAGCATTTTCATTACCAATACACTGATGAGTCTCTTAGAAATTAAAAAAACACTTCCAGAGTTACCATCAGTTACACATGAATGAGTGGGTGAGTGGGTCCACAGGGAGCCAAAGGAATAGGTATCACAATACAGTTTTGCTCCTCGTTCCTCAGGCTGCATCTTTTGTGGAACTTAAAACCTGCCTGAACCTGGAGTAAAGCAGTTTAAAGATTACCATATTATGGCGGCTAATCATAAGTATACAAATGCCATTAATGAGTATTATTTAACTGCTGCATTCATTATATAACCACATTATTGAATGCTTGGATTTTAACTTATGTCCTTGTTGTTTCAATACCATGACTCAGTGGAGAATAATTCTTAGCTTATTTTCCAACTTTTTTGTGGTCTCTCCCATTGATGCATGTAGTACAAGACAGGAGAAAAGACTGCAGAAAATTGTTCAGATCCTGCCACTGTGTGTAGACCTGGAAGCCGAATCTTCAGACATTGTTGCATCCAGCATTGCTCACTGATGGGAGCCATTGTGCCAAGTGTTTGGCCCTGTTCTTGTACATTGGAGCCGTGCTAGCAGCTTTTTGAGCTATCAGGACTGAAGTGACCTAAATATTCCTTTCCCAGCCTTTGTACTGATGCTGTAGTATTTCCAGACGTAAGAGCAATATGAATGCAGGATATGGTGCAGTCTTCGTCACTCAGGATTTGACTTAAACTCTCTTATCCAAACAACACCCTGAGCAAGTAATTCTGAGGTAAGGAGACTTCATTCTAAGTAAGGAGAAGTACTTCTGAATAATTAGTCCCTCTCCTAGACCATGGTGCATGTCAGCTGGCATGGCTCCTTGCTCTGTTCTCACCAGCTTTATGGCAAGTGCTTGCAGTGTTCACAGAGCTGGGCTGGGATCATGAGGAGCAGAGCACACATAGCTTGGCACAGACATGAGCTTTACTATCTATAGAAGATATTTGGATGCTCCAGAGGCTGAGAATAGCAGATGTAAAACATTCCTGGATCTCTGATTTGTAATTATAGATTGAATCATGTCATTTGACATTTTCTATTCCAAGATTTCCCCAGTGGTGAGCTTCTTGAATCAGGTTCACACACCTTGTAATCCCACATCTTCAGATCAGCTGTCAGCTGGATCACGGAGTCTCCTCCACAAACATATATTTTGAGATGATGATGTATGTGTGCATGAGCTGTACATTCCTGGGAATCATTGTTGGCTGGGGAAGCAGACCTCAGCTCCTCAGAATTTTGAGAACAGTTGTCTGTTCTTTTTGGTGTGATTTGAACTAACTTAAAAAACAAGGCAGTTAAGGACAGAATGACCACTCCTACCTCCTGTCAGATTTCATCAGCCCTCTCATAGTGTGAGACAGATGCCTCATCTTCAGTAAATTTAACTCTTGTATCACACCCTCTCAATCCTTCAGGTTCTGAAGTCACTCACTGTGCAATTCTGGGGACTGAAAAAGTACTTACTGCCACAATATTATCTGTGGGGCTTAAATCCTACTTGGTTTTAGATTATTATTTGGAGTGCATTTCATATATGTTGCTTCTACCACCTTTGATGACTAGACTAAATAAATAACTAATATATATTAGTTGTATACTAAGGGACAGGAGCTACAGGTAGAGTCCAAGGACAAGAGCTGCTGCTGTTGAGGAGCCATCCCATAGTCTGCAGCCTTCTGCCTGGAGGACAGCAACCATAAATAACCTAAGGGAACTTCCTAATTATGGAAAAGCCTGGCAAAAATATTTTCCGTGCTTCTGTCAAGCCAAGACAGCATGAAATAGCCTTTTTTAATAATTTGGTTTCTTTTGAAAAAAAAAAAAAGTAAAAAAATAGTAAATGTTCAAAACTGAAACTTCAGAATATTTTGGAATCACAGAAGTTTAAATCTATAAGAACCTCAAGGTGTCACCTACAGCTTGTTTGATTCAGATAGAATTATCTCAACTTAGATGTTCCCTAGCACGGGGATCTTTTAAAAACCTCCAAAATCAGAGTCTCCAAAACAGGCTATGTAGCTTATTCCTAGACTTAGAAAGCTCTTTTCAATCCTTCAGATGAGTGCTGATCTCTTCATTTTTATGCCTTGCCTGTACTGGACATGGAGAGCACTTGATGACATTTTTTATATGTTTGAAATCTATTATCAGACAAGCTGATGACTTTAATCTGGAATAAATATATTCCTTCGAATTTCTTCCACCTTCCACACACTTCTTATTATACTCCTTGATGACTACAACTTGTGATATCAATTGTGAATTGTGGTGCCTTTGTCAAAAGATTTGGAAGGTCTATGTCACCAGGAATGCACTTTTCACTGTCTTAATTTTGGGTAAATTTGAGACACTGAAGTTTTCAGATGTGCTGTACATAGACCAGAAAAACTCATTCCCCTTTAACTGAATATTTCATCTTCATTACAACATTATAGCCACTTGCAATACTTCAAGTTTAAAATACTTTTCTTCCCAACAAGATAGGCAACTATTTGTGCTGATAGGCTTAGATAACATTTCAGCCCAGCAACCTGTGAATTAATTGAACTTCCCTCCAATTCCATTTGCTCAACACAATAAAAGTCAATGGAGATATATCAAAGAATAATGTTTCCAATATGTCTACGTTATACATCAGTGGACTGGACATTTATGTGACAATTATTTGTGGTTGTGTTTTTGAATTTCTCTCCACAGCAGGATTGATTATGCATAACACTATCTAACAATCACTAAAGCAAGACTAATAATATAGGTGTATTTCAAATATTTGCTAATGATTACAATTTTTTTTTTTTTTTCGTCCTTTTTCTTACACAGCATTTGGGCAAGCGTTTAGCAACACTGTTAACGTCCTCTTCTGCAGAAGGAATAGCAGAGTTCTCTGTTGTAGACTTTGTTTGTTTAACATAGTGATCAAAAGGCATATTGCATTGCCACCAAACCTTGAGTCACCTTCCCCAAGGAACAATTACCCTTTCTTTCCATTTGGGTGGAGATTGGATATTTCTCAGTAAGGCAGTGGTGATCTCAGTCCAAAATTTCTTGATAATACTTACTAAGCAGAAGAGGGCTATTTTATACTGAAGTGGCAGAAAAAAAAAGGCATATTGCATACACACTGGTAAGCTTTTTGTCATTGCAGTGCTGAGGCCATGGCAGCAGCCTAGGGTCTGGTTTCTTCTGAGCACAGTTGAAGAGGGAAAGGGATGAAGCATCTGCATAGGTGGTGTTGTGAACTTCGCAAAAACATCTGGCAGATCCTGGCTGTAGCAAAGGAACAGAAATGCCTCTTAATTTTTATTTTTTTTTTTCTTTTCAGACACGCTGCCTGGTGCACTTTCTCAGTTTCTAATGGAGACATTCCTCTGTGGAATCACTGGGTTTTGCTTTTTATGGTTAGCAAGATGCAGCAACATCAGGACACATCAGGATACGCCCTGATGGTGACTGTTTGCCTGCTGTGAGCAGCAGCATGTGGCAGCAGAGGGAAATGGTGGAAGGTGGAGGGTGATGAAGCTGCCTGTCATATGCTGGAGGATGGATTGGACTGTGAGGAAGACTGGTTAATCCTTCCCTAGAGGAGGCAAAACGGAAGACTTGGCAGTCAAATGCCACTTCCTTTTGCACCAAGATGAAAAGCAAGAGGGAGGAAGGAAGAGGAGGAAGGGCAGGGTTCAGAGCCAAGGATATGACAAAGCCAACCCCTCGAGGTCTCTCCATTTCTCTCCCATTACTACCATAACCCTGCCAGCAGTCTGGTCAGGGGCAGAAGGGTAGAGCAATTAAGGGGAAGTGCAGAGGATGTAGGGTGGCATATCAGCTGGAATTGGACATTTGGGCTGGACCATGACGGGACTCTAGAGAGTTACTCATAAAACAAAGTTTCAAAATATGTACAACTCATGCTCAAAAAATTACTTCTGTCTGAGGGTGGGGAATGTTTTCCCCAGCCCCTGCTTGTGAGACAAATAGGAAAATGGGAGTGGGGGGGGGGGAGGAATTACTGCAATGGACTGTTTAAATAAAGATAGTTGCACTGAAGTTTGCTCAGGTGATACTTCATCTTGCTGCCTGTTTTCTAGAGACTGTCCAGAGCAGGTACCTGATAGCACAGCTGGGTCCTGGTGGGGCACAGAAGAGGCCAAGGAGTGTGGCTGGGAGCCTGAGCCTGTACTCAGTAAAGACTTTGGGGATTTTATGTAAGCTATCTTATGAATTAGGACAACTGATACTGAGTACCTATGTTTTTTCAAAAGGCTGTCTGCAATCATAACAATTATTAATTTCTGTTAGCCTTACAGAGACAGCAGCTGAAAGATGATAGTTGCCTTTAGCATAATTATTTTTTCTTATATGAATTTTTCCTCTTCTTTCCCACATGGATAAAAGTATGAATATCCTTAGATACACCTTTGTACTATCTCAAAAAAAAATATTCAGAGGAATGGCAGTAAATTCTTCTGTTTTTCCACTATAAAATTGCTCTTAAAAATTATTGAATCTTATGGCTGGTCCAAATTTTGCCTGTGCTGAACTGGGTACCAGTGCTACTGCTTTACCATCACTGACCTGAGACAACCCTTTCAAAGGCACTTCTGAATAGATACATCTTGACTACTGCAAATAATTCAGCTTGACTCTCCCTGCATGATTGTGGTGTGACTGACAGTGACCAGACACCTGGATTTCTCACAGTTGCAGAAGATGAAGTGACAGAACAATGTTTGAGCCTGATGGGAGGAAAGCTTCTTGCCAGCCTGTCTGACTTTAAAAAGATCTTTTCTTGCATCAGCCGTGTATCAAGTCACCCTGACCCGCTACAGTCAGGTTTCCATAAATACAATCTACAAAAGGAAATACTTGCTTTAGCTAATGCTGCAGGAAATTACAGGTCAATTCATTTATCATATGCATCAGTATGATATAGCAGTGGGTGCACACATTATTCCTTTGATTATTCAGAGCAGTGCTCTAAATCACTGTGCTCAGGACATGTTCCTGCAGATGGCAAGAACCAGCAAGTTCAGTCTAAATTGGGGAGCCATAATTTACTGTCTCTGTCAGTTACACTGACAACTACATGGAAGCTCAGCTGTGGCACTGAGGGCTGTGGTGCTCTCTCAGCTTGAAATTAACCTTCAGGTGACGTCCAGGTTAGATGGACATCAGGAGGCAGAGAAGACTCATCTCATCTGGAGATGCAAACCGATGGGTGCTTTTCCCTGCTTTGTCTCTAGCTCTCCCCCTTTCATTTCCATCTGTCTTCACCTGAAACTGCTGATATGCGGTACCTGCCTGCCTTTTCCGTAGTTGTCACTCTGGGGAGGTGGGGACAAGAAGCAATCAGAAATTAGCATTACATATGAAGAGTTTGCCGACATAGTAAAGTGATAACATTGATAACATTGCTCTTTGCTTTAAAGCTCTTTTGATCTAGCGGATTTCAAAGCTCTTCACAACAGGGCAAAATTCAAGTGCTCTAGTGCTTTTTTTCAGCTGGAACTGCTGAAGCACAGAGATGTACTAGAATGTGTTCTAAATTACCCAGTGAGCCAGGACTTGCTGCACCTGGCACTCCAAAAATTAATCTGTTAATTAACCGTTCAATTAATCTGTTAATTAAAACAATGTGGGGTGGATAACTCAAACCTGGTGATACATGTAAGGAAGCAAGCACAGTCTTTGCAAGAGACACATGCCATAGGAAAGACTCAGTAAGAGCTGGTGTCTCCTTTCAAGCTCCATTAGTCTCTCCCAATATTTCTTCTGCCTGTTGCAATCTCTTCCTGCATATGTTTTGAAATACATATATACATATTAAAAAATGCCTGATGAGTATCTTCATGATGGATGCTCAGCAATTATTACAATACTCAAAGCCAAATCCTCAGGACTCAAATCCAAACCTGAAATTCTTTGTACGAATAAGGACCTCTCATAATCAAAACTATCTATCCCCAGGGGACTTGAAGGATGATCTAGTGTGGGTTAACACCAACGCCCAGATTATCCTTGCTGTGCTAGGTATAGAAGCAAAGAAAGCCTCTAAGTTTCACTTGGAGTTATTAGGAGCTGTTGAAAGAACAATAAATTCCCTTAAGCAGATCATTCCCTGATGCTGATGTTCCCTTCTTCCCAAAGCATTCCCAAGTATTTTCATTTATCTTGAGTTTTAGGCATAAAGAAAAATGTTGGATAATACCATAGCCTGACACATCTTTAAATATCTCTTTATGTTTGCAGAGGTTTACAGGGTGAACATTTTGGCGGGAAGAAGTTTCTGGTGTTGTCAATGTTTTTCACTGTATAGCCCTAAGATTTCCTTACAGTACATTCACTGAGTGAGGTTAAAGAAAAAAGAAAGAAATAGCTTTCATCTGTTTGCCAGAGAAATTCAGTTTTTGTTTCTCGCATTGAGGTCTCAGAGATTTGTTGTCCTTGTCACATGAAGCGCTTCATGACAGGAAAATGATGTTCCATTACGAAAAGTCATCAGCACAAAGATCCTGGCAGTGCAGCCATGTTTGATGTTTACTTAAATCAGCTATTGTTTTAGCAAATTAGATCCACTTTTACAGCAAGGTGTTTAGATTTGGGAACACATCAAATTGAAAGAGAAAACTCAGCTGCTGTTCTATTTAGATGTGTGGGGTTTTTTACTGAACTAAGCATACATTTGAGAAAGGTAGTAAAAGAATATTTCTATGCAGAAGTACACTTTGGTTTATCGACTCTCCACACTTTCAAAACTTCAGTGTGCTGCAAAACTAGGTTGAAAATATATGACAGTATTGCAGAATTATCAAAAGGAGACAGAGCTGGAATAAGGACACCTGCTTATTTAAGCAACTGTGAGGAAGAAGGGACAATGTGGGATAAGGATGATAAGTTAGTTGGTTCTTCTTCCTAAAATTCACCAATATTTCATTGTCACCACAAGGCACTTATACTCAGATACCTGTTAAGGTGAACAGGGTAGACCTTAGAGAGCCATTTTTCAGGCAGCAAATACCAATGCATCAGTCTGTGTTCAGGTTTCCATTGCAATCACAGTGGTTAGAAACTGACTTTTTGGTAAGTGAAGACAGATCTGAACAGATTTCATACCAGAGGTAAATGCCATATTCCAGGCTCACAGAAGTCATGCAGCATGCATAGGACTGACATAAGAAGCTTGGCTGATTTGTCTCCAGGTGTTTTGGGAATTACAGCCTTCCCCATTGTGAAAGTTGTGCTCAGGATCTGGGATGAGAGGTGGATCACCAGAGCAGCAGACCTCAGCAGAGTGCCTGTGCATCAGTGGCACAAGGTACTGCAGGTAATCAGTTCCTCTCACCCCTCTGATGAAAGTATCCCTGTTTTCAGGATGTCTTCAGAGCCTCTTAGAAAAGACATTTCAGATCTGCAGAGTCTCTCTGGGCCTGCCTTTAGTGCTCAGCTTGTGCCCAGCCCCAGCTGCAGTCCCTAGTACTGTTCCTCTGTTTTAGAGCTCTTCTCCAGACATGGAGCATTGTCAGCAGCCCCAAAAGAGGCACAATGCTGCAGTTCTTTGGTAACATAGCTCCAGTCAATCCTCATGCAGTGTAAAGCACGTGAGAAGAAAATGCACTTTGCTATTATTTTTGCCTGCATCAAGGGTTTTGTAGCTGTAGTGACTATGGTTTTCCCTTCTGCCTTCTCGAGACACAAAACAATTTTTTTTTTCAGATTCAATCAACTCTTGCTTTTAATCTCCATTCTGCTGCTTGTGGAGATATTTCCTGGAATATCTAGGGCTTGGCTTTGTCCCCCTAGAGAAGCTCAGGAAATTTCAGCCAGATTTGAGTTAAGTCTGACCTAAACTGTGATGTCAGCTCCCATACACTGAAGTGTGTTAAAAATATGAAAACACAGTGTGAATCATAAAGAACCAAGTGATTTTGATTCCAGGATTATGATTCCAGCTGGAAAAAATGAGAATCAGTAAACTGAAGACAAAAAATGATTCTTTGACTTTTATGCATTTCCCTTGAAAGGGAAGAAGAAATAACTAAATGCATCTGTTGATCAAGGGTTGAAAAGCAGATACAGTACAATTTATTGCTATCGATAAAATAGCAACAGTATCAATAACAATAGCACCTAGATTTTATTGCTATAATAGAGTATTCCTTATTGAATTTCCTGGTGTGGAAAAGGAATCTTTTTTGATGAGCTTTAATCTGCAGAAATTCCTGACTAGTGCTTTGCACACTGGAGTGGAGCAAAAAAAGGCAAATATGCTGGTTAAAGGGTTAGAGAGAAGATGAAGGACATCAGCTTGTTTAGTCTAACAAAATAAGCACAAAATATTGGCATGGGGATACAATTACTGTAAGTAAATACACTGGACCATAACACTTCAAAAGGAAGAGAATACTTAAGCTAAAGGATAAGGTTAGCTTACTAAAAATAGGTAAGAACAGGTCAAGAATAGATCTCTGCTGGAAAACAGATTTCCAGACCCCACAGGAATGACAATTTGAAACAGCCTTCTTCTAGGACCAAAATCCCTCATAAGTTTTAAAGGGAAGCTGGATGTATTTGTGAAAACACTACCTGTGATGGCCATGGAATATGCCTGATTGTGCAGAAGATGAAGATACTCTCTGCTCTGGCATTTTTATTTTCTGCCCTTTCTTTTGGATGCAGGATGAGAAAAAATTCAGAAAGTATGCATGCCAGACATACATCTTCACTGTACAATAACAAGGCGATAAGGGTGCACCTCTTGTGCATCTGTCAGTGGGAGTTGAAACTTTCTCAAGTGCAGAGCTGTTATCAGTCAAACTAAGCAAAAACAAATTTTCAACAAGTGAAAAAAGTTACTTGTTTCTCTCCACACTGTGTTTTAGTTATTTGCTTCTCTCCATGCTGTATTTTGTTCCCAAAGGAAAGAAACCAGGAATGTACTCCCTTGGTTGGAAGAATAAAAGGGAGAAACTTTATTGCTTTGGAAATGACCTTGTTGAGTTGCTCCAAGCAAACTGATGGTTTTACATCCATGAAGTCCAAAGATTCAGGCATTAATATATGTTTGTAGAACACATAAGCAAATCTCCCTACTATACCCAGACAGGAACAAGAGAGAGGGAACAAAATACCTAATTGAATGGGAGTTGGTGAATCTGAAGAGAGGGGGGAATCAGACCTGCCAAACTTTTGCTCCATCAGACTGCTGAGGTAAACTGCCTCTTGTGTTTTTCTGCTGCCAGCACGGCTCCTCAGGCATCAGCTCCAGTGAGATCATTAGCCTGAACAAGGTATCCCTCTCAGCACAATTAAGTCACAGTCTCCAAACATTCAGACATTATGACTCAGGCCTCATAGAGGCACAAAGTTTTATCTTTAAAAGGCCTTTGATTTGTTAAGTATGTGTGTGTCTAATCTGATAAAACTTGAAATGCTGTTTTACCAGTCTTTTGCATAGAAGATCAGGACAGATTAGGATATGCCTGATCCTCAGTGTGAAAATCTGACAATGCTGCAGGCAGTGGGAGTTCTGCTGCCGACTTCAATAGACCAGATGACTTTTGCTTTCATCTTGGGAACCCTTGCTACTGGTCTCATTTGTGAATTAAAAAAAAAAAAAGCCTCATTTGTGAATTACAGAGGAAAATCAATTCTCTTCCTTTGTAATTGAAGAAATTAGTAACCAAAGGGTCAGTTTGAAAGATATTGTTACCTATTACAAAAACTGGGGGGAAAAATGCATTTTCTCAACTGTTATTAAAATTAAATCACCTAAGATGTCACTTAGATCCTACGAAAGCAGGGTACATTTGTAGCTTATTATAGACAAGAAAACAAGTAATCCAGGAGAAGTTTATTTGATAAATGATATTTGATTTAATTTTTGTATGTCTTTTGAGCTGTGTAATTCATTGGCCAAAGGGCTGCCTCTCCCATGCAAGCTCTGGTAATTAAAGCAAACTCACCAAAAGCGTCAGTCCTTTTCTATAGTGAAGCTTGATGGTAATGTGAATATTCACATCTCAAAACCGTGCTTCTCTACTTCTTCCATGCTGCAAACAAGACAGTATCAAAGAAGAATCTCTGTGCAGGACAACCTTGAGAGAAACACCTTTAGTTGAAAAGGGTGGGAGACCAGAAGCTGGAGATAAGGATCAGCATGAAGTAAATAGCTAAGCACCTGCGTTCATTCACTAGTGGTAGTATGGGACATTTCTGAAGGGCTTCAAAAGCAATAGGAAGGTCTGGCCTTTAAGGTAACTGGATGGAGTATCTCAGGTATTCACACTTTAGTTCTTTTTAGTTCAGAGGACCAAACACTTCTACAAGACACAAGGGCACTGTGGTTTGATTTTGGTAGTAAATCAGTTCCACAAATTCCTTATAATCCATATGAAAAGCAATGACAGAAAAGAAACAGATTTTGAAAGTTATACCAAGGTCATAATTGGTTTTTGAGGTATATGAGCTTTCTGTGAGCCATCAGAGCATCCAAAGATGTAAAATAAGTTATTTTGATAAATTTGATCTAAACATATGCAGTTAAACAGAACAAATGGCATCACAAGTTTTGAATTACGGTTGCCATTTGAACATTTCTTCTCTGATAAAAGAATTGTCGCTTTCTATTTATGTGTGACATTGCTGGAGGTGTACATTACTATTTGTTATTATGGACAAACAAAGAGAAGAGAACAATTATTTTCTGAAAATTATTACTTGTATATAGTTTCATATTTATTTCCAATACTTTGAATTTTAGAAAGTTATAGTGACCACAGGTAGCTTATTTAGCAAGTTAATATAGAGTAGTTTGCAGTAGTTAAAAGGCTATTGCTAGTCTGTGAGTCTTTTCATGGTGTATTTTATCAGGAATCAAATCTACTGGATTTTACAGCTGGGGTTGATATGAAAGACCTATCCAAACTTTGCAAGTCAGGACTGTGCCTCGTCCCCGACAGTGTTCAAGACCAGGTTGATTGGGGCATTGGGTCTAGGGGTATTTGTCCCTGCCCATGGCAGGGAGGGTTGGAACTAAATAAATCTTTAAGGACCCTTCCAACCCCAACCATTCTATGCTTCTGTGATTCTATAAGTCAGCCTGGACACTGAAACTGTGGTCTACATTTTCAGTGGTGTTGGTGTGATGACTCCATTTATCCAGTAATCTGTTGCCACGCTGAAGTGTTACATATCTTCAAGTGACTACAACTCTTTTTCTGCTTTGTCTCAGATTTCTACATACTGTTGGTGCAGCCACTGCATCGTACCCCAACACTGGCTTTCCAGCAGGATTCAGTGCAACATTTCAAGCCTACAGTATGTTCAAGCACTGTGTGACCCTTCAGAGTTAAAAGTGCCACCTAACATTACCAGCCTGCTCACACACCCATGGCAGCCATTCAAGCAATTTTCTCAGATCACTTGCTCATGTTCCCTGAGCTTACAAACAAACTGGACTGTATTTTCCTTAGAAATGAAGGAATGAAACTCTGTGAACAGCAACTGGAAGAGCTGCTTCTTGTTTTCTAGGCTAGTTTGTTCAGAAATAACCTGGAATCAGATTTTCCCCTTGCAAACACCAGGCCGGAATGAGCAGAAGGGGTTTCTGGGCCCTGTCTCACCAGGACGCTACTGCTACAGAAGCTGCTGACAGAGTGTTTGCACAGGTTTGCTTCCCAGCCCATGAGGGACTGCAGGGAGTCTGTATACCCTCTCCTCCTGCCCAGTGATTTTGACTAGCTGAAGAGATGGAGCTGCTGCTGAATGTGTTCCTGTGTTTCTACAGGGTGCCAGTAGAGGGCAAGGACGGCTTTAGGCTTGATGTGAGCGATCACACAGGTTGCCCGGCAGAGCAGAACAATTGCATGAGCTGAGGGAAAAGGCAAAACGTATGGGAGTCTGGGGAGAAGAGTGCCCCAGGACCTCTCTCTTAGCTCCTTCTCCCGTCTTGCGAGACAGGCAAGTGCTGTGGGTCATGGTGGTGACCCCGCGCAGTGACAGGAGCCTTGCAGGACTCAGGCACAGGAGTCTGTCTGTCCTCAGTAGGACAGACGTGCCCCTGCCTGCCTGAGGTGCTGTCGGTCCCCTCCATGCCTCAGGCCTGGCTGCTGTATCTCTTGTGAACAGAGGCTGCTGTTACACTGGTCCAACCCCCACTTCATCAGCTTTCCCACTGTCTTTCCTGAACTGCTGCTTAACGTGAGCTACAAGGAAGGGTCTTCCACTGATATCATATAGAACCTAATTTCCCTTTTCTTTGCCAGAAGACTTTACATACAAGGGTAAAGAAGTTTTTTGACTCTGTTCTGGGGAAATCGAATTAGTCATAGTATAAATAATTTTCAAAGGTTTTGTAATCCAAATAACCAAATAAATTAAGAATAAGAAAGGCAGCTCTTATTTAGATACTTTCTCTGAGCTGAAAAAAACTATCATTTATGTCAGTAAGTACTTCAGATAATCTCTAATATACCTTATTAAAGCATTGTTTTCCCTTTTCACAGCAATTTCAAGTCCTATGTCCAATTGGTTTATAAGTTCATTATAAATGCTTCCTTTCTCTACAAGCAAATCGTAGGTGTCTGAGAAGATTGTTAATTCGTCTGCTCCAGAAACAGAAATGGCATAATATTTTGTAGATTTGTCCGAGTCTATCTCAGGAGCTGAAGTAAAACCTTTCAAAGGAAAAAAACCCAAAAAACCCAACCAAAAAAAAAAAAAATAAAAAAAAAAAGAAAAACACAAACCAAAAAGAAAACCAATGGAAGTGAATTGTAAATAAGCTTCTTGCTTTTTTCCTGAAAGAGCTCTTTTCATAAGACTTTCCAATAGTCAGAGGCTTTGCCAGTTCTCTCACCCACGAAGGGAGTGATGTTCCTCTGAGTTACCAGTTGCTGCTTTTTAGCTGTGACTGTGCAAAGCATCTGTGCTACTCTGGAAGGCAAAGCCTTTCACAGAGTTTCTTACCTCTTTTTCTATCCCTTCTATCAAGCAGTGAGAACTTCTTACAGTGAAAGGCCACCAAATTTAGAATCCAGAGGACCATAATCAAGAGATAACTTTTGTAACTTTACATGCCTGACAACTGATGTACAGCATACAACCACTTCATCCGAGTCACATACATCCATATATGTGGCCGAAAAGCAATGGAAGATGGCTAAGGAGTGGGAGGAAAAGGTAGGCAAGAGAGACATACTGTTCAAGGAGCAGCTGCTTGAAAAGAAAAAAAGTTCCTTCTTTCAAGTGGAAAAGCAGATGGAATACACTGGCACAGACATAGCAATCTTTGCCTCCACACTATTGTATCCAAACACTTGACACTGGAAAGGAGAGCCAGACAATTAACTAGATCTCACACAGCACCATTTTCCAGTGGCCTTGACAACTAAGGAAGTGCAGGAAATAGAAAGAATGTGAAGCCTCCTTGTCTTTTTATTATTTACGTAGTTTTGTTCTCTTTTATGTTAGTACATTCTAACCATGTTGGGGTGGCCAGTTAAGTAAGTAGAAGAGAATATGTTATTTCTACAATGCATATGAAATATTGCATCTGATTTATAGTGGAGTCTTATTAGTCTGAGTAACCCTAATACATGAGAGCAATAATTTAGAGAGTGATAAAAACAGATCAGACCTCTTAGAATGGACACAAACTACAGAAACATAGACAAACTTAGAATGGACAAAAACAACAGCTGAAAGGGGCCTCAAGAGACAACTGAATATGCCCTTCTGTACTGGGTGTCCCTACACGTAGCAAGACTATCTCTGACAGTTTAGCTGTTTGCCTAAACCATTCCCAAATTCTCCAAGAATTTAAAGCCCATGTCCATCTAGGAGTTTATTTCTCTTACAGCCGGAAATCATGTTGTTGTAGCGTTAGTCTCTGTCATGCTTATTGCAATGCTGACAGATTTCTTTTATTATTTTCTCCAAGGCCTACAAAAGAACAGTTTAGCCCCTGCTTAGCAGTCTTCTGCAGTCTTTTACCCATCAGAAAATTTCTGTGTACTGGATCTTTAGTTTTCTTTTTTAGTCTGAATAAATGCATTTTCAGCCTTTTCAAATAACTTTCTCAAAAGTCATCCTTTCTTAAAACATTTTCTTGTTGCTGTAATACAGACTGCTCTTAGTTTAGCTACAGCTTCCTTAAAATCAGATTATCTGATCCCATGCAAGAGTCCATATTAACTCCACTATCTTCAGGAGTGGAACAGTACTTTTCACCTCTCAAATGTTCTAATTTTTCTCATACATCGCATGAATTATGGCTTTGGAAGCCATATGATGTTTTGGTGGGAGATCTTTGACACCTCCCCGATCCTTTCATACAATAGTAATTCTGATGCTATTCTAGATATTTTTCTTGATTTTAACTATCTTTAAAGTGTTTGAAATTCTTTTCTTGAGGTGGGATGATGGGATTTTAACAATTTCCTGATATGGGCTCTATACTGGTGCATGTTAATTTCTTTCTCATTAATCCTGTTTTTAGTTTCTTCCTATTTTGGTGCCCAGAGGCCTCTGCACCCAGGACAATGAAAAATTAAGAAGAGAACAGGGACCAATTGTTTCTGCCTGCTAATAGAAACATAACATGATCACAAAATTAAACTTCAGAGAGTTGCATGTTACATGTAAGAAAAATTACTACATTACCTGAAAAGAGAACCTGCTGAGGGAGGTGGTGGAAACAGCAGCAGTAGATCACCAAGGCTACAACCAGACAGGTGCTTGTTGTCAGCACAGCATCATATGGGTTAGCACACTGCAAAGAGTCAGAAATGAGTGAGGAAAGAGGTCTGCTCACACTCCATGGCCTTCCAAGGCTTTAATAGCATTAAAAATGGGTAAGAGCAAAAAAACCTTGCATGAGGGATTCTGCGAAGGAGACCCACCTAGGTTCTGGTCTTGGTCCTGCGGGAAACAGCACCAAAGTCTCCCTTGTGAGGGGATGAGTGAATGTAGAGCAGCAACAAGACATGAGACACCTCCTGGTCTGCAAAAATGGAAACAAGGTTATCACCCCAAGAATTGTCAGCTGCCCTCCTGGAGAGTCTTCTCAGCAAGAGAGGGTTGTACACTTCTCATAAAGCATATGGATATGATTCTTGGTTGAAATGTCATATAATGAGACCTTCAGTATGAAGATATAGGTTTACCTCTTTTTAACCCTTGAGGATCACTGTGGTGGTTTAGTGGGAGGAGGGAAACAACTCTTTCTTGAGAGGTGATGACAATTTTTGCTTCCTCTAAGTCCTTTCCCAGCAGGTGGCATATGGTGGCACATGCCCTGTCCTCCTTCTGATAAGGGAACAAGTCCCATCCCAGAGTCCCAGTGCACAGGGATACTTCAGGGCCCTCAGCTCCAACAAGAAATACAAGAGACAGTGTTCTAAAACTGTTGAATCCACACTAGCTCATGCTCCTATCCTTCCCACTCCAAATATTAGCCCAGCCTAAACATAAACCCAAGCAAAGCAGGACATGGGGATGTAGAAGAATCTTTTTCACATATAGTTGACATGGTTTCTTATTCCCTCTTATGTTCAATACCTGCTGTGTGCAGGTGCTCTGGAGTGAGGGTTGCTCCATTTTCCTCCTCTTTTTTGAAGTTCTAGATGGCAAGTGTCTCTATCTAGTCCTGTTCCTCATTCCTAGGGTTTAATCTTTGTGTACAATGACTTCGGTGCTGCTAGATATCCCTGACACTTGAGGAAGACTCCCCTACCTCAGTTCGAGACTAACCAGCCAATAGCAATGCAAACTATACAAATACCTCTGATAATTCTGCCTGGGGCCACTGGCAGCTGCTCTTCATAGTCTGTTCTTCTGTGCCTGTAATCAGCTGATTGTCCCTGTCTGAAATGGTCCCTTTACACTGTGTCACCATAACACCCTAGAATTCAACTATGGCATGTGGCACCAGCAGCATCCACCCTATGAGCTTGTGCTGTCATGCATTATCAGCTTTCTAGAGACTTCTTCATTACACAAGTGGCAAATCTTGTGGTGGGGGCTTCTGCACAGAAGTGATGTGAGACCCCATTTCTGCTCCTCCCGTCTCACTGGCATTCTGAGGCCACTTACAGTCAAGCATTATACATAAATGGTTCCTGACATTGATATAGGGCATTGCTAAAGTCATAGCTTTGGCATTTATTTGGAATTACTTTAACCGGGAAAGTAGTACATATGGATTTCTCTACTGCTTAAAAAGATTCCACTGTGGGAGTTTTCTGTGCCCTAAAGATTTGATATGTAGACTGTCTAGATTACATTGGTTACCATCTGGTTTTCAGTCTCACTCTTTGTTTTCAGTCTCCAGGCCATTACGTCTTTAGTAAATAATCAAACATATTTTGTTCTATTCAATTTCTTTTCTTCTGGTGAATTGTTGATTAGGAGCCAAAGGTTTATTTAAACAGGTGATAGCTTTGCTGCTTACTTGGTGCATTGGTAACGTGATTTTAGGTCACATCTACAAAGACAAATGTAGTCATGCTAAGAGATCTGAACACACAACAACAAGCTAAAGTGTATCTAAGGTTTGGAAGCCTTCTGGAGAGTTCCAGACTAGAAAGAGCTAAGCTTTATCCTCCCAGTTCACAGGCTGCAGCAGTAGGGACCACTATGGTTATGAAGCGGGGCAGAGGAGCGTAGGAGTGGCTGCTACGATAAATGGGAACTGGAGTGGGAAGAAGAGGAGGAGAAACATGGAGATGGAAAAGGTGCTACTAAAATTCACAATTGTCATAGCCTCTTTCAAAACCTGTTCTGAACTGGAGCCTCACTAACAAGTCCCTGTATTTCAATAGGCTTGCCCAGTCCACTTTATTGCCCCCTAGTGAAGTTCTATCCATGTTCTTTACTGAACTACATCCATGCAAATCTTAATCCCCAGCAGATAGTGTGCAAAAGCTTGAGCTTTTCCCTGAAGGAAGCCATGGCTGCTCAGCTGGGTGCCTTGGTTGTTCAGTGTCTGCCTCCTGTAGCTGAAGCAGCTCAGACTGACATTGTTTGAGTGGAGAAGCCATGTTTATCTTCTGGCTCTCAGCCTCCAATGCCAAGAGGCTGCTGTGTCCTGCCTGCAGGCAGCTGTGATGTTCCTAGGGGGCATGGGACAGATGCAACACAGCTCAGAGAAGGGGAAATTAAGACATATAAGCAAGAAGGCAAGTGGCGGCAACCAGAAGATACAGACCAAAGGGTTGGAAGGGGTATCCTTCCCTGAAAAATTAGTTGGGTCATTACTGTATAGGTCTGACTAAAATGTGTGTTTGAAACCAGTCAGTGTTCTCCCCACCCTGAGTCTTGTTGATATTGCTTTCAAGAATGGTCATTTTAAGTAAATACACTCTGACAACCCCAAAGTCTCTTCTTCCCTCTCGGTGCCAGAGTTTATCCCATACATTTCCAAAATCATGTAGCAATTGAAGGCACAGTAATATTTGGAGGCAGAAGATTTTAAATAAGAGACAGAGCTACAATCCATCTCCACCTGAGTTTTAATTTTTTTGCATTCTTCTTTAATTTTTTTGCATAATTTCCTTGCATTCTTTGAAATTAGCCTGTCTCAAGCCTACACATTTTAAAAGGCTGTCGGTTCTTTCATGCAGATTTTGCAGCTTTCAGCTGTTATGCCTCCATACAATTATACTTTGCATCTACTGACAAACATCATAGAATTAAACTCCCCCAGAGACATCAATATCACTCGGCCAGACATCTTCAGAAAACTGCTTGAAATTATTTGCCAGAAAACTAATTTCTTAGTGTTTTAGAGCAAATCTCCCCACAATTAACAGATTCCTCAGCTACTGTAGCTCTGATTTCTTCCTGTACTTGATGCAAATTTTCTCTCTCACCCTAAAACAAAATTTCTTAATTCAGCATCCCATCCCTTTAACTTTGCCTGACCAACATGCTGGAATTACCACAGTCGGGGCTAAATATTTGTCCAGCTCTCTCAAATTGAGCAGCCGTGACGGATAGAGTACTTACACCACAAAACTACAGATAATTTGAAGGTTAAATTTTAAAAACAGGTATTTGCTTTACCTTCTTGCCTTCACCTGATATCTATCGTATAGCTCAGAGTCTAGTCTCACAATTTACATCAGTGAATTTCACTTTCTGAAGATAAGCAGCACAGAAAAAACAATCTTAAAACTTGAGTCTTCTTCATTGTATGAAAGAAAGCCATCCTTGCAAGCCTTTCTCACTTTAATCCACCTATTTTCAATCATTTATTAAAAGCTAACAGACACAAAAACAGCAAAAGAGTGCAGTGTCCCCCTTAGGTGTCCATGTGTTGCTTAGTCCCGCTTTTTTTCCTCCTAATTTCCCATTCTAATCAGCAATTAAAAAGCAGGCCAATTAGCTTACTATTTTTCCTTCCTTTCCAGCTGTGCCAGAAATGATTTGGCAAAAGTCTCAGGATGAGAGGAATAGAGTATATCAACAGAGATTGCCTGCATCTGAAGTGTTAATTTGTTCTTTTACTTTTTGCTAGCTGCCAACAACCCATAAGCCACTAATATGAAGCTTGTCAGAGAAGGACAACAGAGGTTTATGAATAAACACTTACACTTTAGTTTCAGAAGCTTGTGACTTCTATTTCTATGTGAACACAGATTTGTTTCACATTGGTATGCACATATTTTGCAGTTCTGCCCAGCAACCAGGCGTACGTAGGAACAAGAGCTCCTCTGCACAGTTTATTTTGATCAGTATGGATAGCGCCCAACCCACAAATCAGCACAGAAGAGGATTTTTGTCTCTGATCTTAGCGGCATTAGGAATTATGATAATTCCTTATACACCCAAAAGCTTTAATAGATAAACTGAAATGTGATCAACAAATGTCCTAAGCCAAAAGTCCACAGAACAGTGCAAAGCTGTTGACAGGCCTTCAATAGGAATTTTTTGCTCTTGGCCATTCATACTGAGTGCATTAATTCTCCTTACAATTAGAGGCATATTATGGTGCCACACTCTACTTTTATATCAAGTAAGATTAAAAGTGTCAAAGTATTTTCATTTTACCTGAATTAATAATGCATAGATCTAATTTGAAAATATGAGTGCTTCTGTTTAGCATATTTATGAGAATAGCTGAAAGAATGCTAGCATGGGAAATTTCAAAGAATGTCTATAGGGAAAATACTGACTTGTAATGAAGATATTTTGTGTTTTAACCTCCTCACAGAGGAGAAATTAATAGTTTGAGATATTTTCAATTTTTCAGAATTCATATTTTCAATTTTTTTTTCTGCTTTCTTAGTCATCTGCAGCCCCACCCCAGTAAGGAGAAAAGAGGGGACAGGGTTTATTTTCCAGTTTTCTCCATGTAGGAAACAACATCACCATCAAAATATGAAGACTGAGTTATCACATTTCTTTTCTTTCCTATGAGCAGCAAGGATTGTCAAGAGGAAGAGATTCTGGCATCCCATAAAAATATTCTAAAAATGGGAAACCAAAACTCTTTGACTTCACTGTTGTTTCAATTTAACTTGTAAAATCCAAAATTATTATCAGAACATTTTAATCAGAATATTTATCATATGTTAATATATTTTCTATATATCTACTCATTTTTTATTAACTAGAAGGAGTCCTGGCTATGGGCTGTACTTGGAATCTTGGCTATCAGAGGAAGCCCTCCCAGCTACAACAGGAAGCCTCTGTGCAGGATAATGCCTCCAGCATGCCAGTCTACATTAACTCTCCCTTTCCAGAGAAGCCCTGCTGGTGGGAAATAGCAAATTCCCTTGATCAGTTGGATGAGTATTTGTGGGTGTTCTGTTTTGGACCTCTATGCTCCCATCAGTCGTGGTACCACTCCCTGTGCTACGCCGGCTGTGTAGTCCAAGATAACCAGTGGCTGCTACTTTGTTCACCCCGAGATGCACAACACCTGCTTGGACACCTATTGTCCACAAAACCCCCACCCCTTTTGAGTCTGTTTCCTTGGGAGCTGAGAATAAAATCAAGGCAGTAAAGGACAGCATTGTACCCCTTTTTCCTTAAGTCTTTGCCCTTGTGCCACGAGTCAGCAGGAGTTGTATCAGCTGCATCACAAAAGGTGGTATTTGCCAAAAAGAAAGTGAATACCCCTCACCAACCCCTACAAGTACCCCAGGCTGCACAAGACCTAGTGGTGAACAAATTTAAGTGGATAACTGAGGGCCTGCCAGGAGGAGGCTTTGCTCTCAGTGAGATAGGTGACTCTGGTCAGGGCTGGGTTTACTCCCATTCACCCATCACTTCCCCTTTTGCCTCAGGGATGAAGTCACAGCCCACAATCAGCCAGTAAAGCCAGGAAGGGTATGTGGACAAGGCCCAGCCTGGGTGCAGGTCAAGGGAATTGTCCATGAAACAAAATGAAGTAGAAATCTAAGGAACTTTTTACTCAGCACAATCTTATGTATCACAGTATTAGTTATCTCACCAAGGGCAGGTTGAGGATAAAAAATATGTTAAAAAAAAGTAAAAATCAACCAACCATAAAACCCAAAAAACAAAAGAAAACCCTTCCTCTTTAAACTATAGGTAACAGAGCTCCACCACCTCCTTGCATAAGAGTTGAGAGAGGGATTTTATGGGTTCTCCAGGATCTGGGTTCAGCTACAAGAAATTGCCCTGAATGGAGTAGTATTTCCCTGTTTAAAAATGTCCTGAATCGCAACTCATCCTGCTTTCTTACTGTCTTCATCTCTCAGAATTAAAGGTTTGAGTTCTGTGTCCACAAGCAGCAGGTTGCTGGTATCACGTTGCACCAGGCACTGTAAAGGTCTACAATACACCTCCAGTGAAAACATTTCAGGCTTTTAAAGTGGCAGCTGGTCTGTGATTTTATCTATCTATTAAGCTATTGTGTTCAGAGAACCCGCAGCCAGGCATGGGCCATAAGAACAGGCGTGTAAGAGATACAGGTTTGTCCTGTTTTCCTACTTCTTGCTCCCCTCTATCAATTAATGACACTACTGAAATTCCAAGGGCAGAAGGTGAACAATAGTCTCCAGCCTGCTGGGAGCTGATAAAAATATTACTGGGTGTTTACCAGAGTCCATGCTATGTGCTGCCCTCAGCTCCATGAGGAGCTGCCACCTCCCTCTTTGGCTCTTCTTTCACTGCTCCTGTTGTGTGGCTGGAGGAAAAGCAGAGATTGGCTGCCCTCACTCAATTCCAACAGAATCCACCCTTCACTCCCATGCCCGTGCATCTCCCCACTTTCCTAGCTCGTGCCTCAACAGTTCCACTCAGTTGTCTAAAAGCCAAGGTTCCATCTCTTCCTGAGGTTCCACCTCTTCCTGAGGCTGAGGTTGTCCCAATTTCTTCAGATGGTTTCATCTCTGTCATGGGTATCACCAAGTCACATTTTGCTGCCCCTTTAAGGCAGGTAGTTAGCAATTTTCCAGCATGTTGCCAAGGAAACTGCCAGTTGAAGGACTGCAAATACTTCTAGCCTGAAAAATGGTGAGCACTGCTACTGGAAATATTGCGAAAATTCATAAACAGCTACTCAGATATTTTAATAGCTCTGGCATGAAATTCAGATACCAATTATAAATGTCCGTTTTATTTTGTCACAGTACTGATTAATTCTAACACTTCCCATCTCTGTGCATCTTCTTTAAAAGCAGCCCACTGATAAAACACAGCCCTTAAATAAACTTCAATTTATTTTTCAACAGCTGTCCAAAATCCACATTAAAAAATACTTTGCTAGGCTGTATCTAATTGAAGACCAGATGCCATTGAACTGAAGTCATCAATACCCCATACAAGTTCAGGCATATGCTTGCATAAAACAACTTGCTTTCTTGGCTCTTTACCTTCCAGCTATTTGGGCCAGGACCAGTCTCATCTGTAAGGTGTATTACAAGTGTAGGTAATTGTAAAAAGAAATATTGATTGCCATTCTTCTCATGACAGAGAGGATAAGTTGTAAATTTTTTTATTGCAAAATATTAAAATAAATTACATTTTACAAAGACTTAGCAAATATTTACATACAGTGTGATTCCAGTGACAATCAGCAACAAAGAACAGACAGACAGGCATATTACGGAGTGATAAAGAGTCAGAACTGCACAAATGTCCAAAGCCGTATGAAAGACAAGCTCATTTTTAGAAGTTAAATCCATCACAAATGGAATGAATCCCACAAGGCACAAAAACTACACGTCTAAAAAGTTCTTTTGTTTAGTTAACAGACATATTGCTTTTTGCTCTACTCGTCTGTCTTTAGATCAACACTCTCCCAGATCAACTGGAGGAAAAATAAAATCTTCACACATACAATTGTGTCACCATGGATCTGTTATCAGTCTGGTTTTAATCCTGTGTGTTTTGTGATATCCATTGCCAGCAACAGATTCGTGAATCATTAGTTCAGAAAAATTTAACACTACGATTTTGTATTTCGTCAGTGACTTTGTACCAGTGTATCAGATGTGTCAGGCTGCCTGATGTGAGACAGGTATCTGAAAGTGATGCCTTTCTGGCAAAAACAGGCTTCAATCGTGCAGTACAAACTCAAGAAGCATCACAACGATGTCATGAAGAATGGGGTCACTTAGTCTTACAACACTTAAAAGGCCTTTTGTAGGATCAGACTTCCATGGTCACATTTCAGGACACAATTTTTGATAAAAAAGAATAAAATTGAAAGCACTGGCTCATCTTGGCAAAATTAGTAAGTGAACCCATACTTCACATGATATAACTAGAAATAAAATCTACTTGTAGGCTATAGCTAGAAAGAAGAGTTTTCACTGCTATTCCATCCCTTCCTTATACATGCTTTTAAGCTTTTTTTCCTTCTTACAAGTTCCCCTTTCCTCTCTTTCCTGGAAGAGATCTGTCTCACCTATAAAACCAATTCCACAGCTTTAAGCAAACTGTTAACATTATTAGTTAGGCAAATGAAATCAAGAAAATGTTTCCAGATTGACCAAATAAGTGAAATAACTACACAACATAACCAGGTAGCAGTGAGGAATTCACTCAGACACACTTTTGGAGCTGAATCGAACAAAATCCAGGCTGGACACCCCTCTAAGTCACTATATGTAAATCTGGAGATAGAAAGACATTAGCTTAGATCCCTCAGGCAGCTTCTTTTCTCAAGACGTGGAAGACAGGCAGGCAAAAAGCTGTCTTGTTTAGCACTTGGGCACTTCTGACATGGCACCATAATTTTAAAAACCCTGGGAATGGTTCAACTTTTTGGAGAGAGCCACTATGAAAGCTATGCACCAACTGAAACCCCTCCAAAACTCTGAAACATGTAGGGCTTAACGAGACCAATTCTGTTAGCCCCTGTGTAAAGAGGAATTTTTTTCCCAGTGTTAAGATTACATTAAGGCACATGGTGGGATATCTTGAGAACAGTTTTGTGAGGTGTGATCATGTTTCCCCGAAAAACTGGGAATATTGTACTTTGTTTTAATAAATTTAAACTATTACTTTAAATCCCGTGATACTTATTATACAGACTTATAGTCTATGCTGACTGCATTGGGAAAGGCCAGAGAGCTACATCTAGCTTGATAATATGAAACAGATCCCATCTATTCTCAGCTCTGGCGTACAAGTGCATTTCGCTACGCAGAACGGAGTCTGAGTTCCAGTGTGCAACATCCCCTCCCAATCAAAGCAGCCCAGCCAAGTGTCTGGGTTGTATTATTTCAGTATTAAAGAGAATTTTTTTCTTTCCTTTTTTTTTTTTGTTTTTAAAATGAAGATTGGACTATGCTTTTCCATTTCACACACTTGCCGAGAATCTTTTCTCTCCTTGTTGTCCTGTAGCTTTCTAACTGTTACTTAAATTTTGATCTTTGCCTCAATAATGGAAGACAAGTTGAAGGACAACAAAAACTATATGGAGTGCTTTCTCATTTTCTTTTAAGTTAGTCTGGACTTTTTAAAACAAAAAATATTGAAAAAAAAAAAGAAGGCTAAACTGACTACACAAGCATCCTGCATATATGCACGTAATCCTACCTAACATTTCTTACAGTTATAAAATACAGCTGTCAACCACAGCCCTTCAGATACAAAACCTGAAGGTCCTGGAGTAATTTTAGAAGAGTGGGGATTAAGGTATTTTACTAGAAGTAAATAAGAATCATCTGCATATGGCCTCTCCCTCTTTCCTGTCAGATACAAGTCAAATTCATCTAGCCACCCCTGCTCCAAATAGCGTAAATATAATAAAATTTGACTACAAATGAGAATTTCTCTTCAACAATACTACCATAAATTGCAAATTAAATACAAATCAAATTATGTTGACTCCACAGTTGTTTAGTATAACAGAGGTGGACACAAGTTGGCCACAATTTGGCCATTGTGTTCACATTCTGTTTGAAAAAATGTCATATACGTGGAAAATTTTAGGAAGGAATAGTAAAGACAGTCCCTTGTTTCACAGTAGATAACTTCAAAACTTCCCATCTAAAGGCTATCCAACCAGAATGCCAGCTTCCCATATATCCTCCTTCCTCCGTGCAACAGGCCAGCAACTGAAGCTGCAGCCAATATTTGTAGTTATCAGAAATAGCCACTAATGTTAAGATTAACATTGCAAGGTTCTATAAGGTCTTTTTACAGAACTAGTGAGTCTGCCAGCATTACACTGAAAATGAGACTGAGACAACTGTTCACTGAACTTTGGAAACTTTCGGACATACCAGAATAGTTTAAGTACACTGAAGCCAAACAGATCAGCAGAACCTGACATGTTAAGGTTTAAAGGTCTTGGCTATTTTCTGTTCCAAGTATATTGGACAAAACTGAAGTCAGTACCTCTTGCCAGCATATCATCAAGAGTCTCATTTGAAAGAGTTGTCAGGGTTAATACACAGACATAGACAAAGAAAGAAAAATAAAACCATGGTAAAATTTCTTTGTAGCCAAAACAATTTCGGCATACATGTTATGAACAGACATGCTTCCTTCTAGTGACCTCCAAGTCAAAAGATAATACTTCTAGAAGCTTAGAGCCAAAGTTCCTTCTCATAAAAGTGCCTTATGGCCTAAAGTCACTTGATCACATCTCAGTTTGCCCAAGGTTTGATACTGCCAAACCTTCTACCAAGTGGGATAAAATAACCATTGTATAAGCATATAGGTCAAACTCTAAAAACAAACGAAAAAATACAAAGTGTAATCAACTGTTTCAAAAATCATCTCCCATTCAAGTCATGTCTGAAGTACCAAGGCAGGGAGAAACATCAAACAACAATACTGACTAACACACTGCCCAGATCAGCAGCAGTGCTATAGGTCCTTTCCGACAGGCATTAGGGCATTTTGAGAATATCTGTGCTTCCCAAGGTGATTTTTTCCTAAGAAGAACAGTGTCAATAAAACTTCACCTGTACACTGATACTGTATAAGGTTCATTCAAGTATTTCCTTTAGGAAATGGACAGTGGAAGGACACTTTCAACACTAAAAAAGTTCATTGCATCCTGCTTGTGCTCATACACACTTTGATCAACAAGTCTTCCAGTCACTCTACTCCTTGACAGTTCTGGGGCTGATATGCAGCTCAGCACCCCAACTGGCGAGCTTCATCCCAGGTGATTCTCCCTTGTTAGAGGGCTCCTTCTTCATCCATTCCTTTGGAACTCCTAATTTTAATATTTTACTTATGAAATTGGAATTCACTAGAATTTGACAAGCACTGACATATTCTACAGAGATGTCTTCAGAAGCTTCCTTCTCAGTCTACCACCACACCTCAGCTCAGATCTGTGTGTCCAGGCATTCCATCCAAAGCTTCTCATTAATTACAGTGTGCTAGTGCCATATTTTTGGCAGTAACAACTTAACAATGGGCAACCCCCTTGATTCCACTTGTGATAAAAGCAGGATTCAAATCCAGGTTTTCAGAGGTGAAAGGCTAATGGAGTAACCGAACACATGTGATACCCAAAACAGTCTCTCAACAGTATAGTTACATGCCCAAACTATTTCCTCAATGAAATGCCTGAACTCAGAGCAGATCCAGTGTATTAACTAGTCTTTTCTATTTTGTTCAAGAACCATAAAATCTAAAGAAGGAGCAGGACTCCAAATTCAACTGTTATTTTACAAGTCTTTTAGAAAAGCAAAGCTGATGGGCCCAGAAGCCGACTTAGGATGGGAAAAGGAGACTGGAGTTTCTCAGTTTGGGACTTGCTTTTGTTTTCAAAGAGACAGGAGAAGCTGCAAACATACTTTTCTCCTTGCTCTATGCTGAATATGCACTGACCACTTTCAGAAAACCATTGTCCAGCATGCTTCACGTGGCAGCCTTCACATTGCTTACTGTATTATATTCATTCATCAGTTGTTCATAAGGCACAGAAAGTTCTAGCTCATTATTGGTAAAGGTAGATTCATCAGAAGATGGAAATTTTACCAATTTTTTTGCAGTTTCAGGTTCCTCTGCAAGATTATCATCCATAGAGGATTTTGATGTTTCCTCGTCATCTGAGATATCTTCCTCTTCATCATCATCTTCATTTACAAATGTTATATTGGCATTCTCAAATATTAAGGGTCGATAGTCTCTGTTATCCCACACTTCACCTTCTTCTTCACTAATCCTGTCCAGCTGGTTCACAAACATAGTTCCTTCTAGAGGGCTGTCTCCAACGTGTTTGTCATGGAGGGGTCTCAGCACGTTACCATTCTGAACGTCCAAGGAAGCCTCATCATACTCAAATGACTCTGTCTTTGTGTAAGTCACCTGAACATCTATACTGGCGTTCATTTGTTTGGCATTTTCCACTATAATCATTTTGTCACTGCTTGTCTTCAGAGCCTTCTTCCCAATTTGCTTTATAAGGTCATTGTAGGTCTCTTCCTTCTTTGAAAGAAAGCTGAAAATGTTGACATCCTTTGAGGCACCCATTTGAAGGGGTTTTTTAGACCGAGGATGGTTGTCAAATGACTCTTTTCTTTTTTTCCTCCGTTTCTTGATTGCTTTGTGGACTTCCACAAACATACTGACCTTCCAGTTAACAAAGAGTGAGAGCCAAGCTAGTCCCAGATAGATCCATAACTCCACAAAGTATCTGTAAAGCGCATGATAGTTTGCATCTGGATTTACACCTGCAATAAATTAAAAACAAAAACATTACTGAAAGAAGATTCACAGCTGATAAACCCTTGAAGTTATGATTCTGAGAACTCTCTTCCTCACTAAAAGAAACTTGTTACTTGAACACTGGTCAGAGAGGTAGAGAATAGGGAAATTAAAAGAAAAAGTTGATCCCACATCTTCCGCTTTTTGGCTACACGTATTCTGACCACTGGACTAACAAAATAAAAATGAAACATATTTATCCTCTCTTTATAAGATATAAAAGTGAGCATTTTCCTGTTTGAAAATTACAAGTCTTCTTCCTCCTACTGAAGGATATATATATATAGGTACCTTCCTTGAGAAAAAGATTTAAGAGTTCCACTTACAAGGACCAAAGTGCTGAACAAAGCAGTGGATTTTAGACAAAGAAGAGGTTTAGGAGGGAGAGAGGAATATGCTCAGCATTCCCAATTGACTAGTTCTAGGCAGGTGTAGAAAGCATTGCCCAATGCCTGCTGCATTAATATACTGGATCCCATTCATAGGTACACAACTACCATGGTGGGCAGGGTAGCTCCTTGCCTGAAATACAGGCCTAGGGTACCAGAAGGACTTATGAACTCTAGAACTTGGCTACAAAATTAACCCTATAAAGGCCTTAGGAGTGCAAAATGTAACTTAGGCCTGCAAAATGTGCTGGAAAAGCTTAGAAAACATATTTCCAAATTAAGAGTTTGGAAGTAGAATTGCCACACTATGCATGTAATGAAATAATACATAAAATACAATTACTGACCAGCAACAAAATCTCCAAATCCTATGGTGGTGATAGTGATGAATGAGAAATAGAGGCCTTCAATGTAATTCCATCCTTCAGTCATCATGAAGACAAAGGGAGGAATAACCAGATGGACCAAGACACCCCAAACAATGAAAATGGCTGTGCATGTAATTTGGGCTTTCCTCTGTGAATAAAAAAGAAAGTTACGGAGAGATCTCAAAATTTTTTTTCCCCACCCATGGCACCAAGAATCATCTGACAGTATCAGTTATTTCAATTTTGTGCTAACAATTTAGCTACCCGAATTAAATGTCATTAAAAGTGACTGAAGTAAACACACTTTTTTTTTTCCTTTAGGCAGAACTCCCTATTGTTACAACTGTTTGCTCAAAAAGGATTATTTGCTCATAGTTTTCTTTCATGCTCTTGGAAGAGTTTAAGGAGTCCCTGGTATTTTATAAATTGGCATGGGATATGGACATAGCACTCTAGTATAAAAAGCCATCAGTACCTCTAATTTTCCTTGCTGATTTGAATATAGAAGATCAGAAGCATTTTAAGGCATTTCTCTCCTATTTCTGTTTCATTCCCTTTGCCACTCATGCCAGCCTCTGTACAAACCTCCACATACACATGCATTTCACTGTTATTTTCTCTACTTTCTTCTCAGGTGCAAACCCAAGAAATTTCTTGCTCTAATCTGAAATCAGGACCTAAAACAGTCCCAGTGTCCTCCAGGCACTATGACCATGCACTGCCTCCCATTTCTGTGCAGTTAGAACTGAGCATTCACTTGCAGTGGGGGAGAGAGGGAGGGGGAGAAAGAAACCCAAACAAACCATTACAAAAAGAAACAAAAAAAAATGCCACAAACAAAAAATCAAATTTGGGAATGCAGAACAAAAAATTGTTTTGCAGCAGGTTCACTGCATAGCAGGAAATATTTGTGCTAGTATGCAGGCAGGTGGGAGTCAAGCAGGACAGCTTTTTTTCCTTCCTGTGCCCAAGGAGCTTGAATAAAATGTCTTTGAAAAGGAGCCTCATATGTACATTTGTCGTACAGGTCTTTAACGTAAGTATGTTTTTTAAGTCAGTTTGCTATACTTCTTGCAGAACTAACACATCAGACCCCATCCCTCCTTTATTTCTTTCAATGCAACACCATTTGGAAAAATTTGGTTTTGTGCAAGTATTCATTTACTATGAGATAAGCAGGCAAATTGAGAAGTGTAAGCTTAATTCATGCATCAAAACGACACAGTCCAAGGGTAAACAAGTAAGGCTTACCAGGCTTACTCCTCTTTTCGTCAGAAACTGGCCCAGCCTCTTGGCACGTCCTCCAAAGAACTTCCCCAGAGCACTGATCCATGTCAAGCAGAGAGGGACTCCAAAAAGCCCATAAAATATGCAGAAGAGACGCCCAGCATGTGTCTTTGGGGAAACATTTCCGTAACCTGAAAGAAATAAGCATGATAAGCATGTCCTCTTGTTGAAGAATTCAAGGCAAATCTACCTGTGCACAGAACAACACTGTGTGGGCTCCCACTGTGTCAGCACTCCTTACTTTACCATCTAAAAGGGATTTAAGTTTGCTACAGCTGCTCATCTTCCGAATCTGAATGTCTTCCAATTCTTCTCTAGCAAACATGCAAAAAACCCGCATTTCGCGCTCCCTAGATTTTGTGCATCTTTTTCTGGACAAGATGGGGTAAATACAAAATAAGGCTAATCTCTAAACTTCTAATATGATGTCCCAATCTTAAGCAGTGCTGTTAAAACTTGACTGGTTCAATTTTATTGAATGAAACTCAAAATTCATCCTGAAGCTAGCTCCCAGGTGAAAGATCCACTATATGCGTTTAACTTGTGACTGGGTACCTTTGCAGAGTAAGAGCTTGTGAGTTAAGTGCAAGGCAAGTAAGTGCAAGATATTTCAAATTAATTTAGTTCTTTGCTGGTCACAGAACCCAACAGGACATTACAGATTCAGGCTCTAAAAGCAGCAACCTATTTTCTGAAATTCTAACAGTTTTCTTCTTTAGGTGTGTTATTGACGTCAACACTTTTTCATAAGTTATAATATAAGCTGTGTATTGTGAACTTTAAACAATAAAGAAAACCACAATACTGCATACAGTTTTACAGTAAGATTCCTACATCCAGTCCCCTCTGGTTATTTTGCACTTTTTTTTTTTTTAATTGTAGGTTCAACAAGTGTGTAACAACACCACCTAGAAAAGACTTTTTTCTGTAAAAGCAGAAGGCAAATGATGTTGAGTTCTGAAAACCTACAGGAGGAAGAAGTCTTCCAGTGCTGAATCTTATAAACACAAATCAGCATATTTAAAAAGGAACCATTGTCCTGCTCCACCTTTTTTTTAAGAGCTGGATAAAAAGTCTAGTTAGTTTTGCAAGACAGGAATACTGATAATTTAGTAATAGCTCAAGAGGACACGTGTGTGTAACAAGACAACAATTCTAAAACCTCATATGCACTTGCTTTAGGTATTAGTTTAATGGAATGCTTTGTTGTGCTTTTGTTTTGGAATTTTACGATTTGAAAATTGAAGTGCATGAATCAATGGAACTGGAATGACACCAGCCAACCCCAAGAGCACCTTTAATCCATTACTTATTGGAAAGGCACACTTTTCTCTTCTGTACACACACAGACAGAGTGCCAAAATCCTCGGATTTTTCCTCTATGAATCTGCAGGTGAACACATACTTTAGGCAGCTGCAGCCAAGGGGACTTTATTCAGTGGCTACCTTGACACAGAAATGGGAAAGTACAAACATAGCAGAGCCTACAGAAAACAACATCTAGGAAGGTAGCCATAGTAAATAATTACCGATTGTAGTTATCACAGTAGCAGCAAAGATCACAGCGTTAGGCCAATTCCAGTTGTTGAAAGTATTGTTCCCAGTGATGGCAACCCCCTGTCCAGCAGCATCTGACACAATCTGTAAGGAAAAAGTAGCAATCAATCTTGTAAAATCCTAGCAGTCTAAAAAAGAAATGTGTCTGTCTCTCTCAGGTTTTCCCCCTTAGCTCATACTGTCAAAATATCTCTTGATTTTTTAGTGAAGGCTGGCCTAGTACATTCACTAACAATAATTTTATGAAATATTAAAAACCTGCTTCACATAATAAAAATTAATGCAGGTGCTCTGACATTTCAATAGGGAGTTTCAGTAGATAAACTTTTACTTGACTTACAAATTTAAATCAAATTAACCTCTTCCAGAGAGCAAATAACACTCCTGCAGACTGAACTAGCATTTAACCTCCAGTGCAGATCATGAATTTGGTTTAATATGAGGGACATCTTCAGAACTACTATCCATTTCAAAACACTGTTACATGCCTCAGCCTGACTTGGGGATGAATGCCATAGAATCCTTGGCAAAGCTCATGCGATTAATGTTAATTCACCTGCTGCCTCTACCAAAGTCAAACCATCTACAAGCAAATGGTGAAACTGCAATTTCAAAGACAGAGAAATTAACATTTTTTTCACAGCATTTCATGCAACAGGATTCTAATCACTGTCCTTGCATCATGCCCTTTTCTTCTCCCACACTGGAATCTGGTATGCCATGATGATGCAAAGCAGTAATTATTATTTAGTGCAGAAAGTGAAAGTTACAGATGAAAAACATGCATCTTGCTGATTCTGGAGTGTACTTCTACCTCCCCAAAGTAAAAGGAAAAAAGCAAACAGATATTCTCTCTGGGAAGTCTCTAGTTATTTAAATCTTTGCCCTGTCACATCATGATGCAGTTAAAGCCTAACCAGGTTACTCTGCTTTATTCCCTTCAGTGTAAACACTGAACAAAACTCTGAAAGGTGAAGGTATCTGCAAAGGTTGATTTATAACATTACCCACTGTCTGCATTTCTCCCTCCATAAGTGTTGAACATAGAAACTATCTGCAGCTAAATATCTAAAAAACTGGAAGCAATTTAATTTTTTAATATTTATTTCTACAAAACATGGAGAAATAAACATGACAGGTGATGTTTATCTTAAACTGGCAAGAACTTACAGCAGCTACAACCAACTTTTCCTCCTCCCATCACCCCTTCCTTCCTTTCTACTCGATTAAGATCTGAGTAGACAGCAGACACTCAACACAAAGTTCAATCACTACTGAAAACATGCACAAGTTAACACAGGTTTTAATTATTCTTGAGACTTATTATATATCACCACCCTCCTACTGTAATAAAAATGCTCTCAAAGTGACTGTATTGTACATATACAAGATTATAAAACAATTTAATTAAAAATGCACTTTCAATACACAGGCCATTCCAGAAGATAAAAGGAGAAGCATTGAACATGAATGAAGGTAAAGAACTAGATTCTTTTTCTCCTGATAAACTCGAAGTATATGTAAAACTGGATGCAGTGTCTTTGCACAGCCTACAGGCTCTGGACAGAAAAGGACAGAGTTCTCACCAAGGCACTCATTTATCATGAGAAAGTGGTGTACAAATGAGAAGCAGCCCTAGAACAGGCAGGTTGAGAGCAGGTAAGTAAAACACACAATGACACCCCCTCTTAAAAAAAAAAATAAAAGAAAAAAGATCATAAGAGCTCTTCTGAGAAGAAACCAGTCAAAGTACAATCACTCATTTCTGCCATGGTCTGCAGAGGAACTTCCTGAAAGTCCCAAAGAAAGGACATCCAAACCACCTGAAAAACACAATCTGTCATGTATTATTCTTAAAAAGATGCCTTGACCTCCATTGCCTAAATGTTACACTATGCACCAGTTTTCCAGTCATTTTCCATTCCATAAGCAGACTTGGATTTTTTTTAATTGTTGTTTCCTCACAGAGCAAGTGATCTCCAAGACACCCAGTGAACTATCTGCTCCCATTGTCACAGGCCATTATCTCATTGCATTAATCCACCCTGGCCTGATCTCATGAGCTCAGTTTCCCAGTACATACAATTAATTATGTCAAGACCTGCCATGATTTGAGGTCTGGAGGTCTAAAGAAGGCCCAGATCTTAGGGGAACAAGCTGCTGGACTGAGTGGCACACAGCTGCCCTTCACAGCCAGGCAGCTAAGATTTTGGGGGAGATGGCCAGCTCCACAAGTGATGTGAGCCCTTGGCATAGTGAACCACAGATAATTCTCCAGACACAGCTGACACCCTCTTCCTGTCCCTATTTGCACACAGCTATTGCCTGTTAGCACATCATTACCCATGATCTACCCTCCAGTCTTTAAAGTTACTTTATGCCTGCAATAAGCCTGAATGCACTACATGCATCCCAGCTGCAGGAACTAAGATGGTCAAAACATGCTTAGATAGCTTTAGTGCTGTGGGAAATATGTAGCTGCCTTCCAAGCCGCATAACTTTTGCCCATACTGAAATAATTAAAGATTTTGGCTTAAAAGGAAAAAATGTGAGTGGACACTATACAACTGAACAGCAAACATGGTTGTGTTTGGTTTTTTTTTGCTTGGCAAATCTGTTAATGTCAGAGATGCCTTTGTTTTCAAGTGCTAGGATACAGAATGCCCCAAGTTGGCTGTGCTTGATTTCTGAAACTACAGAAAACTTCCTCAAAAAAGTCTTTGGATTGTAAAATAGGAAGCAAGGAACAAGAGCAAGCAGAGGCCAGATAGTGCAAGTGTTCCTAGTATCTTGAAAGATGTAATTTTAAAATACCTTTTCAAGTATGCCCAAGTGCAAAAGCTGAAAATAACTATCTCATAATTTATACCTCCTCTTAGGTATCACCTCAAGACAGTTCATACTGATAAAGACATGACTGTATTTTCAGTCAAATGTCTTTTGCCTCATAGAATCAAAACCCCTCTTCTCCCTCATTCCCTACAACTCAGTTCTGCTTCTTGGCAAAGGAAAAAGGGGGAGAAGTTTTAGAGACTCTGGTGTTATTGTTGAAAGTTAAACAGACTTAAAACTACTTCCTCTTCTGGTGACATTAACACAGATAGAAAAAGGGATGAAATTTGAAAGTAATCAAGCAAACAGTATGCTCCATTTGCAAGGTACCTTCCCACTTCCCCACAAACTCCAGCACTGGTCCAATATAGTCTTGTGTTTCCTTTGGTGGCTTTGGTGAAATTTTTATTAACCCTCTGATGACCAGGGGAACTCCAGACTCACCAGGTATCACAGGAAATAGTTGTTAAATCTCCTCTATCTTGGATCAAGAAGAGGAATTTCTCTCAGAGGTTTTAGGCACCTGTCACTTGAATCCCCCTCATACATGAGTAAAAGTAGGTCTGGAAAGTTCTCAAAACAAATTTTAAAATAGCAAGGCGAAGTCTTGGCCCATTATAGGTCACACACCATTACTGATTTTATTCTAAGAGTTAAGGAGTACAAGAAAATCTTAAGATACTCTAGTAAGGAACAGCTGGGTCTGATGACAATAAGCAACAGGAAGAAAAAAGGACTTCTGAGGTACTTGTGGCCAGAGAGACAGATACACAAGACAATAAACCAGGTATATATAAACTAGGGCAACAGATCCTGCCCAACAGGCATCCTATTAACTACAGGAAGAACAGCCAGATATTGCTCAGAGCCAGGTCTCTTCTGAAGAGGCTAAACCTTCCCATGTTATTCAAGGCATTCTCTGGGGATCTGACATATAGATCTAATGGCAGCTTTAAGGTTCTCCCAGTGGTGTGAACAATTGTCTTTTGAAATGCTGTTTTTCCACAAGAAAGGACATGTAATTGAACTATTAAGCCTGAAATTAGACCCAATGGCTTTCATTCTACTCTCAACAGTATTACAGTGCAATGGACAATCACAGCTCCTACTACATCCAAAAGCTGAATCCATTAAAGCAATAACTAACACATTCTTTGAAGACTCCCAGGCATTGTCCTCACATCTAACTCCAAAAGAACATAGGAGTAATTTTGCTTCTTTCTCAAGTTCTTTTATCAAGGATGTAAACATTTAGTGCACTGAAAAACGCTGAATTTAGAATCTACCAAGTACTGCAGAGACTTTCCTACATGGAATAAAAGCTTAAACAGCAATCTTTTTTCACATTGACATCTAAATTTTTCTATACAATTTGAAGAAACAAGAAAAGTGCAGTACTTTTCTAATCATAGATATGTATAATACCAACAACTTAGCCAATCACAATAAAATTGTCCAGGCTAATAAATTTTTAATTTAAGCTGTCTGATGAACAGTATACTGATTTAATCGTTAACCAGATTTCAGTTTTAACCAAATCCAGCAACAGCAGGGCTAAAAAGATAGGTGAAGTGATACAAGCAGTTGTATGAACAAAAAGCCTAAAAGAACTTGTAGAGACTTTAAAACTACATAAACAGTTAAAATCCATGTCATGCAAACTGCACATCCTTTTACTTGTCCCACATGGGTTTTACAGTGATTTACATTTTCTAGCTCCAGCTATAAAGTTACAGTAGCAGTCAGCTGTTTATAATAATCATATTTTTAAATGCAATAAAAACATATTTAATTGTTAATGGATATCTTTCCAATAATAAAAAAACCTGAGTCGCATGTTAAGACTCCCAGGTTACATATACATTACGGAAGTCCTGCTGACCTATATAATATTGTCTCAGGATTGATTACATACATGTAAAGAGAAAAGAAACCCTCTTAGCCAGTAACCCTTTTGAAGGAAAAATGCCTGTGGGTGGTCACAGATAGATTGACAGGACAGCTTCCTCAGACTCATTATGTAGACAGGCAGCACAGTGGCCATGGCCAAAAGTTTCTTGTCCTGTTGGCATATTGCACTTTGATGTCTACTTGCACATTAAAAGCGGCAGAACCTATTTCACAGGCACAGTCTGAATTTTGTAAGTACTTTATAGCTAGGTCAAGTTGTAGATTCACAGTCAAACTACAGTATATTAATCCTGGTTTACAGCTGTCATAGCTCAATTACTGAGTAAGTTTGTGTGTTTAGTTGTTAAATTTAACAACAAGTATATATGTGGTACTAGAGACCATAATCTATTGTTCTGTTCACACTCACTGGAGAAAGAGAAAACAACAAGCAGACAAGACAGATATTGAAGGTGACTGGCTTTCACTCTGCACCCCTGATGTGCCCCAACTGAATGGAAGATACCGTCCATCAAAAAAAATATTTTCCTCTCTGGAATACCTTGGCAGCTTGGGTTTTGGGTAAGGAAGGGGAAAGTGAAGCCAACTATGCAACTAATGATTTTACCAATGAATAAAAAACTCTTTCTCCTCAATTACTTTTCATGTCTAGATCTATGAGGTGTACACAAGTAATGTTTTATTAAAATTTCCTGTTTGAGTTCTTCAAAGACTTCCTATTAACCTATATATTCTTTCACCTCTCTTCCCAGCCTCAAAGCCAGATGCAGTACTGCTAAGAAAATCTTGCTGTGCCACGTTGCTTGCTTTGGTAGCCAGAGACACAACGTGGCAGAGCTGCAGAAAGCTGAGAGAATTCACATACGGTGAAATTATTTCATCGAGGCAGCAAAGATCAGCTATTCCCATGTCATCTTTAGAACGGCTGCTATACATGTGTCAGTGCACAGAAATGGAAGCTCATCACTTCTTGGAAAGGGAAAAAAATTCTTTAAGGATTAGAATACAAAAAACCCACACAGCCTAGAATACAAAACAGCAGCATCCTATCTGGACACACGTTTCTGCCACTTGTCACCTTTAATATGTAATCTGCTAAAGGCAAGAGTTCTCAGGAAAGGACAGTAGTAACCATCCTCCCCTTCCAAGCAGCTCAATGCCACCAGAAAAGCACACAATTGTGGTTCCTGCCATTTTTTTTCACTCCCATCTCTAGTGTAAAGATGGACTTACCCTAACTGCTTGCTTGGACTCAAATGTTCCCAGCTGCATCATGCTGGCATTATGACCAGGGCTAGCACATGGGGCCAAGTGCACAAGCCTTTGAGGCTGCCTTTGCCACTTGACAGTCTCTGCAGGATTACATGAACCAGCAGGACTTACGATAGTTGACCTCTCATTTCCCTCTCAGCATTATCTGTGTTTGCAGTATGAATTTCATGTTTGTCAGGGCAAGAACCATGCCAGATGTAAAAAGAAATCTTTTAGCTGAGTCCTGGATTTCCTACTTCTCTTCTGTGGAGAGTTGTTTGCGACCTTTTTTGAGAAAGAAAAATAAGACAAATGAACCACATTGTCTCGGTCTGACAGGCAACACCCTTGTATCTTGCTAACCTGTGAAAGTTTTACTGTCCTTTACTGACCTATGCAGAGAGTTGAGCTGGAAGGTGGTTGGGGCAAGAGGTGCAGGATATGAGTCAGCAGCACCTGCATTACAGAAGGATGGTGGGAATTAATAAATTTCACATTAAGTGAAGAGGACACCAGTTGACTACACGTCTGATTCCGGATAAACTAAGCATAAAGGAGTGAATCCCCAGCTGGCCTGTATTTAAACTAGATTCTTCATAATCCTAGAACTTGTATAGTCTGTTTTAACAAAGAAAATCCGAAACAGAAACAGCCTGTTTCTAACAGGACAATGGGGTTGTGGACAGTAGCCACCTCCCACAAGGTCAAAGCTGAAGCAAAAAATAGGAAGTAGTCATTGAGGGAATAATGTTAACTTTTCACTTCTGGAAGAACAGAAACTCCACAAGCTTCATGCTTGATGTTGACAGATGTAAAAAATACACATAACCAAAAGAATACATGAAGATCATGCAAAAAACTACAGAGATCACTTCAAGTATACAGGATTCCTTCCCCCTTATCTATGAATTGAAATAGAAAAAAAGAATAATTACAAACCCTGAAAGCAAGTGTTACTCCCCAGGTTTACATTCCTACGTAGATCAACTACAAATAGCAGGGGATAAGTTTTCCACTTGCTGTCATAACCAATCACTTTGTAAATGCAGTGCAAGTGCTATTGCAAGTACATACATATTCTGCATTTTTCAATCAACAGTTCAGTCTTAAAATATAGTTCTCCTATCAAAGGACAAAGTTTTGAAATTCCCAGTAGGGGGAAAAATCCTGGCAAAATATGGATTAACATACTTCAAGAGAAGAGTTTTTTCATCAATAGCAAGATTTAATCCAGAATTAGATTATTATTTTCACACTTCTATCAATATAACAGATAAAATATTATCGTCTCACTTTTCCACAGTCTTCAGAGAAAAAAGAACACAAAGAAGTTTGGAGTTTTTTTAACTGCTTCAACATGTTAATGGTTCATGTTTATTTGGGTGTTTTTAATAAGGCAATTAAAAAGGTTATTTATATTTGCTACAAGTGACTTTAAATGATGCACCAGTATCTTACAACATAGAAAATAGAAAGGTATATGTAGAGTTCAAATACACTGTGTATAACACACTTTATCCAAAAGGTTATATAACAAGACTGAACTTGCTCTGCAGAAAAGGTTTGGCTAATCTTGTTGATTCTTCGTTTACCCAGCCAACTTCTTAGTGTTTCATTCTGTTCATGCAAATGTGCTTCTCAATGCATAAATGAACTACAGAACAAGACACTCTATTGCTTTCCCTTCATTATGCTTTGCTTTGGTCTGTCAGGAACTCGTGCCCTCACCTAAGCAGAATTTTTCTTACCTAACTGAGCCTCCAGCACATGCCACTTCACACAAAGCTGTCCCTACATCTAAGCCTGATATTTAAAGAATGCATGTAAATACATGCCTGGTTTTCACTCTGCATAGTTTTGTGATACAACAGACAGCAAACTAGACATCATTTTTGGCTGTTAGTTTGGAACACAGAACACCCAGAAGGTTTCTTTACATATCTTGTTCTTGATTTCTTATTTAAGTAATTTTGTCACAATTCGTTACTGATTTATTTTCAAGCAGGAAAACTCCTGTTCCAAGACTTTAATGTGGCTGGCACTTCTTTTCTTTTAAACCACTCTTGCTAGTTTTATTGCAATATTTCATTATCTCCATACAGATGGAGAAAGCACAGAGTGGGATACCTTGTCCTTTACTAGACTTCGAAAGCAGATTCCCGTGAAAGTAATTAAGTACCTGCTATGAAGAAAACTGTGGACTAGAGCTCAACATCCCTTTTAATTTACTGATTAACCAGCACAGAACAGGCTGTCCAGTAAGAAGATCAAAGACAAGAAACTACCAAACAAGATATTACAGTTTTTACCAGAGAGAAAATACTCTTGGCTAAATAACTGTATCACTGCACTGTAAAGAAGCCCTGTGTAAATCCTCCAAAGGGCATAACTGAGTTTGAAGAGGGATTACAAAACATTCACATCTTAATCTGACACATATACCTTTACACTTGAGAATATTCACTATTTAGTATAATTCTGAGGAAGCTTCTATAATATTCATTTACGTGCTCAGAATTGAGGAAGAACACTGACATAACATACCCCAAAACAAACTGGAACTGCTCAACATGAGCTCCAAAAATCTCTCTGAAAAGAGTTTGTTGGATATGCCAGTGAATTCCTGTTTGTGCCTGAAGTTCTATCACAGTAGCTGCTCTTAAAATTCACACTACCCAACCCCAGAATCACCTGTAAATACAAGGAATATTTAAACAATATCATCTTTGCTATGGGTTAGTGAATCTATTGTGTTTGTGTGGCTACACTTTGGTAGTTGGGGGGGGGAACTACAGGGGTGACTTCTGTTAGAACCTGCTTGAAGCTTCCTCCATGTCCAGCAGGGCCAATGCCAGCCAGCTCCGAGATGGGTGTGCCGCTGACCAAGGCTGGGCCTACCAGAAATGATGGTAACACTCCTATGATAATGTAGTTAAGAAGGAAAAAAAAGTTACTGCTCAGATGTAACTGCAGCCAGAGCAGAGAGGAGTGAGAATGTGAGAGGAAAAGCTCTGCAGACACCAAGGGTCAAAGCAGAAGAAGGGGCAGGAGATGCTCCAGGCTCTGGAGTTGAGATTCCCCTGCAGCCCATGGTGCAGCCCATGGTGAGGCGGCTGTGCCCCTGCAGCCCATGGAGGTCCATGTGGAAGCAGAGATCCACCTGCAGCCTGGGAAGGAGCCCCACACTGGCAGGTGCATGCCTGAGAGGAGGCTGTGACACGATGGGAGGCCTGTGCTGGAGCAGGGTGCTGACAGGAATGTGCAGACCCATGGAGAGAACTCACTCTCCAACAGGTTTCCTGGTAGGACTTGTGACCCCATGGGGGACCCACGTTGGAGCAGGCTGTGTCTGAAGGACTGAACCCCATGGAAGAGTGAGCCACACTGCAGCAGTTCACAGGGAATTCTTGCCCAAAAAACAGACTCATGTTGGAGAAGTTCATTGAGAACTGTCTCCTGTAGGAGGGACTCCACAATGGAGCAGGGGAACAACTCCTCTCCCTGAGCAGTAGCAGGAACAATGTGTGATAAGCTGACACCATAAATCCCCATTCCCTGTCTCCCTGAACAGGAGGAGGTAGAGCCTATGAAGGAGGGAGAGGTGAGGGCAAGGTGTTTTTAAGATTTATTTTGCTTTTTATCATCATGCTCTTATTTTGTTAGTAATAAATTCAATTAATATCCCCAAGTTGAAACTTTTTTGCCTGTGATACTAAGCAGTGAGTGATCTCTTCCTGTCCTTATCTCAACTCACAAACCTTTCACTGTATTTTTTTTCTCCTGTCCAGTTGTGGAGGGGAATGATAGAGTGACTTTGGTGAGTGCCTGGCAATCAGCCAGCATCAACCCACCACATTTTACTATTGCATACAGTCTCCAGGACCTTCCAAAAAAAAGGTGTGTGAGTAAAGTTTTTCAAAAGCATTTTGTGTTTAGATACAATGCCATTATCAATAAAACATAAGAGATAATACTGTCATGGCTCCCTACCTTTATTAAGGCTAGTGGCTTAAAAATCTGTCCTGACTTTGCAGAATAGACCTGCTTTCCAGCTATTCTGCTAGGTGGAAAAAGAGTTTACCCACACCTTCTCCTAGGCACTGATGACAGATAGATAACACTTTTCCACTCTCTCCCTTTGAATCATTATTTTAACACAGCATCAATTACACACATGTTAAACAATACAGAAGGTTCTTCAGTGGACTGAGTCTCAAAAGGAACAGTGACAAATTTGTATCTGGGCATTTCAGGCTTTTTTTCTCCCGGGTTTTACATTTTTTGCAAGTGCTGAGTATCTGTGGGAACAATGCTAACATGAAAAATTTATAACAGGGACCAAGCACTGAGCTTTATTAATCCGTAACTGCTAACAATGACAACCCAGCAAAGAGAGGGAATAATTGATCTAACATGCAAAGGGCAATCTCATTAAAGACAGTAGTACAGGCACAAGCACCTCTTTTTGTCTCTGTATCCTCTTATTCTATATGCTTCCTAGTTGGCAAAAGGGTAAGAGCAGAGAATGCACATTTGTCACAGATAGAAACACTCTTTATTTCAGTCTTTTAAGTGCTCATCTGTTTTCTTGTTTTTCAATTAAAACCCAATCAGACTGCCCTTAGAAAGGCAATCTGTTAATTAACCCATATTAGACAGCAGAAATCAAGCACAATCTCAATTTATTATCCAGAAATAGCTCTCATTAGTCAGAGACAAGAAGGAGGGAAAAGTTTTTACATACAAACTTAGAAGATATATGCTCTAATCTGGTTTTAGCTTGTTATCTGAAGGCCATGCAATAAATCATGAATCTAGAGGAGACGAAAAGAACCGTCTTTTTACATGCCTGAACCTGAAAGGCACATAAAACTCTAACTGTGGCTTAAATATTTATGAGTCTGGAAACTTCAGGACACAGTCCAGTGGAAACAAGTTGTGAGTTTACAGATAAATTAATTCCACATCACAGTTTTGAAACAGAAAACATAAATAATTCTGCCAGTTATTCCCTGCTTGAATAGATGATCAAAATTAGACAAAGCATGAGCATCATGAAACAGAATACATTAAGACTTGAGGATAAAAATTTTATGGTATTCTATAGTGCCAGCATTTGCTATATTGAGTATTTTTTAATCCTACTTTCCCGTTCACACACTCCACCCAGAAACTAACATGGTTAATCCCCCATTTAAAACCAGACATTCATGTGCTGGCCATTTTAGTAATTCATATAGATGTAAATGCTGATTGTGGCAATGAATTCTATCTACAAAAAGTCCTTAGGGTTGCTTGTACTTGGAGAAACAGTCTTAGTATTGTGTAATGTTCTGCAAGATTAGCTGCTCAATCAGTGCTGGTAACTAGCACCACCACCTTTTCCTTCCCTCCAAGGTGGACACAAACATCACAAAGTGTATTGATATGTTTGAGTTTTGCAGGGAAAATTACAGTTGAGTAATAAACTTAATCAAGAGAGCTTTCCTGAGGATATGATGCTTCCCAAGATGCAAGTGTACAATTTTTTGTGTGTCACTTGGCATGGAGAACAAAGACTGAGAGTTTAAAGTTAGTGGAAAATATCCTGGGAAACAATCCCCATTGAAATGATGAGAGAATTATCTTCTAAGGGACAAACAAATGGGTGGAGATCAAACTTAACCCTCCCAGCTTCCCAACCTCTGCAATATCTGAAAATTAATAGAAAAACAGTAGTTCCAGGAAAGGTTCTTGATTTAATAACAGAAAGTGTCTGCCTGTAGAAGAGAACCACAGAAAAACCATTTGACTTAGTTCTATTATAGAGAAAACAGACTAGCAAAATACAGTTTAAAATGCAGCTAGTTTCTTTAATTTCCCATAGTCTATGCTGTGAACTTAAATTCTCTGTGAATTAGCCTGCAGTAAGAGGAGAGCTCCAAAACTTCTGTATCTTGAAACTGGACCTCATTGCCCTTGAGAACAACATAGTTTTTGTCATCAGTTTTATTTAGAGAAGATAAGCAAGTTGTACTGCAAAAATAAAGGGTGAGAGGAGATAGTGCTGCTTTTATACTGTATCAGAAACTATAATGCAAGAACACAAACAAAAGCCATTTAAACAAAAAGCCAGTTTGGTATAAGAATAAATAACAACAAAAATAAGCCTGAGTGAAACTAAGCTGCAAATTAAACCGGGCTTTCAACCGGCAATAGCCGTTAATCAAAGCATTCAGCATGATAGTGTGTAAGAACCTCCCTGCCTAAACCAAGATCCAGATTAGCAGTGATTAGTTTAGCTAATGTAAATATTTCTGCAATGTGGTGTTAGAGGTAAGATTTTGTATCTGGAATCCTTATTACTACTACAGTGCACTGGGGAGCATATTTTTGTCCTCTAGTAAAATCCTCTTAGTAAGAGAGGAATTCTTCAGAGAGATTTGGGAGAAAGTGTTTACTCTTTTACCATTTTCTGTGGCTTCATTCAAAGGCATGCAGGAGCTCTTCCTCAAGGATAGACTCAATGCCGAGTGCCCGAGAGACAAATGGTGAAGAGCAAAACAAATTATTTGAAAAGAAACAACTCTATTGATAAATAGAAGACTAATACTTTTGCAGTACAAGCTTGATTTACTTTTTCTCCTGACAGACTTCTAACAAGAAGGTCTTTAAGTAAGCTTTGAGCCATGTAGAATACATATAATTTTCTTTACTGAATATACAACAGTTCTACAAAGTGGATGCATTTCCACACTGACTTTGTGAAGCTTTATCTTAAGGCCACATTGACAAGAAGGACAAGTCGAGATTACTGATTTTGTAATGATAATTTGCACTCCTCATTTGTACCAAGTGCTATTCTACTGAAGGTTTACAGATGGCTGTTATGTCTACAGCTACAGACATAACACAAGAGCTGTCCTTCTCGGATTAAGCAAATTTTGCATGAAAATATTCCATCTGACAATGGAAACAGAATACGAATTTGAGCCACATGGTCTAGTGAAAGGTGCCCCTGCCCATGGCAAGGGAGTTGGAACTGGATGATCTTTAAGGCTCCTTCCAACCCAAACCATTCTATAATTTTGTTCTTTTGTTTTGTAAGAAGCAATGCAAAAGTCACATTTGTCTTTGCAGCTTTCCATTATAAGCATCTATTTTACAAAACAGTGTTTTAAAAATAGGCAGTATAACACATTTTCAGTCAAAAGCCACATATGTGTTTTCCAAAAACTCCTCACATTGTGTATGTGAGTGTTTGTGGAGACCTGTTATAGTCTGTCCAAACAGATTTGGATAATGCTTATTGATTTCATGGTTTGCAATGAGTTCTATATTTTGCCTTTCTCCATCCTCATGGAAACTTCCCATTACTTTCCCATACTATCCTTACTGAAAGGAATGTCCCAAATCTCAGCCTTTTTTCATGCAGTAAAATTCAAAAATAAAATCACAGAAGGATGTTCAGCCCAAACAGGATTGGAGCTAAGCACAATTTCTCACTAAGGCAAATCGAGGCCAAGCCAGCATTGCTCATGTGAATTGACAGAAAAACAGAATAGTCAGGTCCTCAGAAATATTTGTTGCTCTTTCTATACCATGAAATCAAGCATGCAATCAAGCCTTGAAGAGAAAGTGAACTTAACACCATGGATCAGAAACAGAGCAGTTGCAAGATGCTACATGGTGAATTTTGATGGGTTTTGGCAAATTGAACTATTACAGTTGAATGAAAAAAGCTTTCCCTCACTACCAGCCACTGCTGTCCTGCTGCTAATTTCTCTCTGACATAACCACTAGGCAACAACACGCTTGATTAGGGACCTCCTGGCCCAGATGTGTAAGAAAGAAGACAAGAGGTAAACTACTGTGATGAGAGAATTAATAATTTTTTTTCTGCAACAACTTCCCAAATTTTGGAGTACTTTCTATTTTGGAGTAAAACATGAAGTCATTGAGATTTAGGTGGTAAGAGTCCATAAAAAAAAGAATTTCAACAACTGGAGTCCTACTTCTATTAAGCAGCACAAATAGGTGTTACTGCTTCCTTTGGAAAAAAAGGCCTAATTTGTAGGGAAATTAACCTCTTGGAGGCATGTCAATATTTTTACAGTGTACACTGTTTAAGACTTGCTTGTGTATGATGTATAGCATGGACAGTTAATTTTCCTATAAGTCATAATTCATAGGACAAACAATGTGAGAGATATTAATGGAAAGAGATCAACAAGGTTACTTCCTTTCAGTGACTTTCTGCAGAGTTAAATAATAAGTGAAACTCTTAATTCAGCAAATAAGTTAACTGGAACTATTTAGTCATTGCAGAATTGAACACTGAAGCTTCCCTATTTGTGATACTTGCAGATCTTATGCTTCAGCAAACTAATGTTGCTTAGTTTTATTTCTTCTTTCAACTTACATGCAATGGATGTAAATACCAATTGTTTTGAAGAGGCATCTGGCTTTTTTGATAGATCATGACTACAGAATTTAGCAGTTTATATGGATTTTCCCCTATTAATTTCAGGACTAGATTCCAGTTTTATGAACTACTTAATAAACTATTTTGATGAAAAGCATATTCAGTGCTTTACCAGCATTCCCTTGCTCTTTTGATTAATGCAGTAATAGAAATGTTTCCTTTTCACTTTCCCAAGTTCCACATAGACATGTTTTGAAGACAAATTAGCTAAAGGTTATTGCTGCTTGAGAACTGCAGCTGTTCTGCAGATGCTGAGTGTCCCTACTTTTCACTGGCCCACAATCATTCCCATTCAGAAATAAAACCTGTCAGACTATGTCACAGCTTTCACTAGTATAGCTTAATTTTGTAGGCTTCTGTTCCAATATGCTTGTAACACACTTTGCCTTGGATGGGAAAAAAAAAAAAAAAGTATTTCAACAACTTTTATGTTGCGTCAGCTGAAAAAGAAGACATTGGAATAATCTTTAATGCCAGATTAGGCTTCCTTCCTATCTGAATACATACATGGTGACTAATGTAGCCAACTCCCCATTAGAACGGCTTTGGAAAATGCTGTTGTCCCCATTTGAGAGATAAGAAAGTGGAAGCAGAAGACTCAAGAGTTTAATCAAGCCCTCACACCAGCTGGTGACCTATGTTAGGCAGGGTTAGAACCAGACAGTGTTTGCATGAGACTCTTGCAACAGAGCTGGTACCGATTGCATAAGCTGATGGTAACCCATGCAGCAGTCTGTTTCCAAAATAATACATTTCAGTTCAGTTGAAATTGATTTAAGTAGATTTAAATGAAACCAAAACAGTCCTATCATCAAGAAAAACACAGTTTATTGAGATAAATTTACTAGATGCAGAGAGGTTGGACAGAAAATTTTGATATTACATAGGAGAAGTAGAAGAGGAAACTGAGTTTAAAATGAAGCTTCCCGCCACACCCCTCCCCTCCAACCCGCCATGCTCTCAGTGTATAAGAATAGTTAATTAGGACAAGTCAAAACACAAGTGATCCAAGCTTGACAGCTTTGCTTACAGAGGCCCAATAAGCTTTTCAACTCAGTGAGTGAACTGAAGCATAACGTAACACTGCATACTACATTCTCTCCCATTTATAGCCATGCATTAAAATATGGCTCAGGTTAAGACATTTACAGAAAGCTACTTGTTTAGAACACACTAAAAACTGTTCGCTTTCTTAGGCACTAGGAGGAAAATGTCATAGACTTTTGGTTTCACAAGCACTTCTGTATTTCATGCCCAAATTTCAATACAGCTTTAAAGGTCTTGTTTCGTTGAAGACATGCAAGAAGCTGCTGCCAAAGCATGCTGGTAGCATCACACACCTCATTTCCTATTTAACAACCTATCTTAAGGAGAAATGAGTGCCAAAAAAACAAAAAAAAACAAAAAAAACCCAAAAAACTACTGAAATACCCCCAAAACACAGCTCCATGTAAAACAACTTACTTTTCTGACAATTCAGTGAGCTTACACATGCTAGAAAAAAATCTTACTTGTCCCAACAGCATAAAAAAAACCAAACCTGAAAATGATGAGGCTTGGGTGGAGCAGAGTACTACTTGGAACAACATTTTTAATCAGGTAGACTTTTGAACTACAGAACAGGAACAAGAAAGACACACTGTTGGCTATTAACTCTTTAGGGTAGTACCTTCACTAAGCCACTTAAGCCAAGTAAACAATTGGGTTTCCAGGGTCAGCCAAAAACTTTACATAACCTCAACCACACCAGTCTATCTCCCTATATCATTCCTGTATCAGGCAGCAGGAGGAGGAGGCAAGGCAAGGCATGCTTCCAATGTCAACAGGGACAGGATGCTCTGTATGACTAGCAAGGTGATGGGTTTATCTTAAGGGGTCAAACAAGGGCAAAAAACCTGTCACAGAAAGGCTCTTAGCTTTGAGATTTCTGTTATTATGTATTTAGCTTTATCCAGAGCTTAACCTGAAGTAAAATGTTTTTATGTTACTTACTAAAAATCTCTTCAACACTAGATTAACCAAGACTAATCTTTGAGGAGGACTGGGGAAAGAGTGGAGGCTGCTCTGAACAAATGTTTTCAAATACAGAGATCTGCTGGCACAGTTAGGGCAGGCTAGAAAGACGTGTGTGATCAGTGATTGTGATAACAGACGAGGAAACAGTCTGACCTAGACACTCTCAGACTTCTAATAGCTTGGTTTGCCTAGTCTGTTTCTTCTGCTGGGTGAGTGAATTAGACTGGCAATAACATCGATTTGCTGGTAAGAGCTGGCTGTGCATTACAGTTTCTTAAACACAGTTGTGTCAGTATATATACAAACTCCCTTTTCTTAGGAATTGCATAACATTAAAAACCACACACACAACACATGTACTGGAACACAATCTTCTGCTTTTTTAATACATTTGTCACTGTACACAGTAGACAGAAGGGGCTTTCTTACCAAGGGAGCTTCCAACCGCTAACTGACAGAAAGCAGAACTGATACTGTTTCAATAATTCTCTAATAATCTTTTCAGTCCTGTACCACATCTAGCTCCTGGTTAAACCCCATTGGTAAACTAGAAATTGCATATATTCAGTAGAAAGGATTTAAAGTAAGTGGAAAAAGTAAGCTTAGCCAACTGAAAAATCTTTCCACTTTAAGACTATCAAACCATGCACACTTTCAGATTCACAAAACTTCCCATACATTTGCATGTTTCCCCCGAATGGCTAACACAAGACAAATTGCAGGCAAAGAGTAATATACAACATTTATGTGTGGCAGGTAATTAATAGACTGTGCCCCATCACTTCTCAGCTGTCCCAGCCCTGTGGATGCATGAAAGCAAAACCACTTTGTCATCTTCTTGCTACTGTATTAAAGGCAAGACGGATCAACTGGTAGAAGTACCATAGTTGTTGCCTCCTGTTACTCTTTTCATCCCTAGCCTCATTTCCTGCAATTAATATCTGTACTCTTCAGCAGCATCTATTACCTTCTCAGAAGCTGAGACACAGGAAGCACTCGTACATTTCTAAGAAGAAAAATCTCAAGCTTAAAAGCTGCTCACATACAAAATGCTAAGGGAGTCAACAAAACCACAGAGAAGTTGCAGTTACCTCAAATAAGTGAGACGGTTTTTCCAAGATGCACAGAACTCAGCTGAAAGCACTCAGTCAATGCCTAGTGTGAAACTACTTTATGACAGTGTTTTTCCACTAGGAGACAAGCAGTAGCCAGCTGTGAGGACATCTGTCCAAACAACCAAATGTCTAATTGTAGCAGAGCTGAACAAGTATTATAATAACATGCAAATAAAGCCAAGGCACTCTTAAAGTTTGACCTGTATTTTACTTCTCCTAAAAGATATAAGATAAAGTCATCTATCAATCAAGTTGACATCTTCAGGACGTTGTGGAGATTATGTAATAACTTCATGAAAAAGCACTGTTATCCTATAGTCACAATCCAATTAAGACACTAGTACTAGTACTGCTGTAACAAGTAACATAGAGACACAATAAAGATGACTACTGGGTTTGCTGCTAAACAGAAGCAACTTCAAAAATTTTTCCTCTCTCTCCCTTCCCTTGTCTTTCACCCGAAAAGCCATTAAAAAAGTTGCAAGTGGGCAAGTGGTATTTTAAAATGGCAACTGATAGTGACACACGTGAAAAATTTTCAGAATGCACTGATAAAAACAAGAGTGAAGCATAAACTCCAGTGCCCTTCTAAAACCCTTGTGCCAACCAGGCAAGCATTGATTGCCCTCTGTCATTCTGCAATCATGCACACACCACTTAGACAGGCCTGAAGCCTTAACTGGCAAGTTATCATAGATCAACTATTTAACTTGATTTTAACATATTTGCATTACAGTCTGTAGCTGGTTAACAGCAACTGTAAGAGCTCAGCATGTGCTAGGTTGAGCATTCCAGTCAGACTAATGCAAGAGAGGCTAAGGGAGAAGTCAATATCACAGTGAGCTTGATTAGACCCCTTCTCTTTGTTCAGCTGTTTGGCTCCAAACACCTCCCCTGTTTCTTTGGTGCCTGGAGGAGACTCATCAACCTCACTTTCATTAGAGGCCAGAACTAACCTACTTCCAAACTGCTGTTTCTCTAGTGAGGGACCAAACATAATTCTTGAGCAACTCTCCTCCAAAGCTTTTTTATTCCTTTGGAGTAGGCTGGGAGTAGCAAAGAGGAACTGCAATATGAACATTTGGAGGTCACAGAGAGAAGTCATCACTGATAATTTGATATTTTAGCCAGGCCATCAAAAATATTGTATCATATCTGACTACGCTTTCTACCTTGGGACCTTCATAACCCTTTGCAGAATTATTTTCAAGTTCCATCAGCTATTACTCACTTGCTGCCAGTATCTGACAATCTTATGACTTACTCTGCAGTCCAAATGAATGTCAACTGTCGCTGTCGTTAGGAAGTATCAGAATTCAGACACCTGTGATAGGTCCAACTGGGACATTTTTGCACCTCTTGCAACCTCAAAGAGACACACAGGTCTGGGTTTTGTTTCTCGGCAGCTGGAAACCGCTTACACATTATTTGCAAGATGCTGACACAGAACAAAGTCAGTTTAGTATTTGCCAGTTTGTTCAATCACAATCTGTGTCTACCCTTTCATTAAGGCAGAAATATAGTTTTACTATATTTCTAATTACTGGCTGATCTGCAGTAATCAATCTCACAACAGAGTTTAAAAAAAATAGATCCATCATAAGAAACACTACAGATACACATATAGTTAGAAAAGGAAACACAACCTGTTCTTTGTTTACTACCTCCTTTTATCACTCACATTTCTTTCTCTTAACAAAATCAATGTATGAAGTTTGATTTTAAAACATTTCAGAAGTAATTTTGCACCCAAGAGTGTCTGTGACCCACTCGAGTTCACACAACACAATGCAGGGAAAAAAAAAAAGAAATCCTTACTGATTTGACGGTAAACAGGGCTACTAGGGCAATACATGCCTAGGAATAATCTTTCCTGCCTACCGTTCAAGTGTTGGTAAGTACATAACTAACAGAGTAAAATCTAAAACTTCTGATATAAAGACATGATAATATAAGATGGGAGGATAGGAGGACACAGAAAACAAAAGAGCCAGCCTGAAGTTCCCTGTTAAAGAACTTGGGGTTTTAAAGAAAAGATCTAGTAATGCTAGAACCAGCAGTGCTGATGAGGGATGTGACAGAATCAAGACAAAACGTAAAGGAAGACAGAGCTCCTTCAAGCCCAAGGCATCCACTCAGCAGACAGAGCTACCAAAAATGCAGAGTATATAATGCATGCTTATTTTAAAAGTTCAGTTGGCCTAAAAGTGTGACTCTCCTGAGATGTCTGTAGCACCACAGGTGCTTCAGGTGTGACCACGTGGGATTTTAATTTAACTCAAGAGTGCAACTCTTCCACTTGTCCTGTTACCGCATTCAGTTACATACTACAGAGCAGACTCAGTTTCTGATCTGAGCTCAGTTTGGACTAAACAATGCCCAAAGACATACTACTACTCCCACCTACACCAGGAAGAAATTTAACTACATATTCATCTGTATTCAATCCACAGAATCAAACAAGTGCCAGGACAAAATAAAACCTCTGCAAATCACAGGCACTGTGATCAGCACATCCACAGCACCAAAGTGCAAAAGCATTCTCCTTTGCCCCCCAGCTGATCAGATTATTTACTGTCACTTGTAATCCAGCTTGTTCCTAGGTTGTATATTACTATATTGACATCTACTTGCACTACCAGCAAGGGATACAGCTGTTCTGAAAGTCAACAGCAATCAGAGAAAAGCAAAACAATTCATTATGTTTAATTACTATTAATGGCAAAAACAACAATTTGTTTTCAAAAAGAAAATTTGTGCAAAGTAATCAATACACTGTATCTCCACTGGCTACAAAAGGCATCTTGCAAAAACTATCTATACAGTATGAACCAAAGCATAGAACAAGCTGTTGATAACTTGCGAAACTACTTGCATGCCATGGTCTCTAGAGCAGAGCTTGCCAAAAACACACCTAGTAGCAGAAGGTAACATGGAAAGTAACACAAACATTCAGTTCTAAGGTAACAGAATACAGCATGCTAGGAACACTCCAGGATTAAGTTCATATCAGGAAAAAGGAAAAGCCCATAGAAGAAAAATTATAGTTTTTGATCGATTGCTGTTGCTCCATCAGCAGAGTTGCAGTGTATGCACTATGAGCTTTGTTTAACTATGTTCCAAGAAAGTTCAAACAATTTAATGGTTAAACAGGGAAAAAAAAAAAAAAGAAAAAAAAAAAAAAGAAAAAAAAAAAGCCCACAACAGAAAAGCATTTCTGCTTACATTTGGTTTTATGTGTACAAACACACAGAGAAAAGCAGCTGGACATCAGGAAGAATTTTGTTACAGAAACTGTTGTTAAGCATTGAAATGGACTACCCAGGAAGGTGATGGAGTCACCATCCCTGCAGGCATTCAAGAAACAACTGGACCCAGTGCCAGGGTCCACTTGACAAGTTGGTGTTTGGTCAAAGGTTGGACTCTATGATCTCAGAGGTCTCCTCCTACCTAAATGATTCTGTGCTGCCTGTCCTCAATTCTTTTCTGATCTTGCAGTGGCAATATCCATAATTCACTCTCTGAGGCATCTTAGTCAGCCCTGGACAGTGGTCCTACATTTTTATCACAACTCATACCTGCTGAATTTAGAGGATGCATAATTAAAGACATACATTTGAAAAATCTAGGAATACCTATTTCACAAGTATAAGCCATAATTTACACTGTTAAGTTTTTATAGGAAAGATATTAGAAGTAGTTAATGACTTTGTTTCATTGGCAGTCACTTATCCCCTTCTTAAAGATGCTCAGCTTTACTTTTTTCACTCTGTGAAAGAGGCTTAGCCTTGAAAAAGACAAGTCAACTGGCATTCCAGATAATTAATTCCATCCCCTATTTATCCACCCCACCTTCAATATCTTCAGTGGAAGGGATCAGGAAGGAAAAGAGCAAACAAACAAACCCAAGAAAGTCTAGAATCTGAAGACCACAAAAAAGGAAAAATATTGTGAAAAAAGATGCCTCTATTAACTTTACACTGAAAACCGTATCACTCTACAAAGCCTAAGCAAAAGCCATCATCTCTGTTAAATGTTGAAAAAAAGCACTGAAAACCTAGTTCAAGTTTTTAAGAAAACTAGTTTGCAGACTCTCTCAAAAGTATTGCACATACATTTAAACCTTGAGGTAGCAGCTTGAAAGTAAAGTAACATGGGAAACAATGTTCAGAATCAGAGAATATTCTTAAATTTTCACAATTTAATATAAATTCCAAGAATATTCAATTCTAGAAGCAAGCTTCACCATCTTCAAACACAAACCAAAATCCTGGAAATGCACCTGTAGGTACTTGCAAAAACACTTTAAAAAACAGGGGAGAAACTACTATTAATCCACTTAACTGTTATCTCCTTTAGTTTAAACCATGTGCCATGTATATTCCAACAGCTATCCTTGAAAGTCTTCTAAAACGTTTGCTCAGACCAGTGGGCTTTAAGTCTAAACATTTAGGTTTCTAAAGTTATATCTTAGGCCTGTTTAGAGTCTTGTACTCTTTTCAAATAAAGACGTCAGCTATTTGTTCTCATACTCAGTATGTTTGTCTGCTTCCCCTAAACACAGCCAGCAGTTTCTCTTTTCATTTTATTGCTGTTTTGAAAGTAACCATTTTCACTCATCTGCAAACTATTCCCTTTCTCCTCACTAGCCTTGATGTTTATCAATGGGAAGCATATAATTTTTCAACGACTCTGGTGGGCAAGTAAAATATTTCCCAGGAAATAACACGTTGCTCAGGGTAGGCAAACCTTTGCTCATGTGAATAGCCATGAGGGTCAAGAGGGCACCTCCTTGCATGAATAGCTCCATTATCATTGAGCTGATGTTTCACAACCAGAATGGAACAATAAAGAGTAAAAGTAAGGAACTGGAGAAGAGGGAAATTACTGAATCACCTTATGTTTGGTTCAGTCTTTCAAAATCCCTCCTACAAGAGGGTAGATAAAGATGTCACCACTGGATCCCTGCTTTGCTGCACTTCCTAAAGAGTCCAAGGTCTTAAGACCACTGAAACAAGTGGCAATGACAAGCCTTAGAACCATATTGACAGACAAAGCTGTTACACTACTTTTAAGATTCTGCAGTGATGATAAATATGGTATAGTGACATTATTACTATCAATGTTAATTTCTGCATATATTCCAAAGAGTTATAAGACATTTCTCTTCCACAGTAATTGTACATTGAGATGGGAGATTACACACTTCCTTGTGTCAATACACAGTTGTGACTGAGGGTCTTTGGAGGCTTAAATAATGTGAATAATGCGGCATCTCAGCCACATTTTTATTTGAGCAATTAGGTCTACCCAGAAGACCACGGGCAGGCAGAAACCAGCCTATACACTGCCCAGAGTGAGTCACCTTTAAAATCAGGGTCTATGAAGTGTTACTCTGAGGAGTGTTTAAGTAATTTCTTTACTTCTTACAATTATAAATAGTATGGTACTCTCAACAAGCAAAAGCAAATGGATTCTTCACACAAGAGACTCCTAAAAGTTGCTTTTAAGCAAGTTTAGTTTTAGGCATTTCTCAGAATGGAGGGAAAAGGTCTTCTTTTCTTTTTAGCATATCCTACAATACTCTACTTGTAAATTTCTGCAAGTGTGTTAATCCGATTTCAGTAAACATTTATTGTGGTGTATTTCTACTGTAATACATTGTGAAATCTTTATTACAGAATATAAACTTTAGACAGTATTTGACCAAATATAGTCCACTTAATAATCAGTTGAAATGTTGGTACAGGGATACTGGTCTGTACTGTACGTGAGCTGAGAATCTGTGCTGATAACCTACTTGTCTTTTCAAGCTTTTTAAAGCTACAGATCTAGCTTTGTAGTCATTCCACACAGTTTCTATTGCACTTACAGCTAGCATTAGGCTCAAAGGAACACATGAGCTAACCTGGGTGGGGAACAAGGGCAGCAGAGAGACCGGTCTCTGAATAAGTCAGTCCTTGTCACCTTCCAGGCTGCTTCTGGAAACAAAATTGGTATTGTTAGTTCAACTTGAACATTTACTGGCATCCTTTAATTTTATCAACACCCACTTAAAATTCTGCAGTTGGTGATATTTGCTGAAGAACTTTTTCCAGTATTATTTAGATGGGGGTCTTAAATAGAATATCAGAGAAGTAACGGCAAAGCTCAATATGGCTCTGTAAAGTTACATGAGCATCAGTGGGGACTAAATACAGAGTGAAAAAAAGGCTTTAAGATGAAATCACCTTTTTAAAAAAGAGACAACAGCAGAAAAATTAGTTAAACCATGCAAAATCCAAGAACAAGTTTAGGGAGTACAAGAAGGAGAGGAAAGAGGCTAGAGGAAGAGGCTCAGGGGAACAAGTCAGAAGTGGGGATGATGATGGGTGGAGAGGTGTTAAAAGCCTGTTTTTCAAATCAATGACGTTCTGGATTCATTACAAGAGACTAAATTTGGAGGTTTAATAAGAGAAGAGGATGATTTGTGAAAGATGCTAGCAACGCTTTAAAGATTTGGCAGAACTCAACAGAAGCAGCATTGAGTAGCTGAGAAAGGACAACTACAGAGACAATTTCTGATATACTTTACAGCTTACTCAGGACAGAATCCTGATGTCCTTACATGATTGCCCCCATCACAGTTAGCTTCAGCTAGGTTAGATTTCACCCTGCCATTGTCCTCTGTCAAATGTGACACATTCCCCTGTTTCCCATCATTTCTTACATAGAAGTTGAATATGAACAGGCACAAAACAACAAGTCTAAAATAAAGCAGGTAGTAAAGTTTGCAGTTACCAATAAGAGTGAAATAAAGGCATTTACATTTGAGCTAACCTGAGCTTAGGATGACAACAGAATATCTATGTGGGATCCTAAGACCAGCAAGACTGGACATGGGAAGTAGGATATGATGGGAAGAAGTGCAGAGGGAAACTTCAAACCACGTATGAGACTATCACCAGGGGCTAATGCACTGAAGAGGGAAGGCTCTCCACATTTTTTCAGTGTCATCTTGTATTTTAAGAAAAAATACCCAAAACCAAAAAAAACCCAACTTTCTGCCACTTCAAGATTCACCGTAATACACATAATGGGAGAAAATAAACAAGCACAAAACCCCCAAATTATTCCCTCATAGCAACATAATTTTTATCCTACATTGAGGCAGAATGTAGACTCTACATTATGTCTGCAGCAAGGTAAGCATACCAGGAACATCCCAATCCAAACAAGGTTTTTTTCCTTGAGTACATTAGAACAGGTTTGGGATATAATCTAGGTTAAGATTTCATTAAGACTCCAAAACAGCAAAAACATACTCCAAACACACAGCATGTCTTTCATTTTCCAACAACTCTTTATAGTTTCAAGCCTCCATCCACCTGTTCCACTAAATACCACAAAGACACTTAACCGGGCACTAAGATGGTTACAAAAAGGACATTGCCACTAGAAAGCTTTGCTATCTGAAGCAGACACAAGGAAACCACCAACTGAAGAAAGGGAACTTAAACCATAAACTTTTAGGATAAAGAACGAATACTCTTCTAAGCTTGCACAGTATCGATTACACCAAGAAAACTAACGAGCCACTTTGCCATTCTTCTGTATTTGAGAATTTTAATAGACTTTTAGTGAATTTGAAAATAAAATAATTTTTAAAAAATTCCAAAACATAACGAACAGAAAATCTACTCGGTATAAACACTTCTGAAACAACATAAGTCCCAAAAGGCTCATTCTCACCACTGGAGCTCCATATACCTGGGAAGCCTGTGTTTCATAGATCACTATTGGTTACCACAACATTTTAACGGATTCCACATCCATAAGAAGGCACTAAGTTTATATTGCCCTCGGATTTGATTCACGTTATTGATTAAGAATTAGTTTTGAAGAGGCATTCTGCCAGATGAGCGAGACAGGACGATTATCAACTCCTTATGGCTTGAAAAAAAAAGTCAGTCTCCCATAGCATAACAGCGCAAGAGCTGCGCGCATCCCTCCGTGCGAGCCGTGCACCCTTTCCCCCAGTTACCCCGAGTGAACTCCGGGACCCCCAGACATCTCTCCAGCATTTAGTAAGGGAAGAAAATCAGACCAAGAGGATCGAGACACTTGGCTTCACCTTCCCTTCCTTTTAACACAACATCCATTGAGGCAGAAGGAACCACCCTGGGTGCTACAACAAGAGCCGCATTCACGGGCGCCGGGTTGAGCAGCGGGCGGGAGCAGACTGCGGGCGGCACCTCTGGGCCGGCCAGCTAATGCTGAAATCAGCCCCCAGCTCCTTTAGGGCTCAGAGGGAAAGAGAAGGCAACGCAGACCCATTTAAAGGCTCTATCATTAAGTAGTTAGGAACGATTAAGAGGTTTCCCTACGCTCCCGCTCGAGGGACAGTTTTTCGGCACCGGGCTGTGTGAAGGCACACAGTCGGGCTGTGCCGGGTCCCGGCTGGTTCCTGAGCCCGCCCGCCCATGGGAGCGGGGTTTTCCGCTCCAAGGCGCACGGCAGCACCTGCTCCTGCTGCTGCTCCCGCCGTCAACCCCCGGCCCCAGACCCGGCCCCGGCCGCGCCCGCTGTACCTGCAGAATCCTGTCCAGACCCTCCTGGCCCAGGCAAGGGAACTGCTTGAGCAGCTCCGTCTTCTGCCGCTTATAGTTCTCGGTAGCCGAACGCCAGTGGGGCTCCTCCAGCACCTCGAAGATCGCCGCCCCAATGGACAGGTAGAAGATGATGGCCGAGGTCAGCAAGGGGCCCCTGTCCACCATGGTGCCGCGGTAGGCAAGGAGGGCGGGCGGGCGGAGCGCGCAGGGTGGGCGAGCCGGGGCGGGTGCCCCGCGCTGCAGCCGTGGGTGCCCAAAGCCGCCCTGTCCTTCCCCTGACCCCTCTGCCTACCCCAGCCGTCCGCCGCGCCTCCTCTCCCGGCTTCTGCCGCGTTCCCTTAGAGTCTTCCACACTACCCTTCCACACTCCCCTCCCACTCTCTCCTCCTCCCTCCTCCACACCGCTCCACTCCTCCCGGGCGGTCTCCTTCCCCTAGTTTTCTCCCCTCCCTTCAGAGCAGCGATTTGAATCTGGTGCTCTCCCGCTTGCTCTCTTCCCACCCCCCGCCCGCGCATGCGGCGCTGCTGGCGGGGAGAGGCCGGTGGGGCGCGCCGGGAGCCGACCCACAGCTCGGCCAGGGACGGGCCGGCCCTGGGGGGGCGGGAGGGCGGCGGTGGGGTCCGACCATCGCCATCGCCCGCCCCCGAGGGGCCGCCTGGGGGAAAGGGGAGCGTGGCCGCGACCTCCGTTCTTCCCGCCCTGCCTGCGGTAGCCGGTGTGGGGCCGAGAGGACAGCCCGGCCCCGGCCTCTTCCCTCTGAGCGCGGTTGGTTGATCCCTGCGCTCGCAGCCGTCCGTGCCTTCCTCTCCGTGTTTTCCCCAGTCAGGGTAAGAAGGGGTAACGTCGCTCAGTTTCATTTTACTTGTTCCCTCATGCCGGCAGGTTCAGCGGAATTCCTCGTTTTCGACGCCGGGAGGCTGTGAAACGAGGTCTGTGGCTTTTCTGGATGCCTGGAAGCGTGGGGGGGAAGGTGAGCAGGAGCTCTGAGGGGAAAAAAGGTGTCCGTCCGCAGATTTCACCCCTTCCCTGAGACTTCCACACGTGGGCATTACAGATCATTAGGAGCAGAAACTGCATCTCCTTTTCTTTCATGCCTTTGGTACCTTCAATAAATATTGCTCTGTACGCTGTCTGTGTGTTTGGGAGGGAGGGGGGGACACCGGGTAGTGATTTTCCGTAAGATGCTCAAAACATCTTTCGGGCTGAAGCTCTCTTGAAGCTCACCCTGTGAAGCCTTCTCCAGGAGCACAAGCTCTCGCCCCCTCCGTGTTCGAATGCGTCTGGAAATGGGGTTAAATGGGTCGGGGAGAGATAGAGGGATGTGTTATGCGCACTGGCAAAATGCTTCTGCTGTGGACACGGTTCATCTTACAAACATTTTTGTGGGGGTAACTTTCTTCCTCCTCCAGCCCCCACAAAAGGAAGTAAACACTCAAGAGGTAGAGTAGTTCACATCAACTGCATCAACACTAAGAGATTTGGGATGTATAGGTACTCAGCTGGAGTACACAAAATAAAAGGCTAAGATAATCCCCTGCGGACAGTTGAAATGGGGAGAGGGGGGATGGAGGAGAATGGGAAAGACAGGAGGGAGGTAGAAAATATGCAAGAGAGTATGAGAAAACAGAAACAAGAGCACATATAAGGCAGAGGATCATGCACTGATTAGAAGATATACGGAGATACCAATATAAAAATCATGCCCAATGGATGCTCATGTGGTATTGCCCCCAGGAAATCACGTGGTCCTTAAGCAGTCCCTCCTACTTATGTGTATAGTGCTGAATAAAAATGCAAGAGGTTCCTAGCAGCCAAAAAGCAGGACTGGAGAAACCACAAAATCTTCAAGCACATTAAGTGATCAGTCTTTGCACGGGATTTTCCAGTTATTTAACGGAAACATTAAAAAGAAAAAAGGATTTGAAAACTATGGTAGTTTAAAAGAATTATATAAGAGGAAATAGCAAGAAAAAAGTATAATAAACATTTTTTAAATGTCATAAAGAAAATATGCTAATATATTTTATTAAGGCAAAAATGGGGGATGCTTCATGAAGTTGAAAGGCTGTAATTTCCTTTTAATTAAAAGGAAAAAAAGAATTTCATGATGCACAATTACCACATGAAAATTATTTCCAGGTGTTATCACTTGGCTCAAGACCTTTGCAAAACTTAAAAAGTCATTGGCCACATAAATTAATAATGTGAGCATCTGTCATTGTCTCACTCGCTGATTTAAAAGTAAAGTTAAAAATTTTATGTAAGTACTTACTGCAAGTGACTGCAAGTATTGAAGAACTTTCAGTAGGCAAATTACGATACAATTTTCCTTTTGGTGCTCTTGCACCTTTTAAGTCACCTGCAAGTGGTTACGTTACTCCTACAGCAGCAGCAGTAGCCTGACACATTACAGCAATGCTGCACTTGTGTGTTCCTGACCCTGAACATCTGTGCTTCGTAACTGGAAGGTATTTGATTAAATTTTGAAACTGTACTCTTCTCCATCTGTCTTTAAGTCTCTAAAGGCCCATTTATACAATGAAACACTATCTTAAATGCACAAGGAATGACATGAATGACCCTGAACCCGCTGCAGTTACAGAGCACAGACAAGAGCAAAAACATTTTCAGGCACTTTACAGAAAGACTGTTTGTGATTTTGATTCAGCTTTTCTACTTTCTGCTCTAAACTCCCAATCACTGATTGCATAATTACTACTCTCAGTAACTGAGTCAGTCAGTATTTAGAAACAAACAAACCTGTAAATGACATACCATTTTTCCCTGTGTTGAAATGCTATTGTACTTGTTAGACTGTCTCCTTGTGTTTCTCTGGGTTTAAAAGAGATGAGCCTGGCAAAGAGCAATATCCAGAAGAATTCCCCAAGGGACCATAGCCAGCTACTCCTGTAAGTAGAGGTGATCCACTGAGTATCAACAAACTTCAGGCACTTAGATATTTCACATTGATTCCATTGTCTTTTGCAGAACAAATTACAAGGTATACTTTCATGCTGCTGGCCAAGTATTGTGGCAGGAATGAATGTTTTGTGTAGTTGGCCTCTCTTTGCACCTCCTGATCTAAAATGCTTCTCCTGACCTCAGAAAAGATCCCATATCCTTTTATTCATGGCCCTTTTCTCCTCTTTGTTTCCCTTGGATTAAACAGTACCCCTATTGTCAACCCACAGCACCTGCCACATAGGCCCCACAGCTTTTCATGCTGGTTAAGTTAATCAAAAGGCTGGGGTTATTCACTCACAGGCTTTTAAATCTCATTAAAAATCAAGGGAGAAACAGCAGAAAGCACTGTGGTGAGCAATACCACAAGTATCAATCATTTCTGTTATTTGCATAGGACGTTATTTCAGGCTGTCCAGTCCAAAAGGAAATCTCTTTCATCCAAGCTGTATGTCTAAGACACATTTGCTGTACAGATGTTTCCTAGGACAGCCTGGAATGAATGAATGAATTAATAAATGTCAGAAAATGTTTTAGATGGAGCAAGTAAAAGACATTATTTGGGCAAAAGAAATCTGTCGTGTAGTGGCAAAGACTGCATGTTGTCTGAGTATGAACTATGGGCCTCTCATCAAGCCTCTGCCATTTTTCACTTAGAAGTCTGGTTTTGGCTGGTTGATGACTGTTCTCAGTGCCTGTCAACTCTGCATCTTTTTTTTTTTTTAGCTGTTGAAATTTAGACACCTCCAACATTGCCTTCAGGTATTACGCATCCAGGTATTATGGTTTAACTAAGTTGAGGGGGTGCACTGTCGCGACTAACATGAGCAGTTTTGCTACTTTGATGCAATCCAGTGCACGTAGGGAGCATAAGGATGATCTGCAGATGATGCAGAATTTTATATGAGGCATTTGTGGAAAGTTCAAAAATTCTCCATGGGAGTGTTCATACCTTTTAAGTATTTACAAAAGCACATTTTATGCTCAGAATGTACACTAACACGTAGTAAATCATAATAAAAATAGTAAAAACGTTTACCAAAACAACCTGCATACCACTGCAACAGACTTCTTCACCCATAGACAGATAATGAGTGAACAAACACCACATGACAGATGTTAGTCATGCTGCTTAATGAATAACTGGTGATGAGTACAATACCTGTGTGGAATGGCTGTAATATGTTCAAGGAAAAATATGCATTTGGATCATCTGTTTTTCATGGAGGTACCTGCTGTGCTTGAGAGAAATGTCTTCATCAGGAAGAAGCCTAGGTATTTCAACAGCTTTCCTGCATCTGTTTCCTTGACTGCCTTGTTCCTCAGCCATCCATAGCAATCACTGGATGATGAAACATTTTTCCTTCAAAATATTTTAAAAGGTAATACTCTGGCCTTCTCTTTCTGTTCCACCACAACCTAACTGGTAGTGCCAGAAGCTTTATGGCAGTCCTTCATGCTGACATTCATGTCAGTGATCTAAGCATTTCAGAACACAGCTCTACAAAAAAAGACTGACTCAGTGTCAGTCCTGGACTAGCTTTTACCACCATGATGCCTGGAAGACATTACTCTAATAGATAATATTCTCAAGGATAGCTGAGCACCATGGTAACAGAGTCAGTGAATATGCAACAATCTGTTGTTTTGTTAGATAAAACATCACTGTCAAGTCTTATTTTTGGGTCTTTAAGAAGGAATTAAATTTTATTTGTGTATAGTAATATGGATGAATGTTTGCACATCATCCTGAGACTTGTTTCCCAAACCGGTTTAATTTAACTTTTATCAATCTGCTGTCATGCAGTGCATACCTTCCCCAGTGTTGCTGCCTGAATGTGGCAGTGCTGGATTACACGGGGGAATTCAAGGAGCTGTCAGCCTCCCCCGTTTCCCAGCTGGGTTGCACAGCTGCGTGTCTGTGTGCCAGGTTGTGCAATGAAGGGCCTTGTATGTGACTGGGCACCTCCCAAATCCAAACTGGGCTTCCTTCCATGCACAGTGTGTAGCACTCACGTTTTGTTAGTCAACATGCCAGAAGAGTTGTTCCCACCTAACTCTTCCCTTTATAGAAAAAAAGTCAGCACATTAATTTTGGAAGCAAGAAAGCAGAGGGAAGGTTGATGGTTTGTTTGGTTTTTTTTTCTCCCTCTTGGGTGAATAGAGCCTCGTGGATAACAAACGAAGACAGCTATAAACCAAAAAAACATTGAAAAGGATCATATTTTTATCATCTGTTCTCCTGTTCCAAACCCTGCAGCAACAGCTTGTGAGGTTAGGTTGGGTCTTATCTAGAGAAAGAAAAGATTAAGTAAGTGAGAGAGTTGGCTACATGCATTTAAAGGAGTATGGATTTTTAAGATTTTTGTTTCCTATGGACATGAGTTGCTTTTGTGCTTGGTGTCCTGGAATGAAAGAAGAGTCATCGCCCATGCGGGGCTCTATGCATGTGCCTCTGCCTTAGGTGTTTAAAGGAGTTTTGGAAGAAGATGAGTTCCTGGCACAGTCAACCTTCACAGCCCCTTAGCATGTCACAGGGTTCTTCCTGATTCCTCCTCCGTCACATGTGGTATTGGGAAAGAAGGCAGCAAAGGCTGAGCACTAACACCCATAGCTGTCCTGCCAGTGAAGGGCTTGCAAAGCTCTTAGTGGCTTTTAACTTATGCTTTGTACCCTCCAAGACCATCATCAGGAGAGGTAGTATTAAAAGAGTTTGCAAGAACTTGGGTTTCAGTGTTACTGCCTTCCAGTGGTGCCTCCCACATGCCAAAACTCAGGTAAAAGTAGCAAGCAAATCCAGGTGACTTTAAGGTATGACTCTTGGGAGGTAACTTGGTAAAAAACTGACTGGGGTTAGAGCATCAGAAAAAAGTCCACCTGGTCTGGCGCTTCAGCCAACAAGACTGTTGTCATTGCTCTAAGTATAGAAGCTGCCTGCAAGTCATCAACTTCCAGGTCTCATGGTGACCCATGCTCTTGGCTCTCAGTGACTTTGTAGGGATGTGCGTGTGCATGGTCACAACCAATTGCAAGATAACACATGACTGAGGTGGAAAGGCAAGTCAGATGCTGGATATTTTCCTCCTGTTGTGTAGCACCTCAGCAGTGCTCTGTTCATCGTTCTGTCTCACAACTGGAACACAGTCCAGGGAAAGTGAAGAAGCAGTCAGTGAATCAAAGAAGACTCAAACTGCCTGTGTTGCTGCACTCCTTTGGGAGCTCATGGGGAAGTCCTTGTAACTAAGGTCAGATTCACAATGGTGCCAACAGTGAGGTGTGGGGGAGGCCTGGCAGAAAGCAGAGTTGAGGGAAGGCACAGAGTATAAGAATAGACAACTCCTAACTATACCTGAGCAAAAATCTCTGAAGCAGTTGGAAGAGAGGGGGTGGGGGGGGATAGAGAGGGAGAGGGAGAAGAATATGAGCGAGGGAACACTGACCCCATGAAGATAAAGGGCTGTGGTGCTCTCTGCAGGCTTCCAAACAGAGGTGAACATCCCAAGCCTTTTTATTCATTGAAGAGGACCATCTGAGGCTGAACATCCCCAGGGAATACTGAATTGCCAACATGGGTTATAGAAACTATTGGTTAGCAGCCTGTTAGAGGTTTCACAACTCATTTCTTTTGAATATTAGTTATTTCTTTTGCCAAATAGAGGCAAAAAAGGGAGAAGGAGGAGGAAATAAAAACTAAATGGACTAATTCATTTATTTTATAGATAAATAAGCAGATGGGTGAACTCTGCAGATGGCATTGCTTAAGTCAAGACAGAAAATTCAGTGCTTTCCCTGCATGTTTTTCTTTTTGCAAGATTTCTTTGGAACAGGGAAGTGTATGCCAATAATGGGACCAGCTCAGCAGCCATGAACTCTCACTGACTGTGAGTACTTGTAACAATAAAGACTCCAGGCTGGGGAGCCTGGCTCTAGTTCTGCTTCATATTTTATCCTTGCTTCATTACTCCCTACTCTCACCCCCAATCTTTTGCAATTCAGTGACAATCAGAGTTAATAAAGGTGTGTCTGTGATCCTGTAAAGCAATTTGTATCACCATCTTTTGTGATGAAATTTTCACAGGGGAAGGAGGAGCAGCAGCATTTTGTCCAAGTAAAGGTTGCCCTGGCAATATACCAAGAAGCCTGAAGCCCTTAATTTTCCTGAGAGAGATTTGATTACCGCAGCCCATATCTGAGTGCAGAAATGTGTCCTGAAGAAACTACACTCCCCTTTTCCAAGATAAGTCTAAAAGTAGTCTGGAGTTTACAATCTTGCATTACTGCTGCTGTGTCACAAGCACATGGACAAGCTTGGGCTGCCTTGCTGAAATTATTGTACTAGGTCTACAACAGATCACAGATCTGCTTCTGCCCTACCAAAACCATCATTTTCCATAGCTGGGTTGAAAAAACTGTGCTGCTTTCACTAGACAGAAGTGGCCAGAACCTACCAGTTGACATTAACTGTTGTGTTTTTTCAATGTGTGTCTGTTATAAACAAATGACAATGCAACTTCCATTTTAAATAAAGGAACTGATAATCGACACAGAGCTATTAAAACATGACAAATAAGTAATGTCTAAGCCAGATAAATAAATGAGCTGTTGGAGAAGTCTTTCTTCTGCTGTGCTGCCTAGTGCAGATACAGCAGCCTCGCTTAATAAAGGAGGCCTCATTTAGTTCTGGGCTTGTCTCAACACTAGTCTTTTACAAGCACTTTGGACAAGATCATTAATTCTGCATGTATCAACTGAAGACATGCCTCCCAAATTTCCTTCTAATGCTGAGAAAAGCCCTAGTTACACAATTATACCTTGACTAACAAATATCCATTCTCATCAGTGGGAACTGTGTTACTTTGCAGCTATCAGAGTGTACAAATGCCTTGTATGACATTTAGATTAAATTCCTTTGCCCCTCTATACCTGGACTGCTTGTAGGGTATGCTGCTTGGAAAATATGGGAAGATTACAATTGGGATATCTATTTTGATAATGTGTGGAAATCTGACAGCTGTTAACAGAGCAGTGTGGTAAGGACATTGCTGGGGTTCACAGGTAAAGAAGAGAGGGGATTTTGATATCTGTCATTAGTACAGAACAGTGGGAGAAGCTGCTGTGGTGCCTACTGCCATAAGCTGGGCAGAAAGGGTGGGATGGAGCCTACAGGAAGCCTTGTGCAAGCTGGCTGCCACAGGATGCCTTTGCTGGCCATATTGTGGGCAACAGGGCCAACTGATATACCAGCAACATATACTCCAGCTATCATTTCTATTTTTCAGAAAAACGTTGACTTTCCTGTCTGGGGTGACTAAACTAAAATGTTTTTTCTCCATTTAACTTTGATGTAAACTCATCTGTTTTTTAACAGAGATTGCGAGTTTTAAGATCCAATTAAAATCTGAACCTTTGCTTATGGTCCCCACTGTGTGGGGAATTCCTCTGAGTCTGGCAGTTTTCTATATTGGAAATCTAATATAGTTTACATTGATTGTGGTTCAGACATAAAATTTGAATTCGGTCCTATGTGGATAGAAGTATTGAGTGTCTTCAAACAGTGGTGCAGAGAGAGAAAGAAAGGAAAAAGTAAAAAGGCCTTGAATAATATAAAAGATGGGATCTAGGTCTGCTAAGGACGCAGATCACATAACCTTGTGGTCTTTTTGTATGTGACTTTTGCAGTTCAGCATAAGCTTTTCAGGACAGTTGAGTACCCATTCAGGACCAGGGAGCAGGGGTAGGGAAGAGCTCACAGCAGCACCTTGACAGCTTGCCAATGCACACACAAGCAGTATGCACCTTTCAGTTAGTCTTTGCAGTGAATTATGTTTTCAGCTGTACCTTGCAGAGGGAATAGCAAATAACTTTAGACTGTAACACTGTCCAATCTGTTCCCCCATATGCACTCCTTTTCCAAAGAATACACTGTACTGTGCAGTAATGAGTGCGTTCAAATAACAATGGAAAGAATGACTCTGATATTCTCCTGAGCTAATTTCAAAGCTGCATATCCAGCTCTCTGCCTTTTTTGGTCAGTCTCTTTACACCATTTATGCCTGCTTTTAAACAGACTGGGTAGAAGAAGGGATTCCAGCACACCTGATCTAACTTTTAAACTCAGCTCCACAGAAAGACAGATATTACAAAGCCTTAGAGTTAGAAAGTCAGTAGAACTTTCCCTGCTCCCATTACATTTATATGTCTTAAAACTATGCAAATTCCATGTTGGTAAGGTAGGTAAAACTGATTGTGGCAGGTTACACATGAACTGGGATTGCACGGTTGTATTGTCAAAAGTTGTATGTTTCTGTAACACTAAGTATTGTCTCACATATGGGAGGCAATATATCAGAACTCACAAATCCTCTTTTAGGCACCTGTTAAAAACCACTGAAACCAACATGGGCCACCTGTGACATTTAAAGCCCTCAGCTGAAACAGTCACATTCACATAGCTGATCGATGAAGTCCTCTATAATAGAAAGTCCTCCAAACTTGAAAGTTATTATTCTTCTAGGGTCAGTTTTAGGCACATAACTTATTCCCATTGAGCTCTGGCAGTTTCTCATACCGTGGTTCTTCTCACAGTGTCTTTTCTGTGGCTAGTCCAGCATCCAGTTTGTTTTCTAGCTGGATAAGCTGCCTCTGCTTGCTGGGCCAACAGGGAAAACAGTGGAATCAGATACATATATAGATAACAATAATGATACTGTATATTCTTTATTCCTTGCACTGACTTTCTCCCCGAAGGACTGTGCACAACGCAATACTGGATGAATTTTAACCCTGTGTACACAGCCAGCACATGGTTTCTACAACACCTGACTTCTACTTATAAAAATAAACAATAAATATTTATATAGTAAATAATATAAATAGAAATATTATATCAAAATATTTATTATATATAGATACAATAACTATAATACATAATTCAATTTATGTAGGAGATGGATGGAGGCCCTCCATGCCTGTCGCTATAGGACACGAAAGAACACAGACACACACTGCAGCCTAGGTGATCAGAAGAGAGGAGAAGAGAGTTTATTTTTTCTGACTCCAGTATTTATAGTTTTCCAAAAGTGACAGTGGATTGGACGGTGGCAGTGCCACCTCTCCAAAGACACTGGACAGACAAATAGTCCATCAATTTTTCTCCTCCTCTATGAAGGAATGCAAAGCAGTGAGCTGTTTACAGAAAGTGTGTGAGAAAATTCTTCACAAATACGTAAATATCAGAAGGCTTAGAAAGTCTTACAAAAATTATGCCTCCAAAATCCTCCAACTCTTGCAGACAGACAGGTCTCCTTTTAACCATTGTCCCAGATGTATTTCAGCTGCAGTACGAAACAAGTCTGGCTCAACCCTTTGCAGACCTCTGAACTGTCAAAAGCCTGGAACAGCGAGACTCTGGAGCGATTGCATCACGTGAGAGAGGAGGAGGTCAGAGGGAATCATCGCTTGAGAATTCGTGCCCACATCTCAGCTCCTAATCCTGGTCTGACACTGGGCGTGTCGGATCACGCACGGAGGAGATGCACAGGGCAAGCTGCTGCTGGCAGGTGCTTGCCGCCTAACAAGGCTGCTCTGAATGCTGGCCCCTGTAGGTTCTCCTCCACCTGCTCCAGCCTCAGGCTGGAGAGCTTCCTCTCCACGCCCGCTGTGCTGGCAGCGGCTCCTGGCAGCGGCTCCTACCTTGGGGATTGTGCTACTGGCAGGGATGGGAGCAGGGGGATGGTGCTACTGCAGGGATGAGCACAGGAGGATGGTGCCACTGCAGGGATGGGCACAGGAGGATGGTGCTACTGCAAGTGGAGGAGTGGCAGCACAGGGAATGTCCTTCAAACTGCCTCAGGCTCAGCAGAACTTCTCTTGGCATTAACAAAGGATAATGCCATTGCCTTCATAACTGCAGAAATACTGATCAAGGCTGACTTTTCCTCATAGAAATAGAGACATTTCATCCAGGGAACTATGTATTTCTTGGATGTTATTTGGCTTGCCAAATGACTGTAACCTGTCAGCCTTCAGTTTCTTCCTACCAGATCAGCCCAGGCCTAAAAATGCTGTGTATCTTATTGCTGAAAGGTTAGTTTGTGCATGCTTGATTAGAGAGGTTCTGTTCAGAGAAACAATCTGTTATATAGAGGTTACTAAGCTCCTTGTAGCATCCTTAGAAAGCAAATGTGTCCTTTCCCCTAGAAAAACACTGAACTTATCAAGGGATTAGCATATGTTAAGGAACTAAAAAAAAAAATTATAGCAAGAAGGTCAGAGAATACACAAGTTCTTTGGGTTCCTGCATTTTGCAGTTCTGAAAAGCACTTCTGTTCAAGGACAGAAACTGCAGCTTTCTGTGCTCTCAGAAAGGGAGTCAGCAATTGCAGAAGTGGGGAAGAGGAGAGGAAGTCTCATGGCGCCAGCTGAAGGAAGGAGCAGCAGAGACATGAAGAGTGCCCCTTCAACCAGCAAGAAAAAGAGGAACCATCTGGTCTGTCAGTAAACCACCAAGTCCCTTTTCTGTGCTAGCAGGATGCTCCTCCCAGCCCTGCTTCAATTTAAATTTGTCTTTCAGAGAAGTAAATACAAATACCCCAGGTGAGAACTAATTTGTATCACAGAAAATGTATGAAACCCATGGAGTCAGGAAAAAAAAATTAAAACAGGCTGAGTTTCACTGCACTCACCTCTCTTTGAACTTGCTGAAGTTGAGATACATTCAGAACTGGAGTTTTGGGGCAGACCCATCTCTGTCGTCAGCTCACTTATCCTCTGTTGTTGTGGATTTTTTATTACAAAATGCTGTGCATAAGATATCACTCTAGGTGAAAATGTAGAAAAATTAGTTCTGAGTGAAGTGGTTGTAAAAATTTTTGTTTAAAATGCTTTAAATAATATCCTTAAGAAAGCTGAGGACAAGTACATGTGAAAATATACTGCTTAAAATACTGAACTTTAACCTTGTAGGTCTGCACATTTGTACAGATAACCATGTCACAAACTCAAGCACTTTTAGATTCAGACTAGCTGGATTTATTAGGAACTCTTAGGCTTTGGACACTTTTCAGGACATTGGAAGTAGTACAAAATAATCATGGACTAAAAAGACTTTTGCTCTGTTCTGAGGTCCAGAGCAGGATTTGGCCCAAAAATACACTATCAGAAGCTCTTTGAATTAATTTAATAATAGAATATGGTACTTTTATTTCTTTTACCTAATAGTCTCCAAATCATTTTTAAGTATTACTTAGCACTAGCTACAGCTCTCAGTTGTGGGAATGTGTTTTCACAGCCAGCTGTTATATGGTCATGTGATTTACCCTGATTCACAAAATTTAAAAACAACAAAAAATGCAGAGTAAACAAAAGGAGGCAAGGACAGGGAAGCAAGAAAAGGGACACGGAATGAATCCAGATTGGAATGAAAGTTTTGCTTCCTATTCCTGCTGGACAATATTCTCTGTCACCATCATTCTCACTAATTTATCTGACCAACAGGATGTCAAGTTACACACCCTTGTGATTCTATGCAATGTTATTTTTGACATTTTTTATTTACTTCCTTTTTGACCACTTACCAGGTTTCCTCGGGGAGGGATAATAAAATCTACCCACAGAGAATCCCAAACTGTATTATTGTACTCCCAGAATAATTTCCAAACCCAGTTGCTCCTCAAACATTAGAACAGGCTCTATCTGTCAAGCCATCCCTTTTAATTTTCCCAAGCGTTGGATGTTTTTGCAGTGCTTTATGTGCATATAATTGCAATGACACAATTGAAATATGCTTAAAAAGATAGTTTTATGATACATCCCTGTGTTGTTACTCAAGCAAGGTTACTTCAGTTTCTGGCTTGCCACAAGAACCAGCCATATAGGAAATGTATGGGCCTTTTCACATGAGAGAAAATTAATACTGGGAACTTTGTAACTAAGAAGATGTTGAGAGATTTGAGAGATGTGCACCCATTAAAGTCTCTGAATAACAAACCAGGGAAATTATGGCAGACCACTGGTTACTGTGAGAAAGATGCTCTTGCAGTTTCCCCACCCAGTAAGGGCTGGGTCTAAGTGTTTGTTGTCAGTTGCTAGAGAGCCTGTAACTTTACATAACCAGGCGCTGATGTCAGGGCTTCACGATTAATACTGAGCTAAGATCTTGTCAGCATTTATAGTTAACCTTTTTATTACAGATAGATGGTTCTACAAACCAAACTTAAGTCAATGTTTACCTCTACTGTTAAGAGCAAGGAGAAGGGAAGGGAACAGTTAGTGGCTTCAGGGGGGCTTGATAGCCAAAGACTAGTGTCCTTGTAAATCTGATAAATAACAGACAGTCCAAATTTTTGTAAGAGCTCCAAGGTTTCCTGTGGGATTCCTTTAGATAAGAATTTGAAGGGCGCTGGTTACTTCTGAAGGTACGTTCCTCTCTCAAGGTCCAGCAAATGGGGAAAAAAAACTTTAAAACAGAAATAAGGAACACATGGGGGAGAAGCAGCTTTAGAAAAACCCTGAAAACCCAACAAACCAACTAGTACTTCTTTGCATAGAGATGGACTACCCACATTCTCTTAGAAGAAGCCCACAACCAGTGGATGTGCAAAGCAAGAGGAGCAATTAGATAAGACAGTGGTGAGCAGAAACACAAAATGCAATGGAACCGAAAACCAAACAAACCCTGCCATATGTAACCTCCTGAGTCAGGGTCATGCCCTAAATACACAGTACTGTCTGAAAGTAGTGCATGTTGTATTTAAGTACCTAAATACAGTATTAATGCATACCTGTAAAATGTTTTCCAGATCCAGCATATTATCCTTTTATGTACAATATGTTCCTTTAATAAGGAAGATATGGCAATCCTGAACCTGCAGCCAGAGGTGTTTGTCTTAAAGAAGGTTCCTGGAACCACCTCGGCTCAGGTTCAAAGGCTGCTCAAATGTTTAAGCTCAAACTAATCAAATTAAGTATGTTCTTGACAGATTATGTTCCCCTTTTCATAGGTCTCCCCTGAGGGATATTACTCATAAACTCAGCAGAACGCCTACACTGCATCCACGCAATTTGAGGTAGATGTTAAAATAATCCCCCACCTGAGCACACAAGTCTGGTAACTGTTCAACGAGTTATGCAATTTGCATGTGTAAATTAATTTAGCATTCACAGATGGATTCCTATGTGTATTATGGATAGTTAAGAGTGGAATCTGAAAACTTTTCTATAGTATTTATTTCCCCTAATGGAATTTTATCACAACAAATTATAAATCTATATGTTGAGATATATCTATATATAAGGATGCACAGAACATATCTGCCTGTGTTCACTTCTGAAGCTGTAACAGTGCTTAGCCAATTGAGAATGTGATGGTAGAGCTCCATACAAGGCTGTCTTGTCACATTTTGAGAAAGTGAGAAGGACAGCAAGACTGGCAATTTTTTTTCAAACTGTAGTGGCCTCTAAGAATAGCTGATTTCATGCACTTTGGGTGTTTGGATTTCAGTTTGTAGATCATTTCAACTCTTGCTCTATTTTTTGGAATGCAAATCTTCAGGTTATGCAATCTACTATTCACATTCTTTATTGTCAGTACTCAGAAAGGAAGTGTGTCACCAGTCCCACTGGCTATTTACTGGCACCAAGTTGTTAGCAAAGTGTTGTATGATTGCTCTGTTTCTGGCACTGACCTTTTTTAATATCTTTTTTTTTTCTTTAGAGAACAGACAAACACAGTTCTGACCTACGCAAATGAATGTAGAAAAATAAGGTGGCTTAAGGTTTAAGACTGCCAGCTCTGCTCTGTCAGTATTATCAGTTTCTGTAGTATAATACAAAAGGAAAGTATTTTTGCATGATCGGTCCAGGGAAGAATTGAGTGGTTAAAATGATCAATGCTTCACCTAACCTTAGAGAATTCAATTTTCATGAATTGCTAATGAAAACAGAAACATCTTCCAGATATTCATATGTTAAAAATACAACATCTCTCACTCACTTGTTTACAAAACTGTTTCTCAATACAATTTTTAGTTTCTAAATGGCTGAGAATTCCTAGGAAGTTCATTTTAAGTTATCCTACACTTCATGTTTAGGGGTCAGATTAAAGTTTGGGTAACAGTAATGGCACATTTAGACTTTTCAAATTCCTCATAGGAACCAGAGAGCCTTGAATGTGACTTTGCCTATATGCCTGTAGGCATAGATTTATGTTATAGTATTATAGGTTTATATATTTGAATACTCCCTGTCAGATAAAAGAACATTAATCAGTGTAAGATGTTAGGAATTGATAAATCTCTTGACTAATCCTCTGGGGACATCTCCCTCATACTTACCTGCTTTTGGATTAAATGAAATACGTTTACCTTAAGTTCTATTCCATAACACCTTTGAAGTCTTAATCTCAAAGATTCCCAGGAAATTTTGGGAAACCAAGAAAAAAAAAAAAAAGCAAACAAACAAACCAAAACCTGCAATACTCTTCTTCAGTCATTACATAAAAAATATTTCAGCACTTTTTCCTCTTGGAAAAAAAAAAGTAAAAGGATACCTCTCTACCTTGTTGGTTTATTTTTTAGGAATAAAATACTAATAGAAATTTAAGAATGATAAAAATTTTGAAAAAGTACTGTACCAGTAAGCAGACGTTGGTATAGGACGTTAACAAATTAAAAAATTAAGCTGATCATCTCAAGTGATGGGGACTCTTTTCTGCTTACTTAAAACTCAGTTTCTACTATGCAAATTTACAATTCTAATGCCCCATAAAAGACTTACTTGGTGAAAATAGTTTCTGCTTAAGACTTCATGTTTCCTTCTTTTCTATTCTCTTGTGTTAGTTAATCACCCACTGATGACAGTAATTCAAGTATAAATGAAAAGCTTACTGTAAAATATCCAGAGAGTCCTTCAGGTAAACCGATGTTAAAAAAATAGCACTGAGAATTCCTCTCAGTTCCAGAGCCTCTTGAGAATTGAAAAAACTATTATTTTCTCTTTGTAAATAACTTTAACATCGGGGTATGTTACTTGAAAATTTCAAACCTAAAAAAAAAAATTGTCAAAATAATATGAATCCTGTCCACTAACTTTTGCAGCAGATGTGTTGTTACAGGCATTCTCTGTGTTTTGCTGGGTTTTAGCTACTGCCCTTGTTTTTACATGCTGCTGGAATATAGCTTTATCATATGAGGCTGCTGTGCTACAGTGCTTCTTCCAGTGTATTTCTGTCTCATTTAATTACTGTCTAATCTTCATGCCATTTGCAATATGTGAATCAAAACAGAAACCAAGACATGAAAGAAATCGACAGTATAGATGAAGTTATAAATCTGTAACCGCTTTTAGTGTCCTACTTCAGACTTTACTATTATCATATGTATTTTGTCTTGTTACAGTGATACACTGGATTTGTCTTTACCCCTGTAAAAAGCCTAATCAGTTGGGAACCCTTTAGTTAACTAAGTAGTAGGATAACTTTTTCAGGCACAGCAAGTATTTTTCTATCCAATTCTATCTTCACAAACTCAAGATGTCTTTGACAAATAAGGTTATTCATTTCTTTGTCATTTTCAGTGTGGACTATTTAGGATTTTGGTCTGAGGTTTTACTTTTTTCAGCATAACTGTTTAGCTAAATCCTGTAGGAAAAATGCAGCTGAAAAGAGCAGATATAGTGTACTGCTCTCCAATAAACACTTCACTGTCAGTGTATCTTCATCCTCAATTTAGAACATAGTTGAAACAGTACAATTTCTGGGTGGAAACATGGTCCAAAGGACTTTCATGGTTCTTTTTAAACCAGTTGGCTGTCCTGATTAATGTGGAGTTATAATTCAGTCTGATAATGGATACATTTAGTGTAAGTGCTTTCTTGGGAAAAAAAAAATGTACTCAAAACTAAGATTAAATGCTTTGCTGCACAGGAATTTAGGTAAGTGCTTAAGAGTTCTGATGAATCAGAACCCAGTGAGTAAATGAATAGCTACATGGTTTTTAGAAGTCCTCCCTTTAGATTACACATTCTCAAGCTCAAGAATTTATGATATTTCAGCACAATGATTATTATACTATTTTTTACCAGAAAATATGTTAAATGTTACCACACAAATGTAAAATATAAACTGCTTTAAAATGTTCATTATATTAATAATATTTTATGCTATTATTAAAGTATCCCCCCATATGCTAGATGAACAGAATTCATAAAAAGAGTATGCTTCTTCTGGAAAAGCAATTTTCTAAAGACAGAAAGAAAACAATAAATATGAGGAGAGAAAAAGTATATTTTAATCATAAAATCACTGTGAGGTGATGTGATGCTGAAGCAAAGAGTGTCATTATCATACATAATTTTTTCTACTCAGGACTCAAAAGAAGAATATTTGTGAAGGTTATTTCTAATTTTTTCTTGTCATTTTTCCTTGCAAATGAATTGTAGACAGTCTCCAAACACTATCAGAGTCAAATGAATCTGTTGGGACAAACCCTGTGAATATGACAAAATGTGATTGTGAAAATTTAACAGTTGAGAGTAGTGAGAAACTTGCAATGTAAAAGGGTTTTATTAAAAAAAAAATATATACTCATAAACCCCAAAATGTTCCACTAGAATATTTTCAGCACACTTCTGATAAAATGCAGGCTGGATCCACTAGGTATGTGCAGCTTGTTCTGAGTCCAGCCATTAGGTCTGGAACATAATCAAGAAGTTGAGCTTCCAAGTCCATAGCTCTGTGTGAGTGCCACACTGCTGACTTGCTGTCTCACATTCATACTACAAGACACCCAGATCCTCTGCTATCAGCCCTGCCTTGCCATATGGGTTGTTTCAAAATCAGTGGTCCAAATGTTTCCTTCCTTCCTATCTCTGAGTGCAATTGCTGGGAAACGTGGGAGTCTGCATGAAATGAGGTCTCTCTGCTGAGAACAACTTCAGGACACCCAGAAGTGACAGGTGATTATCTTGTACCACATCAGTATTCTCATCTAAATGCATAACACCAAATCATTATTTAATTTAGGGTGCAGTATGGCATTATAGTGATGATGTCACTGAAAGACATGTTCATGCCTCTCAGAGAAGTTCCTTGTGTAAAGCTGCACTCACACAGCTATAAAGGTGTTAGGCAAGAAAGTCTTACATTTGTATAGAAACTGATCTAATCTGAGTGGACATAGCATTCTCTATGTTGATTTAGCTTTAGTTAATTGCCTACTGACTTAAGCTAAATCCTTAAATTTACTCATAACTTCCCATATATCAGGGTGTATTCTGTCTAATCATTATTGTTTTCTTTTCTGTAAAGTGACTTATAAGTTCAAGATTTCTTTTAGAAATTAAAGCACCTCAGACTTTTTGTAAGACACTAAAACTTAAGCTTATCTTGAAAATTACATAAACGGTCTTAAAATGTCAAGAGTCTCCACCTGCATCATGCAGCATAAAGCCCTAGATTAGAAAACAAGTCCAAAGTAAATATTTAATTGAGGATAAACAATTAACAGTTCAGAGAGATCAAAGAGAAAGCTCACACTTCTGACCAGGACTGTTTAAACTTGCTCAGCTGCAGTTTAGGAGAAGTGATCACTTTGAGGTCACCTTCACACTCAGAAATGACAGGAACTTCAACATTTAAGCCATTTCAGGTCTCCAGGCATAAGTTTTCTGGAGAACCCTGTACTCAAAGCTAGCTACACTTTCTTCATGCCTGAGGATTTCACATGTCTCATTTAATAATGATCTCCAATCATGAAAGCCAGTGGTGATCACAAGCTTTTTAACTGTTGGTTATCTGGTAATTGCATCTCTTACTGAGGGGAAAGAGCAGGGCGTGGAAGGGAGAAAGACTGCATGCAAAGTGAAACTGAAGTCAGAGAGAGAACTGCAAACATGCAGGCTGAAAAACCCAGCAGTTAAACTATCCTATAATATGTAGACTCCTAAAAAGTTAGGAATGAAGATGTAACTTCTGGCAGTATCACTTCTCAGAGTAAGCAAAATGTTAGCATGGCTTAAGACAGCTTCATGATCTTAATTTTCCTTCCCTGCCTCTTTCATCAATCTGATAATTTAATATAACTGAGGAGATTGAATACTTTAATCTTTTACCTCCATTGTACATGGTGGCATCGTTTCCAAATCTGAGACATGAAGGTATATCATCATCATCATACGTTCTTGGCTAAACTTGGAGACGTCGCCTTGTAATGTGAGTAACAACAGTTTTAGCATTAATCATATCTTTCAAGAGGCAAGTATTTTCCATGAGGAGGGAAGATGATTTGAACAGAAAAACATCTAAATATCTCCTTTAGAAACTCATAGAATAGCCTCTTTCCTAATCTTGCTAGAGGAATATAGCCAAATATTTCAGGGTTTGCAGATGGACCTAGTGGCCTGACCTCACCAGCCCTTTATATCTGCCTGTGAAGTTCTGAGATTCTGCTCCCGCCTCTGGGACAGCTGGGCAATGTTTCTCCAGTCAATATTCCTCTCCAGTGCACCACCTTGAAAATATTAACAACAACAAGCTACTTCCCTGTCAATAAAAAGTGCAATAAAATGACCAAGATGAAGGTAGAGAAGGACCTTAATGTAGTTGAAAACAAAGACTACCCTGTGTGTGAAACAGTGTGAAAAGCAGAGAACTGAATTTTTAATAGACCAAAAAAGACTCAGATCTCCAAAACCATGATTTCCAAAAAAAAAAAAAATCTGTGTTTCTTGTGCACATTGCACAGTCTTATCCCCAAACTCACTTGCCCAGCAGGTATGCCAGCAAGAATGAGATGACAGAGCAGACAACTCCCAGGTGCACTTAAAAGAATGAAGTCCTTCTGTACCAAGGTTCTAACCCACAGCCAGCATCTCTCTCTCCTGTCCCACTGCAACTATTCTTGTGGCTTGCAGGTATTCTTTACCTTTCCTCTTATTTTTAGAAAGTTGATGTACATCAGCTACCCCAAGATTAAAAAAAAAAAAAATAGGAAAAGCAGAGTTCAGAACTGAAGACAAGCCCTAAGGAGATACTGACAAGCAATCTGTCTTGAGGGGGTAATTTCCAGATGGATCTGGTGCAGAAACCACATTCCTGAAACTAAAGCATGGCAGTTGATGCAGCTTAAATTTGTGACTCGGGCAAATCTATGCTTACCCAGACAGGATTAATGCTGATACCAGCCAGAACTGCAGTCCCTTAGTGCCAGCAGTAAGGGTCTGAGGATTGTCCATCTAAAATAACTACTTGCTCTACTGACTGCCATGAATACACCACTGATTTCTTCATGTATTTGAAAAATGGCAAAACAAACATTCCCAATACAATCTGGGCTTTCATTTGCGGGAGGGCTGAGCTGGTTCAGGCAGGTTATAGTAATTTGTCTGTTGACATTTTTCTGATGGACAAAATGCCTGTTATAAATAGATTTGTTGGTTCTCCCGCTTTGGTGGCCTCTTGCCAAAAGTATGGTCTGATCCTGACTGTAAGAGCTGGCTCTGCAGATACAGTACTCCCATATGCAATGCAGCTCCAAACACTAAGAGAAAATTAATTAGATATACCACTAAGAATTTTAGAAGGTTAAATTTTGCCACAGCTGAGTGGAAGAGATGAGAGGCATGTGTCTGTCTGTGGCTGGTAAATTCAAAGCCTATGAAGCTTTTACATTGCGTTTATCATGAGGAAAGGGTATAAATGGTCCACAGGCTTGCAAGTGGCCTTGGGAATTAAAACAAAACAAAACAAAACAACAAAAAAAAATAAAACCAAACCCTTTAAAAAGTCATCCTCTGTAAACCAGATCATCTTGAAGGGAGCCTATAAGACAGATGGGAACAAATCCACCAGGGCCTGTCATAACAGGAAAGGGGTCCTGGTTTTTAACTGAAGGAGGGTCAATTTAGATTAGATATGTGGAAGAAGAATGATGGTGGTGAAACACTGGAATAGGTTTCCTGGAAATGTGGTAGATGCTCCATTCCTGGAAACATTCAAAATCTGGAGCTCTGAGCAACATGATCTCACTGAAGATGTCCCTGCCCATTGCAGCGGGCTTGGACTAGATACCCTTAAAGGTTCCTGCCAACCCAAACCATTCTGTGATCTCACAAATCAGATCATATTGCTAACATATAAATATTAGCACAAGGATTTAGCACAAGGAAGAAGGAAGGAATATGATGCTGGGAAGAAGAAAAACGAGAAGTTAAGACTGTCCAAATTTAAATCAGCTCAATGTGCCTGGAACCCTACCTAGAATTTCAACATATGCTTTTCAAGACATGTATTTGCTTTGAGACCAATGCAAAATGAAATTAAATTGTAAATGCTTATTGAGCTGATTTGTCTGCAATTCTAGTTTGACTGTATCAGTTAAACCTCATTCATTTTCTTGGGTCCCAGCACCCTTCAATGAGCACTTCACTCAAATTTATGATCAAATTAGTGATCCATCACTAGTGTGCACTTTACCCAAGAACACGTTACGTATTTAACCGCAGTTTTCAGGTTCAAAGCTTGCAGCAACAAGATGACACATGGTGAACCAAAGGGGCTGAGAAATTCTATGTCTCTTCCTGGCCCCTCTGCTTACCAGTGGGAATCAAGAATGGAGATTTCAATTTCTGATGGACAGATGGATTTCCATCTGTCTGGACACAGTCTCAGGTGGGCTTGGACTAGCTGGATGTTCAATCTGATTTCTCATGGAAATTCCTGTATTACTCTAATTGAGCAAGGTCCTTAATTCAAGATTCAAGTCTGACTGCTGTGGTGCTATTTAAACACAAGTTTAAATGCTTTGCTAAATCAGAGCTTATGTTGGTACCTTTTTGGGGCACTGCAGGAGTTGCACCACTCAAGGGGAACCAACTTGTGATTACTCTGAATGCAGGCACATGACTCTGCTGTGATAAGCACATGTTAGCCACTTGGGTGGATGTTTACTTAAAACCATCTGCTCAGCTAATCTGTGTAACTATCTGAAACAATTCCTGAGGTCAGTCTTTTAAACAAGGACATTGGACAGATGGTCAGCTTTACAATGTGGGTGGAGCACCATAAGTTTGAGGAAGCAGATATAATTCCAATAGAAGCTTGAATTACCCACTTCTCTTGCAGTTGTTTGATTGATAAAGCTGTTACATCAGTTTCCAGCCAGTGCTGCTGGTAACGTGACCATATTAATTCCTGCTGCTAGTACAGTATAGAATCTGGGAACCAACATTAGGGTACATGCATTTGTACAATAGTTTCACTGCTCAGCTTCCAACTACCTTCTCATGAACAGCAGCTGCTGCCCATTCAGCTAAGTACAACTATTTGAGTGTGGATTACTTTAGACACCTTCTAGAGAACATCTAGACTTTTCTCCTTAGTTCGCAGTGCTGTGACCATGACCGCAATCAGTTACCGTACCTTATCTGCTAACTCCTTCAATTCACTAAAGATAAGAGAACCTCTGACCCGAAACCCTTTCTGGGTGCCTTTGCCTGGGTAAAATCAAGCCAACAGTCTGCCTACCTCTGTCTCATTTTCTGTACTTAAAAGAGAAAGGAATAGCACATATCTTGCTCCTCAGTGGTGTGTGCACAAAATGAGAAAATACATATATTTTTAGAAAACATCCATACAAACATGGATTGTTGTCCTCACAGGTCTTTCGAGGGTACCACATAATGAGCATGGAAATCCTCACAGAAAAGAACAAGCTGTGTTTGGATGTTTTGGTTGTCCCTGAAAACCTTACAGAAGTAGGGGAGCCAAAGGGAAGGTAAATGGTTAAAATGTTTGCTTAGCAATGAGGTTATCATAAACATATGTTTACATAAACACAGAAAATTTTAGTAAAATTTGTTCTGGGCAATTTCATCAGACATATCTACCAGATGGCTGTCAAATAATTAATTTTGTACCTTGGAAGCCAAATAAAAGTAGAAATTTAGAATTCAAATCTTCTTGCCAAACTAACTATTAGAAATTTATTTAATTTGACATGTCATGTTCTGGCTAATGCAAAATACTTAATTTCAAGAATTTTCGCAAAATGTAAATATAAACATGTGGAACAGCAGCAGTTCTCAGGACTGCTCTAGAGGAGACAGTTGCCCCTTTATTCAGTACCTCAAGAGCTCTGGCCAGATTCAACTCTATTCTCTGTCTCCATTGCTCACCTTTCAGAAAATTGACATAATCAGCACATGTGGTCAAAGAGCCACTCTCCAGTAATCTGCTGATGTATTTTCACTTTAGACAAATATCTGTAGCCCCAGCCTTCCAGGGAGTTTCTCACACAACAACTGGAGGCTCATTCCTGGACACTTGTCTGTGGTCTTTCTTTTGTAATACTGTAATGTGGAGTTGTGGTGCTAAGCCAGGCTTTATCACAGCCCAAGAAAGGACCCAACTCCTAAGCTATCACATAAATCCAGTATCTGTCACATCCTCTTTTATCTTTCTGGTAACAGAAGAGAAAGACCAGGATCTAGACAAAGGTATCTACTGAATTCAAACTGGATTTATAAATAACACTGGGACAAATAATCCAAACACACTTTGCTCAAAATTTGTCTAGCTCAAAATAGTTTATTTGCAAACTCTTGAGAAAGGAGTGCCTGTTTTATACACTTGGTGTGGCATGAGAAAACACAGAGGATCTGAGAAGATGGATTGTGGTCCAAAGGTTTAATTGCAATTGCACTGAATGTGTGCAGTATGCAAAAATCTGCATGAATATATGAGAGTTACATTAATGAGATATTAAAGAGATTCCCTGGGCTGGGGTGGACAAGACAAATTGAATGTAAAATGTGTATTAAACTGACTGCCATTAAACATTTTTACATTTTAGATATACAAAGTTATAGAAAGTTAAAGAAAAAATATTCATAAAAATTCTTTGGAAACATAGTGATTCTAGTCTCTAAAAACATGGCATCTATATTCTTTGTGAGATTGGTTGTTTGTTAGCTACATTCAAATTCAAAAAAATGTGTAGAGAAGACAAATAAGGAAAGCTTTTAAGAGGTCCCTTGAAAAAGATGTAAGAAGGCATGCTGTCTCATGTGTTGATGCTGATGCACAAAAAGACTTTCTGGAAAAAGCCATGACAGTGCCAAGAATGATGGCATAAGTAGATGAATGACCAGTGCCTTTGGGGCACAGATGTTTCATTACATAAACAAAAATAGACAAGACCATCACATGCACTCACATGTAGCAGGAATGAGGAAAAAATTCTAAAACTTTCTTAAGCCACGAGACTTTTTGAAATATGTTGACAGATCACAAGATGAGTAGAAAAAAGTAGAGCACACAATGGCTTTTATCTTGTTTGCTACTCTTGGAAAAAATGAATCAACTAATGAAAACAAGCCATATTTTAGACCACACCAGAAATCACTGAAGTGTTCTGCCGCCAATGTTAGGTAAGGGTTGAAACACAAACTTGGATCAAAAGTGATATCAAAACACAAACTCAGATCAAAAGTGATATAGACCTTTCTACTTGGATGCAATAGCTTATAAAAGGACATCACTTAGTGCTGTAAATTCACTACTCTTGACGAGTGGTGGCAGGAAGCAAAAACTCAACCACACCAGCTTCTGCTTTGTGTAGAGCTCCAGGCTGCTAACATTGTACTTATGAGAAAATGCCAGCAGCCAGATTTCCAGTAAATGGGAACAACTCAGTCCACCGGCCAGCCAAAATACCTGCTCATCTATAAGTAGGAAAGCCAAGGGACTTGGCTAATTCCACAAGAAACTCAGCCAGATTCTGAGTCCATCAGGCAGTCACACCTTTAGCCAGGCAGCCAACTTGACAGACTTCTGCCAAGAGTTTTCAAAGTACCAGTGTGGCTCCAGAGGGAAAATAATAAAAAGCCAGTAGTTACGGAGTTGCCAGTGTTATTTTCTGAAAAATGTGTTGTGGGAACCCAGGGGGTTGCTGTGGCATCTCTGAATGACCTGGGCCCTGGCCAGGAGGCTTTTCAGCCCTGTCAGGAGGGTCAGAGACCCTTGCTTGCAGCTGAGAATGCCTGTGGCTTTGATTTTAATCCATGGGACAAATTACCAACTTAAAAGAAGAACTGCAAGTCACCACAGTTTAAATAGTAAAATAGTAATAATTATAGAGCAAAAAAGAAAGTTTTAAGCTTTGTACAGGGGGATTTGATATTCTGCAAAGGGGAGTCTGGGAGTCAAGATGCAGAATTTTTACATGTGGCATGTTATTTCCTCTTCTTCTTGCCATCCATCTTTGAGCCAGGGTGGCATTTTTGGATTGGTTTGTCAGAGAACTGTACAATGTAATGTAAGGGTCACGGATTGGAAATTAATAGTAAACATTAAATAAGTAGTTGATAGTAGAAAAGGACAGCTCGGGCTCAGCGGTGGGCAGTGTGCCTTGAAGTCCCTTGCTGGGCAGTCGGCTGCAGGGCAGAAAGAAACTGTATTAGATAAGATAATAAAGACAACCTTGAGAACAACAGCCGAGGACTCCAGACTGATTCTTCAGCAAGGCGGGTTAGAGAAAAGGACTTTTTACACATTGTGGGGTCGCCTGGGACAGGGCAGACTCCCACAATGTGTTTTGGTGGAAAAAGTTGTAACCAAGTTAAGAAACAATTCTGTTTGTGGTGCTTAAATAGTCTCCATTGCCTGAGGTCTAGTCATTACAAAATGTTGCTGATGCCAAAAGGGAGGTACACACTGGAAATATTGTGTGTGTTGATGAAGGACTAAGTAGTGAGGTTGACAGCAGAAGGTCTCAAAAGGCTAGCCAAGACCATGCTCAGAATCCTTATCCTGCCCCTGCTAACAGCACTCCACTGAATAAGGAACCACTGTTCCTCATATTCTCATTACTAGTTATTTCACCCATGGGACCAGACCATTTGAGAAATTATGCCTCTAAATTTGCATTCTTACAGTTAATAACAGTATTTGCTAACATTTACAAATCCATACAGGATATACTAATAGGTCAGTTTAGTACACCAAGAATCACATATGACTGAGGTATAGCTGACTCCAGCCACTGTCTGGAAGTTGGATGTTCTATTTCTGTAAAACAGTCCCTTTATTATTACTTACATTTGGCTTGTGCACTTGCATGCACAATGACTCTCATTTGAGGTGAATTTTGAATAGAAATTTTCTCGTTTGTTTGCTTCACTCAGTCTCTTCCTAAATGTTCCTTTCATGTTGCTTCCATAACATGTCATAAAGACTTAATGGCTGTCACCAGAACCTTATGGGACTTTATAATAAGAAATAAAAGGGGCCATTGAACTGTGATGGACCACTTACAGGTCCTTGAGTAGCTGGATGTACCCTGGCTGACAGAAGCCAGCAGGAATACAGAGCAGAGATGAAGCACATGCTTTGCAATACAAATCACACAACTGTGACAAGCTGGACAGTGAAGTGCTCTGTGTTACAGCAATGTTAAAGAAAATCTTTGCTAGTGCTAAATATTATTCCTGCCCTCATCAGAATTCACATATCCTGCCACATATCCAAAGACCAGACAGTTTCAACTCTCAGAGGGACTGCAGCTGGTATTGATTGGAACCTTTGATTTAGCCAAGGCAAATCTTGACAGTATCCCCATTTTCATATTTATATTATAGGCATACTTTGCATTCCTCTAGCACCTTTTATCAGAGGATTGATCTCCTTTACAGACAGCAGTGAATTAATGCTTGCAATGCAAGCAGTGCCAATGTAAATTGGGTTTTGTTTTCCTTGTTCTGTAGATAGGAAAGAATGAAGCTCAAAAGTGATGCAACTGATTTAAAGAAGGCTTGGCAGAGCAAGGCACAGAATCCAGATATCCTGATACCTGAGGCAGTGCCTTCACCTCACTATCATTGCCCTTTCACCTGCTCGCTGTGCAATAGACATTCAAACTGGATACAAATACAAAGGAAACCTTCACCTGTTTTTTAAAATGAATGCATAAACTCATGGGTTCACAGCTAGACACCAAGTGTGATAAATGTCCAGGATATCTTCAGACATGAGATTTCACTAGTTTCAGAAACTTAGTAACTAAATAAGAATAAAGCGCCCTAGTTGTATCTGTGCATAAAAAAAAAAAAGAAAAAATATCCCTGTTCTTAATAGGCATTTCTAAGTAGCTAAGTTGAGTGTAAAACTATCACAGAAAAGAAAAAAACATATTATGAAAAGAAAAAGAAACTGCTTTTGCATCACTGGTGTTTATATGTTTACTTGACATATCATTGTAAGGAAGGCTGGTTTTATTACTAAATATTTGGCAAAATTTCCAGAAAATATATGCATGAATTAGACCTGACATTATGTGGGTTTGAACATAATAGCCCAATATTAACAGATACCAACAGAGCATTCTGTGGCACTCACCTTTTTCACCCTGTCCAATGACACTATCTCAGTTCCAATTGACACCACCTGATATTCACATATGATATCTATGCCCGTCACACCAATCACTTCTGTTTGAAAAGGGGTAGGAATATAACTGGTCTTGTGTGACACTCAAATTCTACATGCAGCAAAGACTTTGCTTGTTACAGTGATCTTGATATACTCCCTCATGCAAGGCACACATGCAAACCAGTATTTCAGTGGAGATAAACAAGAGTGGGTATAACCTTGAACATATTTCCCTACCTGCCCCTTCTGTAATTCTGTGGTTCTGAGCATTGTCCTTTCTTTAAGAACATGTTTGAGTGTGTTAATGTTGGAGTCTGCCTTGTCTTGCTCCTCCTTGCACACAGGGAGACATTATCTATATGACTGACTTGAATATCATTTCAGATCCAGCCCACAATGCTCCTTTGGGCAGAATGCTGTTGCTCTTCAGCTCCTGGTTTTTCTTAAAATCACACTTAAAGGAGACTTCTCAAAACTCATACTGGCTTTCCCTAGAGTCACAACTGTGAAAAAGAGCCAGGATGTAAAACTTCCTGGCTTGAAGCAAGATACTGTGAATAAAATACCATCTTACAACACATGGAGTGTTCTTTTACTCTTGTAGACATCGCTGCAGAGGTTGTCATGGGAAAACCTAGCAAAACTGCATGATTATCACTATTTAGCTGCTTGCCTTTTTTTTTTTTTTAATTAACTGTTTTTCCTTCCTATTTGCCATAGCTAATAATCTGTTCTGCCTTAACTTCAAACCATGTGGACACTATCTACAGAATGAGTCCACCCTTGTCAGCTGTAGCTCTTTACTGAGATCTGAGGGAGAGAAAAAGCCCTACCAGTATTAAAATACGCTATGAAGGCAATTCACTCCTGCTTGAAGGTCTTACTGTATAGAATCTGCATTTTATATTAAGTTTCTTTACGTATTAGAATGGGCTTTTTGATGTTAATATTACACTGTATTTCTTGTAAAAATCCATGTTTTTCAGATGTTATCCCTGATGGAAAAATTGTCAATAGATTGCCCAATTGCTTGCCAATCTTAACATAACTCTGTTGTGAGATTCAGGTGCTGGTGTTGGTGGGTGCACTGCCGTGTCATACCTGTGTACCTGCACACAAAGTCCAGCCTGAGAGCTGTCCAGGCAACCAGGCCAAATTCAATAATTCAAAGCTTCTAGGACAAAGAAAGCAAGTAGCCTGCAGTTAGGTGTTTGGCTTCCATCCACAAAAACTTGATCTGTATCTGTACTACTGTTTATTAGTCGTACTGGGTAAGAATGAAATTGTATAAGGCCACTGATTCCTTGTCCTTTTGCTTTTTGGAAATCATTCTGATCCTAACATTTTCTGTGGTCATGACTGTTCCTGCCTTGTTCTTCATGTTTTAATTAATAAGAACAGCATTGCACCATATGTTTTTGCAGCAAGTGACCGCCACTGTCACTCTAGTCTGTTTCCACATCTGATTTCTGCTTTAGCCCACTCTGGAGCCCTCAGTTCATTCTGCAGATTTTCAAACTATAACTACTGCTCTGGCCACAGACATTCCCCATTGCTCTCAGTTTTGTCCTTCATTCTTTTCCACAGCTATTGGACACTTGTTTCCCCATTCCTCTCCTCTCTAGCTCATAAGAGCAGTCATTTAACCTCTGCCACAACCAGCCCCAAACCACCTCCAGGGACGAGACAGGGTGAAAGCCTCCCAGCACAGCTCTCCCAAGGGAGGCAATAACCAGCAGTCATGATACAGTTTTTCCTCTGAGCCAGACTCAGGCTGGCTACCACATTACATTGCATGAAGAATTTCTAACTGGGATTTAGATTATGGGTCTCAGAGCCTGTGCTTCAGTCTTTTAGTTTCCTAATCTGCCACTGATGCCTGTTTTTTTCCTATTCACACTGCCACAAGCTCTCAAGCAAACCTAAAGCAAGACAAAATCTGGAGTCAAAGCAAGTCCAATTCAGTGTCTCTAGATTGCTCAAAGCCAAGGATGCCTCAATTATCCTTTTCCAGGCAAGCTTTCTGAAAGGCAATTCTCCCTCAGCAATGTATCTCAACAGACAGCACCTGTGTATGTAGCAGACCTCAGGCAGCTAAAATAGCCTGCCTTTGGAACAGTGAGGTCAGGAAGGCAGGTCAGCATCAACTTGTCTATCATGCACAGAGCCATCTCTTTTTACCTTGCAGAGCACCACACACTCTAATAACACAGTTCCTGGACAGAGGAAAGCAACAGAGGAAAATAAGAACATGTTTTTTGTCTGATGCTTCACTTTATGGAGTACTTCATGATTTTCCACCTTTCCTTATCTCTATTCTTTCCTTCAGGTATCACTGTTTATCTTTGAGGAAAATGTTTCCTAAATAGTTACTATCTGGCTTATTCTTATTAATGAGTACTATCAGGTGCTTTTGATTTTAAATTATAAAGGATCTCCCATAAAAGTATGCTTGAAGTTCATAGTCATAACATGGAAATATTTCCAGACACTGACAAAGACAATATATATGTCTGATTTTAACCCTGTTACAAGTGCAGCTGTCGTCCTTTTGTGCTACCAGCCTGAAATGGGCTTAAAAACCCAGAAGTATTTTGGAAGATGAGCTCCACAATAGGATACTCTGTGCAGCTGGGCAATGAGAGTGTGTAATAAGTAAATGCTACTGCAGCCTCACCATTCTTAATGTCCAAAGGGGCAAGTAGCAGTTAGTTAACTGTGTTATAGTTAATCACGATCCTGGGTTATGCATATGGCAAAGGTATTTTGTTACCTCTTAGTGAAGGCTTGAGGCTTGATGTTTGAGTTCTTTTTGCGGAAGGCCTTTGAAGCCCTAATTCAGTGTGTTGGCTAAACATCCCCAGCTGTGCAATGGGTGGTGGAGACAAGAGACATTGTTTCTATCATGCACGGCAAGGTTGCAGGGCTTTTCATGGACTTTAGCAGTACAGACAGTACTGGTCAGGACCCTGCCATTTCAAACACACAAAAAGAAGCTAAAACTGTAAACAATCTTTACACAAATCTGGAGCTTGCAGAATACCTCCAGATTTTCTACTCCCTATTTTTCCATTTCTTGGTGCTTTGCAGTTCATAAAGATTGGATTTCTTCTAGCCAAAGTATACAGTAAAATTGAGAAAAGACATTCTCAGACACCTATAAATATGTTTGTCTCCTCAGAATGACTATGTCTGGGCTTTTGGTTCTGCAATGCATGTTTTAATTTCACTTATCCTAGGGCACGTGTACAGTAAATAATGGAGCAGTACAGAAATTCCTCATTTAGCATCTCCAGATGACTCTCTGTGGAGAATAAATGTTCAAGACACTTACTGAGGTCCAATAAGCAATATAGCTGAATAACACACAGACTAGTAGATCCTGCCACTACACAAGTATAATCACAACCATTTGGAGTTTAATCTCCTGGTCTAGAGTGCATCCAATATTCCTTGTGAACTATTACAAGTTTGTAAATAACATCCCTGGGCCCTGACCTGGATGAAGCAAGATGCCACAAATCAGCTGTCCCACACTGCTAAGCACAGTGCAGAGCAAGGTAGCCACTCCCAGTATCCCTCTAGTCCCCACACTGCAGACACAGGAGCAAGGCAGGACAGAGCCAGGCTGGCAAGCCACAGATCTAGGCTCAGGGGTGAAGGTGGGAATGTGGAGGAGATGGAGCCTGACAGTAGAAGTGGGGAAACCATGGGTGTATGAGAGACATGGGATAACATGGTGGAAGAGGTTGCTGGGGGCTCAGAGTGAGTCCTGGGAAAAACATGGTCTAAGCAGGAATAATTCCCTTTATGTCTGCATGTGTCCAGACATTCAGCAGCAGCAAGTGCCTGTCTTGGCTGAATGCCCTCCAGCAACAGCCCCAAGCAACAACAGCTCCCACAGCTCCCTGCCCTGTGACACAGACACCAATCCAGGGTAACTGCACTAGAAACAGTGGCCTGAAATGCAGACACCTGAGGCGAAGTTTAATCTCTTCTGTTCTATTCCCAGCATATGTTTTTCATTTGTCTGCAGCCCTTCTGCACTTGGATGGGCATGTTGTGGGTACATGCTGCCTACCTACAAGGAATCTGAAGCATTTAGTGGCATGCCAGCATTGGGGCAGTTACTGCTGTGCTGGAGCTGCCCTTGGCTCTGGGCTCTGATGTGATATCCTGTCTCAACAGTTGCCAGTACTCTGGTCTTCCCATCCTCTTGAGCCATCTGAATTTGCAATATTCATTTGAGGGTGAGCTGAGGCCACATCAATTTGTGTCAGTTTGAAAAGACCTGGGTGAATCATATGCACTGTGAGATTCCCCTTATTTCATCCACTAAATAGCAATGGGTTTTATGTGACAGCATAATTATAGCCTGAAAAACTCATTTTAATTTAACTTGAGATGTGAATTTATGTCAGTATGATTCAACTGATGTGGACATTGCCATTGCAGCTTTGACAGATGAGCACCAGCAAAAATCCCTGCTATAGTTCTAGACTACAACTCCAATTATTCCCTTTGTTCTTGACTGACTTGTCCAATAAGAAGAAAACTGTGATGGGGATTTACTTAATCCCCCTCCTTCCCCATGTGAAGAGGAACATAATCACCATTCAGACACTTAATGTATAATTTTTTCTCTCTAGTTAACTTTGTGCGCCTTGAATAATTCAACACTGTAAACTGAAGAGACACTTTTCTGCTATTAAAAAGAAAAGCTGCATGGGCAGTATATATTCTAGTTTTCTAGTTTAGTGCGGGCTCCCTTTCTTCTTTGTATAAGTTCCCTAAGAGAAGTATATTTGTGCCATGAAGTGCATGAACATCCAATACAGTGAGGCTCACAGGACAAACTCTGTAACTTTGATCTGCACAAAACTGCTGGAAGTTTCTTTGGGCTTTCTTGTCAGACAGTCCAGGCAAGGCTGTACTACTGTAGTAACTGGGCTATTGGGCACCTGGACACAATCTCTGAGCAGAAAGAGAGGACACATCTGGAAAGACATGGAAGTATGGAATTCCTAACATGTAGGTATCCGAGTTAAGGGCAAAGACTGTGTTAGCAAGTCTCCAGAGAATGAGTGTGCCAATATTACTTCCCTGCATCAACTGCATAATTCCCAACCTCTGTATTCCCTCTGGATACCTACATGAGGAAATGACACCTTTTTTTTTTTTCATTAGTTAATTACATTATGATAATGAGAGAAACATATACCATGTAGGCAAACACTTAGGCAAATCTTTATCTACACTTAAATTAGCCACTAATATTCAGAACTAGGAATGTCTACATAACCCTTTACATTGTTTAAAATCTCTTCAAGTTACATTAGTTTTCCCTTGCAGAGAAACCATGAGTTCCCTGCTACAGTGTAGATAAGTTGCTTTGCAATCTTTTACTGTCACTGGTTTGATATATTTTCCTTTCCCAGAGCCTGAAAATGGCTTTTTTCTCCCTGATTTAGATTTTAAGCTTTTCAGGGCAGAAATCATGTTTGTGTGTATTTGTACAGCAGACTTGTGTCTTGATGACTGTGGTTTGTAAACATTACCACAATATAAATAATACATTAATCATTAATTATATTGTTGATACATTACTATGGCTTAAGTGGTGTCACTGTCTATGACTGTCTCATCACAGAGATGAGATCAAAACATTTCCATAATCAAAACATTTGTCTGAGGTAATGGTTGCCCCAGATCCTCCTGGAACAGATACAGAAACAGAGATTGACATAGTATTGTAAACTTCTTGCCTAAGGAAGCATCAATACCAAAGATTGACTTATTTTGTGAAACATCAGAAGATTAAAAATTATTAACTAAGATAAGTGCATTAAGTATATGCATCTACACAAAATTTGATGCCCATGAGAGTCTCAGACTGCTTTGCAAACATTATTTCACTACCTATAATGTACAAAAATATCATAATCTCAATTTAACTCCAGGATAAACTAGCCTGTTTGGTCAGCATGTTCACAAAATACACGAAAATAACTAAACTTGTGTGATTGATGACTATAAGAAATGGATAAATGCTGGACTCCACAAATTAGGTGCAGATATATTCCAATTTCTTGTATTACCCAATGCCTTAAACACTGAGTTCACTCTTGACCTGAATTGATTTGATTGCCAAGGTCATGCTGGAAATCTGTGACAAACAAAAAATAGAAACCAGATCTTTTAACTCTCACTAAATTAGTTTCTTAATTACAGCAACTGACAGTGTGATCCATAACACCATTTAACCACATGAAGAGCAATTTAAGACAATTTCCCAACTACTTGAGGCAAATAACTCAAATCTCATCTAAACTGCCTAGGGACAATAGCTAGGACTGAGAAGCCCAGTTTCACTCTTGTATCCATAGAATAGAGCAGCAACACAAAGTATCTACCCAACAATGACCTAGGAAGCGCAGGTCTTCCCCTCCTTCCAGAGTCCCCAGACACTGCAGTGACATTCTGTGCCTCTCCTGTCCTGTTGATCAGTTGTCACGTGAGTTGTGTAGTCCTGACCCGTTATCCTCCAAAGAAGAGTAAGAGATGTCCACCAGGAGTGGCCAATATCTAGTGCCTGGCTGTGGTGCAGAGAGGGAGCCCTGGGTTCAATGCCCCTGGGGCTGAGGAGGGCCACTGGAACGGGCTGTTCTTCTGCCTCATTTGTCTTTCTTCAACTGCATGATTGAGATGTCCATGCTCATGAGGTGGTTTCAGTTTCTGCCTCACCAAAACACCTAACTCTATTTCTGAGTTAAATTATGGAGGCTAGAGGGAAAACTTCAAACACAAACCTTTCTTCAGCATGTCCTGTTGCCTGGCTCAATGCCCTGAATATTTAGATGCCTATTGTCAACATCAGCTTTAAACATCTGCCCCTGCCTGCTTGTTCTGTGGGGCACACCATTTTGTACTAGGGACCTCTCTGGAGGTGGGCACACACAATTTAGGAACTGAATATCACAGTTCTCTTCACCTTTTTAGAGAGATTCTTCTGAGATATAGCTCAGAAACTGGGCACTGTATTTCAGATGCCCCCAGTCCTGATTTCATATAGGCCATCTAGGAAGGACTTTAAGACCCAGGGAAGATACAACGCTTAACCAACAGGGGAAGCAGGAGTCACTGTGGAAGAAGCAGCTGAACTAACGAACATGGATTTGGAAAACCCTAATTCATCTTATTATTGCTTGCACATTAAAGCTATCTGCAAATGATATCTCAATGCCTTATCTTCTCCTCTTCAAAAGGAAGAGGAGTGTTGATGTGTCCTACAGGAGTGCTGTGAGCTTAATCTGAAGTGTGGAGACAAGATGGGAACAAAGGTCTAATAAAGAAGTGATAGTGAAGTTACAAGTTGTTAAGTCAAGTTACAAGAACTACTCACATGCACAGTGAGAAATGACTGTGAACTTTGAGGCTTTTTGATTTGTCCATGCATTGTCATGTTGCACTGTTTAACTGCTTCTAGGAACACACTTAGAAAATCACTAGTAAATTCTTTGAACTTTACTGGGAATATGAATCCTCGCTCTTGAGTTGTGCCTGCCTGAGCTTTTCCTTTCTGGTCATCCTGATTAACTGCCAGTATTTGAGTCCCAGTCTTAGATGTCTTCATACGTAAACTACACTTCTGACCCACAATGCCCTCAGGTTGCCTGCACATCTGGTGTCTGTAGAGGAGAAAGGTCCAGGCTTTGTCAGGAACAGCCATTTCATAGGTGACTGTCAAAAGCTCAGCAGAACATTAGGATCTGTATGAGAGCTTGTTTTCTTCTGCACCCTTATCAGACAAAGTTTCCAAGTCTCTTGAACCAAAGGGTAAGAGCAATGCCATTGTTTTTTCATTATATAAATAACCCCCATCATTCAGCAGATGTGTTTGTGTCCTCAGAATAGATCAGGTGCAGCTGTGTGTCTGCAAGACTATGCCTAACATGTTAGATGTCATGCAACTGGGGAAAGAAACAAAGTAAACTGAGGGAGGGGAAGAGTAGAACAACAGTGACACATTTCAGCTGGATCGTTAAGGGAAAAAGAATATCCAAGTACTTTCCTACCACTCTACAAGCTTGTATTTGGTAGTTTATGTTACAGAAACAAGCTTCTGGGAGAGGTGCGGTAGGAGAGACACCAGTATTATAACAGAGAGAAGGGGAGGTGTTTCATCATGGAAAACAGAAAGGTGAGAGAGACTTTGTTCATGGCAGAGAGGCCATTGGCTTGTCCTTACTGTTCACTTTGAGGAAGTCACTGAACTTTTCTTTAGTAGCAGTCATCCATTTTATAGGGGTGACTTAAATTCACGTGTTTATCAAATTCTACAAATGTACTAGAAGATAATTAACCAACTCTAATAAACTTCTGCACAGTCAAATATTCTTTTTCAAAATCCAGCTGGGTAAAGGTCACCATTTCTGAAAAATCAGCTGTTTGATCTAGTAAGGCCCTGCATCACCCCTCATTTTGAAGCTGAACTTAAGTGGCCCTCAGATAGTATATATCCATCATTTATATAAGATAAATTTTATCCTCTTGTGTCTAGTACCCTACTTCAATTAGGGTATTTAAATTAGGGTATATAAAAAATGATGCTCTTTTGTAGCATAATTTTCTAGTATTCACTTTATTCCTCCAGATAAATCTTAAAAATATCCTCTCTTTCTGTCACCATAAAATTGGAACATTTAGCATTCAAGTTCTGGAAAAATAAGGTGATCATTCTTATTATTATTGGAAATCATAGTGACATTACAGTAGTAGTAGAGGAGCAGTAGTGTGCTGGGTGCCCAGGAGAAAATTCCTACCACTGAGGAGGCTGGAGCACACTAGAAATCAGTGTGCAATCTTATTTCACATGGTCTTATTTGCCAACCACTACAGAGAGATTGTATCAAATGGGAAAAATATACGATTTTACAGCCTTAAGGAAAGAGAGGATTTAAGCATAGCTGGAATCAAGGGGGTAAATCATGTGATTAAGGACATAAATGGGAAAAAACTGGAAGACTGGAATAGCACAGGCAGAAAAGAAGTGTATGGAGAGAGAGAGAAGAGTAGGATTAGGTATTTAGGAATAACATTTTAAAGCTGTTCAGACTTGTGCTCTTCATCTGAGCTACTGGTGGACAGTACAGACTTCTTCAATACATACCTGGATGGAAATCCTAATTAGTTCTGCCTGTCCCTGACAGGAGCCCTGAAACCCAGACACACAGAGAAGGTCTTGGGGGGGGGGCAAAATCTTACTTGAGCTAGGGATGTACTTGCACGGGCTGCTGGTGCAGGGTGCAGCTCCGAGTTTTCAAGTCATACAATAGTAATCCCATCCAGTTCATGTCAGTGTTTCTTTAAGAGAATCCATATCAGCAACCCCAAATATTTCAGCCCTCATTTCTATAAATAACAGAAGAATCACTTGGAGATCATATAGCCTCCTTTATATTTAACTAGTTGCCATAGCATCTCTCCTGCAAAACTGTGATAGCTGTGGCTTTCTAAAGAATTTCTAACCCTCATCAACCGTGTTTCTCTCTTCTCTTAGAGAAAATGAGTAAGGATAGAAAATTAAGCTTCAAATAGTTCTCTTGAAGCCTAGCTAAGTTTATCTGATGAAGTCCCATGTCTTTTTAGAAATAATCAAGTCAGAAAAAATACTGAACACTAGAAAGGAAGAATTAAAAGTACATGTTCAGGCAACCTTTACCCTGCCTGGCTTTTGCACCCCGGGAATCGCACCCATTCCAAAGGGTGGCTTTGAACTCTGCAGGGGGGTGGCTACACCTGCCCTGCAGTCAAATTCCTGACGCACCTCACTCCTAGAACACCAGATCACTCACATTTGATAAGCCCTTTGCTCCTCTTTTGTAGTCTTTCTGCCTTTACGTATTTGACACATCCAACCCTAGGCTCACCTGCCATTAAGCCTATGCACAGAGAGTTACTGGCATCCTTACTTATGGGACCGATTCTATGCAGTGCTTAAATGAGGTGTGTAGGAGCTCTGGAAGCTACAGGAAGCCCTCTTTTGTTCAAATGAAGGACCTGGCAAAGAATGCTTTCCTCCATTCACAGGTGGGAATGGTCCATCCACACCAGCTTTTAACATGAATCACAGCTTTGCTAAACTGCTATGACTAATCCGTCTGGTTAATCATGCCTTGCACAGGCACGGTACCTGGATGATTTGCACATCATTCCAGTGTTATTGACAGGGAAGGGCGAGCGTCCTGGTTTCAGAGACATGTCCTTTAATCCTTTATTTCCCATATTTTCACATGTGGGTGCTAGATCTGAAGCTGACTTGAAGGGCACGAAATACCAGACACGAAATACTCTGCGTTAATGATGATTTTTCTCAGTGATTATAAGATCTGTCAATGAATTTAGCAACATCCCCGACGTGAGAGCTGTCTCCCACTCTAGAAGAACTAAAATGAGGCAGAAAGATGAGATGGGAGATGTTAAATAATTAAAGGTGCGTCCTTGTGATTGCAAGGATTAAAAGGAGAAACTCAGAATACCGTTCAAACTAGATGTGCACAGGAATTCGAATTAACAAGGTATGATGCTAAGAGATATTATTTTACTGCTATTATATTTTTAATGAAGAAACCTAATTCCCAATACATCTATGGCAAACCATTTCTCAGCACTATTGCCTGGAAAGGTGTTCAATAATTTGTCTCATAAAAGTATGCATCAATTTTATATAAAAATTATTTTTATGTGTTTCATTATTCAAAAGAGGATGATATACAAAAGAGGATTAAATATATCTCATTTATGACACTCCACTATTTTAGAGTTTACCCTGCTTTAGAAGAAATCGCTTTCAAATCATAGGAATGGTAGTTTTGGTTTCCTCTGTAGTATGTCAGTGAGCAGTTTGGAAGTTTTGAGCTACAGAAGTAAATTAAGTCAACTGCTCAGAAAAATAAAAGTAGCCTCACCTTCTGTGTATCCATCACCTGGCTGCTTGTTGTAGGCCTCTTTCTTATGAGTCACTGTGAGCAGGACAGTTTGCTCAGCTGAATAATCTACCAGAGCTGAGGCTGTTGTGAGCAATGTGTGTTATAAATGAAGTTATAGGCAATGTGATGCAACCGGATATTTGCATACCACTGCGGTATAAATGTGCTCAACAAATACATAAAAGCAAGCAGATACAGTGCTTTCCCTGTGGTCACATTGGTTATTTACAATAGCAGGTGTCAGCCTCTAGAACAACTAAGACACCAAGTAAATTTAGAAATGGCTTGTATTTATTTATTTACGTCTGTCAGGGATGCAGGTAGTATTGAGAAGCACCTATCATTAAAGTGCACTAAATCAGCATTGCCGTTTCCAAGTGAAGTCTGCTATATGACAGAAATACCCCTCCCGAGCTGTACTTCTGGCATTTCCGTTTTTCTTTAGCACTTAAGAGAACATTTAAGTCTGCATTTGTCTTCTAGCTTTTGTGGGCATGTAACAAAGAGGGGAAGCAAAATCTAAGATCGTGATGTGGAAATTGCCAAGGAAGTAATTGAAATATGTTCTAAATAAATACATAGGTTTGAGGTTAGACCAAAAGACCAGGAGCTCGGCTTCCAGAGCTTTGTTCTCTGGTCTGTTGTTAATGCTGAGCATCCTTGGATGAACCCCCTGCCAAGCTCCTCGGATGAACTCCTGAATGCACTGCCCTACATTTACATTCTCCTCTCTTCCTCCACTGAGGCTGCATCTCAGTCTGAGATATAGAATGGATTATTCCTGATATAGTACCATGAAATCCATTGAGAAAAAGGGCTAAACAAATTAAGCATATGGATAGAAAAGAAATATGTGCATGTCTGCTCGATTTTGCTTCTTTGCCCAAACCCTCTCCAATACAATAAAGAAACAAAACAGACACCTACAGACACTAAAACCGTTCAATGCAACTCTGAACACACTACAGGTTTATCAGAATTCATGATTTCTTTCCTATTTATTATGTTACAAAGGAGAATGACATTTTAAAGCACTGCAGAGTGTTGGTCAACAACTGAAGCGCTTCAAAATATTAAATTCTAATATATCTTAATACCATAAAATATGTCTTAATATTATAAACCTCACCTTATGGATGCCTCTGCTAGTATCCAAACAGAAAGTACAGCTGTTTCCCCAACTTTCTCCATGGTAGTGGAGGACAGTAAGAGCCTGCTTGACTGCTATAAACTTTTCATCTGAGATTCTGGGGTGTATCTGGATGCCAGGCAATACAAAACTTTTTTCAGAGGTGGACTGGTTCAGATTTTGTTCAGTCAAACTGGAGGGGAAAAAAAAAGGAAGGTGAAAAAAAATGTGTCTGTTTGGCTGTTTTGAATTACAGTTCATCTTTGCTCTCTAGCTAAGATAAGGAACTATAGTCCTGCAGAAATAATTCCCTACCAGGAATCTAAGTAAACTAGGAATCTACAAGGTCAGTTCTACACTGGGAAAAATTGAAAATTCTCTTTTCCAAATACATTTTTATAATGTATGATTACATTATAGAAAGAGTTCCATAGGCTTAAGTAGGAGATAAATTGATTGTGCTAAAATGAAATTTTTCAGCTGAAGTTGAACAAGGGAATTGTTACAATTTCTTCTGTGATACATATCTATTAGTTCACAAGCATGAATTCCTCAAAACATTTTATCTAACACTTTCCAGTACCAAACATTTAAATCCAAAGAAAGATTAAGTTTTTGGTGGATGAAGTGGACAAAGAGAGCTTCAAGCATCAAAGGATCCACAGATACAACTTTCCAACCCATTAGCTGGAGCACAAAACCTTCATGAAAGAGTCAAAAGGGAATAAATGTGTGGGCTTGCTAACATCTCATGGTGGTATCTCTTCATAAACAGTGGCTGACATCTGTCCCTCTTCCTCCAGGTTCCCTCCTGTTTTGTTAGAACATGCGCTGGTTTCCAAGTTATGATCTACCTCTCATGGCACTGTGATCAATGCTCAGATTGTCAATAGTAACTTCAGTAGTATATAAATTAATTGTATGTATTTTGTGTGGGCAATGCAGACACACCTCAACCGAGAAAGACTGTCAGTGCATTTTTCACTAACAGCACATTTGATCACAGAACACAAAGCCTACGTGACAGTGTCAGTTTGGACTCAATTCATTCCCAGTGAGCTGAATTTGAAAGCAGTCCACTGAAAGCAATAAAATTTGCAGGCTTACATTGGGTTCTGTAGTCAGTGGCTTTGTCTCTGTGTCTTCATTTGCAACCAAATTTCAATTTACCTTACAAAGCACAGTGGTTTCCCAAATGTAGTGTAAATTCCATGCAGCAGTCTTAGAAAGCTTTACAGAGTAGCTTTCACTTTTGTATCTCTCTCAGATCCTTCTTCACTCCCAAAATAGAGAAAAGAGGTCAATTATCTTCTTTCACTAGAAGCAAGACAGAGCCTGTGATTATACTAGGCATGCTCTGGTGGATGGTAAAAGTTAAAACAAAGCAGGTCTTCATTTCCTACCACAGCTAGCTTGATTCCTGAAGTGATGGTGGTGTGTGGGGAAGGGGACTGCTAAGAACTCCACAGTGGCAGAGGCAGTGTTAGGAATGCAGGAATCTGGGAACACAGGAGGAACTTTGGATTTTTTACTACAAATGTGCAGTTTCCAGATGTGAATGGCATCCATATCTGAATAAGGTGTATATTGCCTGCATTTCTATTTCAAAATATTTTAAAAGCTTTTTTCTTTTTGTTTCAAAATGCCTACAAACCCTCCTTCTGCCCCTCTGTGTCTATGCCGGGCTGGGTCAATATGCTCCTGTCCCCACAGCTCTGAGCTGTGGCAGTGACCGACATGAGGCTGGAACTGCCAGACCTCTTTTAGAGCTCCAGGATCGGGAGCCAGCAGGGAAGTGTCTGGCAGCGACAGCACAGCATTCAGCTGTGCAACACTCCTACCCTCCTAATGCATTTCACACTCAGCAGATTGAATTGCTTTGGTTTTCCTCATTTCTTTTTCTTCCAGCAAACAAAACTTTTTCCCCCCTTTTCCTTGACAAAGAGTTTTGCCATATGCTCCAAATCAAATCAATTGCAACCTTTCTGATGCTTTGTTACCGCCCACATCTTGGGCTGCATTCAAAAAAAAAAAACAACAAAACCAAAAGCTTAAGTGTTTCTGTTTCTGCTCCAACCAAACTAAAATTGAAACATTCTGTTCATTAATTTAAGGGTTAATGTGTCTTATCACTCCTTTCTTACTCTGAATTAATTAGAACTGAACCATTTCTTTGCTGTAACTGACATATCTGTCTGACATTTTTGTCTTTCTGCATGGATAGTTGTCTTGAATAGAAAAGAATTTGCTCGTATTCATTCACTGATCAACATTATTTGTTGACTTAAGTTTTACTTCCCCAATTAGCTTAATTTGATTTAATGCTGCACTTCATACAGTTCTGTCCCTTCCTATGTGCTGCTACTACACACTATGCTGTATCCACACGGACAGCCAGGCCAGTCAGCTGAAGAAGAAGAAGAAACAAAAGCTTTTTATTGATAAAATTAATTTTTGAGCAGGAGCAGTTCCCACATGAGCATCCCCTCATGGGCATTACTGTGGTCCACAGAACAGGAAGAGGTGAGGCTGCCCTCTGCTTTCAGCAGCAGTGGGATCTGAGATCAATTTCAGCTTCTGCCTGAATCTGGCAAATAGCTTTCAGACTACATTATTGCAAGTGTTGCTTAGGGCATAAGGCATCCATATCCCATACTAATGCCTAGTAGAACACATTTATAGTAGTAGAACAGTCATACATTCACGTATTATGAACCACCTATTAATTGCACTGACAAAGGCAATTTGTTTGGGAAATAATTGAGTCACCCCCTTGGATATTTGCTGGCACAGCACATACTGGTGAGGAATCATGCCCCTTTCCACAGATGATAAAAGTAAACCCACAGAAATCTGCAAGGTACTTCAGGATGTGATTTAGTTAGAGGGATAGGAGTAAGAAAACAAACACTCAGAGCATGAAAATGTCATTGTTTGGGTTTGATCCAAGACTTCTATTACCCCACTCTGTTCCCTCCCCGCTCTTCCTCCAAGGGCACAGGCCCCGGGGGAGGTCACTCTGTACCAAGGGATGAGAAGAAATGATGTCAATGCAGTCCCTCATACTGTGTCCAGTCCTGGTGTACCATGACTACTGCTTTGTATTCCAAAAGGTGTTTTACAGGTACCTGGCTGCTGCTTTTGAGCTGGGTTTCACTGAAACCTTCCAGTTATTTGATATGCTTGGGTTTTTGCAGTCCCTTTTTTTCAGTGCAGTTGTTCTAGGAATGGAGAGTTGCATTTTCAAGACCTATATTAATTTTTTATCTGATATTAGCTACAAATTTACTTTGTTTCCATTAAATTACTTGAATCTGCTAGTGAGAATTTTCATGGAAAGCAAAAGAAAGGTACGCAAGCCCAGAAGAAAGAATGAAAGATGAAATCACACCTCTGCTCATACGGATGCAATTAAAACAGAATTAGAAAAATCAGAGGAAGAAATAAAAAGGAAAATTAATCCTTTGGGTTTTCTAGTTTATTTAGATCAGCTAATAAGTTCATATCCATTAGGTACAACTCCATTAGGTAAATTGTCAGTATAACTATCCTGGTATAATTATATTTATGGATAAAATCAATATAAATGTTGAAATTAAAGGCTAAAGCATATTTTTCCTCTACTACTCTAGGTTAACTTTTATTTTTATGAGCATATGCAGTCAAAGTAACATTAGTTCAATTTACATCATGTGACAGAAAGCTGACACTGTCACCTTTTAAATCATAGTAGTTTGTTTAATAGTCTTAGTACTTGCCCTAGGTAAAATAGATTAAATACTTTCCTTATGTTAGTCCTTGAAGACAGTATAGGAATATTATATGACTGCAAACAGAAGAAAACAGCTCTTCTGAGAGGAAGGAAAATGTAAGCCATTCACTGGAAAATTTGAGAACAGATGAGTATGGCAGACAAAACTCAGGAGAACATGGGTATTTTCTCCACCTCTTCTATTTGACTGAACATCCATCTTAACCCAGTAGTTCCCATGGAGCTAAAGCCTACAAAACAGACTCTGATTATCTTTCTCTCTCTATCTGGAGTGTTAGGAGTTAAGTTCTTGAAGTTGGTAAAGTACCTTTGCTTCTGGAGATACAGAATTCAGAGAAGTATTATCACTTCAAAGAGATCAGCAGCTCAGAAAAAGGATGAGCTGAAATGACATGAGGCTGTGAGGTGAATCTGCACTCATCTGAGTGAGCGAAGGCAGATGTTATTCAGACTCATCTCAGATTATTGCATTTATAAGGCACAAAGTAGCCAGGCTCTGAATTTCAGTTCAGTGTTTGTTTCCAATGGCTGTTTCCACAAGTTTGCAGTTTACAGAAGATAAAGCCCAATTGCATGAAGTTTAACTCGTTCCAACAGCTCAGACTCCTAAGGGCTTTGTTCCACAAATATCTCAATGTTTTTAATGTCACTCCACTCTTAAAGCAATTTACACATTGTAATTACAGATGCACCACACAAGTGTAAAGAGAGAGCTACACCAGTACAGATTCTCAGTTTTCTAGATTAAAATTTAGACATTTTGGTCTATCCTAGACAGGTAATGAATACTTTAACCAGACGCACGATATATTGTTTTTTACCAGACAAATGTTTAGGCCCTAAATAAAGCTGCTTGACACCAATATAAACTTTAGTTCTTCTCAAGTCAAAATTAACTGTGCAGCACTTTCAGTTGATATCTTTATATTTGTGATAAAGTGTGGGGAAAGGTTGCTTCCCCTGACTATACAAATACAGTGAAGGCTGCAAAGCTCCCTATTACTAAGAAGCTCTTGCTCATTGATCTGCCTTTTCCTCAATGCAGTGCTTGTTAGCCTGCTGAGATTTCTTTGCTTCAGTGTAGATAAGATTTTATCATCCATCTCGAGTGCCAAATGTCGGGGCAATTGCAATTAACCCTTTGCTAGGTGAAGGCAGCTGCAGGGTGTGTCCCTACAATTTCCAATTTTTCATAAGCATCAAAGCTGGAGAAGGAAATGGGTCTCTTTGCCTGTAAGCAATAACAAACATGGAAGAGGAATGCTGTTTATTTGGTGCAGCTGGAAAGAATGAAGATGATCATCTTCCTTTATCCCTTTCAGGAATTCAGACTGCTGTTAGGTAACAAGAAAACTATGCTAATAATTTTCCACGTAAATAAGCAAGCATTTCACCACTGATGCTGCAATGGGCTTCTCTACTGCTGCCAAGCTGCACAGGTAATGAATAAAGCTTGTATAGTGATTCCAGATACACAGACAAATTTTTTGCCTAAATACACTGTAGTAATTAAAGCATTTGAAGATGCTTAGCAGAGGACTCTTCGATTATGGCAATTTTTTTTGTTTGACAGAAAAAACATAACTTATATGTTTTAGCTTTAAAACAAGATCCATTACTAGGCTATATTCCTTCTCTCACTTAGACTACAGTCCTTTTTACACCATTAGATGTAAACCTTGAATTTCTCCCCTTTAGGATGTGATTCCCAGAAGTCATGTTTCCAGGATCTTTACTCAACTCTCCAGTTGCACTGGACTTGGGGACGTGGGGCTGGGAGCTGCTCCCAGTGTCAGGGCAGCTGGACATTGGAAGCAGTATTGTGCTTTGAGGGTTCAGCCACTGCCACTCACAATGACACGAGGGTGTCTCTAGACAGGCAGGTGCAGGGGTCCCAGGGCTGCTCCACCTCCTCTCCAAGCTGCCAGGACAGAGCCAGGCCTGGCACAGAGGTGACAGCCTTAGCGTGGTACTCTCATCTGAGCTCAGATGCTCTGCTCTCAGGAAGGCTTGTGTGCTCAGAGGCAGCACCGTGCTCACACAACTGCTCGGTTTCTGGTTTGGGTCTGGCAGCCAGGAGAGGCCATGGGGATAGCAGATGTGTGGATGTCTGCACCGGAATGAAGCTGTGCTTCAGTTTCTTGGATAACAATAAAGGATTCAGTTTCAGAGGGACCTGGAAAGACTGACAGAGATATTTTGGGTTGGAGCAGTCTGATATTATTCCTATCCACAACATGAAGACCATGAGTATGGAAAAGCAGTGGTGTGGGGCAACGCGGTCAGTAGAGCAACCCATGAGCGAGTCATATGGGCACCACTGTCAGGAGACTGAGGCATGGAAGGGAGAGTCTAACAGTGAGTTATGGGAGTGCCAGTGGAATTTCCAGAGGGATTTTAATGGAGGCCCTGAACAAAAAGATCATTGTATGCCAGAAAAAGTGCTAATCATGAAATGTTTTTTGTCATGCCAGAAGATGAAACAGCAATCAAGTTTCAGGAACCCAAGACATTGTATTGTGAACAGCTAAGGATGTAATAGAAAAGCCACAATGGGAAAAGCTGATGGACTCTGATGTTATTCCATTTAACATGCAAAAAAAGCCTCATTTGTGGATAACAACCTTGGTTCAGTACCTCTGTAGCTCCAATGCTACTCCAAAAACCTCCACGTGCCATCTGCTCCACACCGCACCGTGGGCCACAGAGCTTTCTGCTGTACTCCACAACAAACTTCTATAGGGAAGACTAAAACAGAAACTGTGCTGTAGGGAGACATCGGGGTATCAGAGAGAGTTCCTAGTGCCCTGCATCATTGCCCCTATAAAGATAGATATATTATATATGCATATTGTTTATCTATCTAATATATATATATATATATATATATCTATCAGATAGATATATTAGATATATTAGATAAATAATATGCAGAAGATTTAGGAGTGTGACCCTACATACAGGAGAAGACAAAATAAATGACAAAAGACAAAATAAATGGGTAGACAGATAATTAGCTAGTTAGTTAGTTTTTGGAAGGTGGATCCACGTTCCTTCCATACTCCATGTTTGGTAATGATCTTAGTCAGATGCTGGGGACATTTGGCTTTTCCAGTGCCAGTATTACTGGGAGTAATAGGGCATGCCAGTGGCCATCTGGCCAAACTGGAGAGTGCCACTAGAAGCAGAGATTTCCCACAGCCAAGTGATAGGAACAGGGAAAATTCTGAAATGGGGTAACAGAGCTGTTACACACCTCTCTGACATATGGGGAGAACTCAGGGCAAATGCAGTATTTCCATTATCTGCAGACTTCTGAAGCATTTGAAACAGGTTACACCTTATTCTCTGCCTATAGCTGTTTGGCAAAATGGGACGTTGTTAGTGCTACTGTAACACAACTCTGTATCATGGTACAGCCCTTAAAACGAGGCATGTTTTTCCCTCAGGACCTTTGCCTGACAGTCTCACTATCACAGAGAAGCCCACATCTTTTCCTTATCTCTCCTGAGTCAGCATGGCCAGCCAGTAATTCAGCACTGACTCCACCTTCAGCTGGGACTGTGTGTTGTTTCAGTGGCATCATCTGCCCAGGCTGCACTGCCACAGTACAGGCACTTCAGCAATGAACCCACCTGGCTGGGTTGCTCCTGCCCTGATCCCTTCCATCTCCAGATGCTCCTTCATACCAGCCCCTCCACAACCATTCATGCACCCATTTGAAACCCGTCTCCATTCAGTGGTCTAGTTCACATGGCATGGTCCCACAAATAGCTGTGTCAGCATGAGAGAGAGGGACCAGTCTGCAGAGCTGTGGGGATGGTGATCCCTGAACCGTAACAGGGTGGGGCCATTTTTACCTGGTACAGATGGTTCAGCACTCTGTTACCAGAGTGCTTATTCTGATCTGTGATGGTCTCTGTGCTCCTGTTTTTTCCAACTACAAGAGAAAGAGGCAGAAGGAAATTGCTAATGTTCATAATTTGTTCATTTGCAGGTGCAAATTTGTAAGAAAGAGGCAAAAACTTATCAAGGATCTCTTACATACTATTAATTACTTTTGAATGACTATAAATAAATAGCTTGAACTCCCACTACTTGGTTGAGAATAATCTTGCATTTTCTTATAGGAGGCATGACTTTGCTCACAGTTTTATGTGGAGGGTTTGATTACACATGGGCTGAAGTGGAATGCAAGAAAAATTAACTAATATTATCTGGGTGTGAGAAGAGAATAGCAAGCTCTAAACAAGAAGACGTACCATTTTGACAAATACTGTGATGCTGCAGAGATTTAGTTAAACGCTGGATTTTGCATAAGGACATTCTGACATTGCCTTATGTCTTGTTTTCTCTGGATGTATGCCACAGAAGACAGATATAAACTTGTGACGGTCTCCGCTGTCCCGGGAGACCTCACAATGTACAGAAAAGTCCAATTTTCCAACCCGCCTTGCTGAAAGAGTAGTCTGGAATCGTTTGTTCATGTTCTCAAGGCAGTTTATTAGTTCCTTATCAAAAGTAGATTTCTCTGCCCTGCCAGGGCGACACGGCAAGCGTCCAGAGACACACTGTGCCTGCCCGGGGTTAGCTCTACTCTTTTATACTATCAACTACGTATTTAATGTTTACCATTAATTACCAATCCATGCCCGTCATACCACACTGTCCAGATCTGTGTCAAACCAATCCAAAAGTGCCAACATCACCAAGAAGATGGAGGTTATGAAGAAGAAGAAAAGATAACATGCCATGTGTAAAAATTCTCCATTTTGTGCCTCAGACCCCCCTGTACAGGGCTTCAAACCCCCCTGGACATGCACTTAAATTTTTTCTTTTTACTTATAACTACTACTATTTTTCTATCAAAGCTTTTGGGACTTTAAATTCTTCATACAAAGTCGATAACATGTTCCATGGATTAGAATCAGAGCCACAGGCATTCTCAGTATCAATCCAGGGTCTCTGACACCTCTGGCAAGGCTGAAAAGCCTCCTGACCAGGTTTTGGGTCATTCAAAAGTGTCATAAGAACCCCCTGGGTTCCAACATAAACTAAAACTACATTTGCCAGTACTGGAGAGTTGGAATGATGTAAGACACAACATCATCATAATGCCAGCTTAAAACCGCAAATCTTTCGAAGATACATGCTTTAATTCTCATGTATATCAGGAAACTGTATCTTCACATGGGATCTGATTAGTTCTTGATATGTTTAAGACATAGCCTGATCTTGCATGAAATACTTGTAGGTAGTACATGTTAACCAGGTATCTTGGCAGAGCTATTGGATAATCTCCATTTACAGAATAACTTCAATAAATCTGCAATCTTATTTGTCATATAATCATGTTTGTGTAGTGTGTATGAAGTGACTTGCAGGTCAGTCAGCTGAAAAACAAAAAAAACAGACCTACAGTATGATAGATTTATTGGTCTCATTCTCAGGGAAAATGAGCAAAACAAGGAAAGACAAAATCCCAGCATGCTATTCCATGGTCAATTAACATGTAATATTGTTTTGCTTGGGTGATGGCTGCTGACAACTGTGTGGTCGCAAGAGCTGGGTGGTCTTTTTTCAGCTTATATAAATAAACACTGCAAATTCTGATATGGCTGGACTAGAGTGAGTATAAATGCCATCCTCATAAGAGAAAATACAGGATGCTTGCGTTGCTGGCAGACACTTCTTGGGCTGGGCTTTCCTGTTATGGTAATTCCACTTTCAGCATACATAGTCATGGACCTAAAATCACTGTGGCCTCAGAATGAGAGGCACTGAACTACTCTTACTCTCTTTGCTAGCTCAAGGATGTTCAAAATGTTTTGAAGGAGTAGCTTAGCAGGTAAGATCTGCTCTCCTACAACTAATCTGCCCAAAATAGTATCCTGAACTCATGATCTATCCATATCAAATGTGCACTGACACATGATCCTGCAGGATCCTGCTCAACTAGAAGATGGATAGTGCAGTTTCTGCCCCCTTTCAGCCCAGATTCCATTTGAATTAATGAAAGAGCATTTTGGAGAGTGGAGTGGAAGCTGGATAGACAACCTCAAAGATGAAATGTGGCTCACCGACTAAGAAAGGCATACTCAGGGGAAAAAAAAAGAAGTCAAAGCAAACTTTAAAAGGTTATCTCTACTAGGTAGGGACAGAGATAAACACCTATCATAAACACTGTATAATATCTGAAAATAAAAAAAAAAAACCCTGGAGATGAGGACTGGCAGGACTGGTAGGTGAAGTTAGGATTCAGATTCCTGTTTGTTGGCTGATCAGATTTCAAAGTAGCTTTACAGTCAGGAACATAGTTCTGCTATTTTGGCAGATTCTTGGCACAAAAAATGAAAGTTATTTCCTTGATATGAAGACAGCAAGAGGGAAATAGCTTGAGACGCTGGAAGTTTGGCTTCATTGCTTGTTTTGGGGGTATTTATAATATTAAGCACTTCACTGTCTGGGGTCCCTCAATAATCAATGGAGATAAGGACTTCTGCTCTCCATCACTCTGAAAGAGCTTATCTTTCCCTAGTGACCACAAAGAAAGCTCAAGCTTTCTTTCAGCTGTATTTTACATTACAAAGAGTTTCACAGCTAGTTTGGTTTAAAGTGTCATTTCCCTCTTCTCCTTACAGACTCCTCCCCAGAGATGCATCCTCTCATTTACACCCTGTCCAGTGGCACGCTATCCCTCAGTAGTGCAGCTGTGCTGTAAACAGCTTTGCGCAACCACTCCAGTCAGAAAATAACAAAAAGGAAATTATTTTTCAGATGGAGTCTCCCAATGTGGTTCACACAGTGACCACACAAGCAGCTCCATCAGCACAGCTGGTGCACCCTTTTCAGGCTCAGAATACAACAGCAGAGGGAAGCAGAAACAGCACTGGTTTAGCAGTCATAACACCCCACAGCACCTCAATCTGCCTCTTTGCTTCTGGAAAACACATTCATATTCCTAGGGCTGGGACAGGTCCTAGTTAGGTCTAAAGCCTAACTCTTTTAGCAGAGTAAAGCTTGAGCATGTACCAAGCTCGCTCCTCTATCTTTCTTTCTCTTCTTGTTGTTCCTGTTTTCATGTAAAAGAAACCCATAAGCGTGGGTGAGAGCACAGCTGGGATGTGTTCCTGTGCAATGGTGCTGGAGCAAGATCCTCCGGTATCTGTTGTTGAATCTACAGGTATCTACTGTGAGCCAAGTCAAGTGCCTAAAAACATAGTTCAGCAATTCCAGTGCTTTTATTGACGTGACATCTTGGGTAGGCATTTGCTTGAGAAACTCCTTTTCCCGTATCAAACTGGAACAGTAACTCTATTTCAACTTTCCAACACATAGCAAGGCTGCTATGAGGGCAGAGGTCACCAGATCACTGAGGTTCAGGCAAACTCAGAAAATTTAGAAGAAGGCTGTAATTCCTTTGATGCCAAATTTGTTGATAAGAGAATTCAGTGTAGTGTGAGCCAAATTCTTTTGGCTGCTTATTAAAGGCAGCCTCATGACAGATCCTCCTTGTGATGTGGCTCTACTCTGTAACTGCTGAGTGTCAGCCTCTATTATAACATCTTCTGCAATAAGGCATCTGTTCCTTGGGGGCAAAACAAAATGGATGCTCCATACCACTAATGAAAGTGCCATTGATTTTGTTGAGAATTGTTATTACAATTATAAAATGGTCCCTTCAGGCTTGCAACTGACACATGAGGCAGTGAAAATGAAAATCACACTCTCAACTGCAAACCAGCAGTGTACTAGAAAGGGATGAAAGAGCAATGGGAGTCAACTAAAACAACTATGTGGTCACATTCTGAGATACTGCCAGAGGCAAAGTTTGCAGGGGCTTTCAGAAGGAGGAGAACGACAGCCAGTGTTTGACGGTGGGCCCAAAATGCATCAGAACAAGAACAACAGATTTTTTTAACTCCCTCAACGGAAAGAGGTACAAGAAGTGTTTAGAGACGAAGTTTTAAACGAGAACTAAGTCACTTGCCTTCAAATGCTTCTGCAATTCAACAGCCAGCAAAAAAAACCCCCAGCCATCACAGATTCCTGTGATGGGAGGAAAACTTGTAAAAGACTTTCAGAAAGGATGTGATAATGTGCACTTCCTCTGCTGCTTAAATCAGTCTCAACATATACAGGTATACAGCAGGTACCAGTTCTCCCCTCATGGCAGGTTATGAAGATGTTGGTAAAATGCAAGAGGAGAGCAGGTGCAAAGGGTGAGTAGTCTGCAGTTACATTTGGGGATCTGTGGCACTTAACCAGGAGCTTGCCTAACACACTGGACTGATCTTATGAGGAGAGCAAACACCTGCACCCTGCTACAGCTGAACAACAGCTCTCCATCAGTGAACATAAAAGAAAGCAAACCTCTTTGAGTGGCCTATATTCAATAGCTGTATTTCTATTTTCTCAGGATGAATGGTGAGCTATCACAAACACACCAGGCACAACTGGCACTGCAAACAATTGATAAAGAGTCATTGGTTTAGACTCAGAAGAAGACATTCCAAATTTTTAGGAATCTGTCATGGAGGAACACCAATTCTACCTCGGCACTGCTTGGCATTTTCCTACATTTTTTTGTTTTGTTTATGAATGAGTGGGAAGCAAAAGGCAAATCAAGTCACAGAAGCAATAACATTTAAAGAATCATCACTAATGGCCTCCTTTTATTTAGCTGTAAAACACATTCAGAGAGAGAAGTCACTGCCACACTGCTCTGCAGTTTCTGCAGATGTGCGTCACCCTCCTGGAAGTGACCATTTGAGTGTAGAGGACTGAGAAAGTTATTGCATCTTCGTTTTATTTTTTTAATAGAACTTCTACTTGTGATGCCTAGATGTCATTTTAACCTCATTGAATCTGAACTAAAATATTGGATCTTTTGTCTAAATTTATGTTTTATATACTATTTTACCATATATACCTGTAGTTTGGACATGATAGCCAATATGACTGTTTATCTCCCTAGGCTGGTTAAACCTCTTGCAGCCTCTCATAAGTATCTTCACTTATACATCTGAAGCTCTTTATTAGTCTATTTCATCTCACACCTTGATGACTAGCATTTCCTCTTTTCCTTCCTTCTTTACTCTAAAAGCAATTTTTATTGAGTCCTGCTTAATTCTACACATGGCTTCATTGTTATTTGAACCTATGTTTCCTGCCTTCAAACAGCACAATGCCTCACAAGGAATATATCTTAGGGAGGAAGTACTCAGATGATCCATCTCCTACTACCACTCCAATGCTGAGATGAGTTTTGCATAGTATGTTTGCACTCATCCAGGTGGACTCTGCCTGATTAGGGGGCTCGCTGTCAGTGGTAGAGTGCAGAATCAGAGAAAAGACTGTTGTGATGAGGTATCAGTCAAAGTAATATAAGAAACCAGGGCAGAGTTTAGAAGGATGATGCATGAGACCTTATGCTTTTGCTTGTTTCAAGATAAAAAAGCTCACTGTGATCTCAAGTTCTTACAGGTTTATGCAAGGAATACTGGGTATATTGTCCTGTACAGCTCCCTTTGCTCTGTTAAAGCACAAGAAGGTCCATGCAGAACACTAGCAGAGTTCCTGCAGTTGTGTAAGTATGTTGCTAAGCATATTGCATAGACAACTCATACAGTATTCAAATAACAAACGTTCAATCTGGAAAGAACCCCAAAGTATGAATGCCACTGAACACAAGAAATTGCTTCTGCTTCTGAAACATAAAATGTTTGGCTTTAATACTGTTTTTTACATCTGTATGCTCAACTTTGTAAGCTCGTGTCTTACCTTTTTTCATTTAACTGCGTACAGTAGTGTAGAAGAGAGAATCAGTTGTTACTTTGATTAAGAAAAAAAGTGCAAGGCTGGTGAGACTGTCCATGAGCAATGCACAGGAGGCTCTCAGCTGAAACACCAAGGCACAAGTACAGGGTGGGACTTGTGCTCACACTCACAAGTAATGGTGGTGGTTACCTAGTTATGCACAAGTTCATAGGTTTAATATTGATAAACGCTAAGAAATAATGTGAAGGTATGTGGGCAAGAAGGAAGACAAAGAAGGAAGACATGATATTTTCTATAAATCAGGGGTCGAGGAAAAAAGGTATTGCAAAGATTGGGAACTTTAAGGCTACAGAACATTTAGTTCAAGGCCACCATCAGAGATAGTGAGGATCTTGCAAGTGAATGGTTAGCTCTTGTTGGTAGTTTAAAGTTAACTACAGAAGGGAGCATCTGCCCTAAAATTGATAAAACTCTCCTGTTGGCAGATATACCCATTTGCAAGCATCCACCCTTAAACAGCTTTCTTTTAGGGTCAGAAGAGCATCCCCAGATTAGGAGCAGAGCAGTGGTGTCACTAAATCTTTGGTGACCCAATTGAAAGCAAAGCAGAGATCTCGCTGCCATGAGGGAACTTGCAGGTTCAAGGGTCTGTGTAATCTAAGCTGAGCTGCAGCCAGGAGGGGAGGAAACTGGGCTCTGCTCTAGCATTGCACTACCAGCCAGCTAGGGACAAAGTTCTAAGCATATGCTCTTGTGTAAGACATCTGGGTTTTGGCAGCTTTAGATGCAAAAAATGTTTCTAGCTCGTTTCTGAGCCAAGAGATAAGATGAACAAGAATAAATGGAATTAACCTTTTATTAGAGAGCTGGATCATTATTAGACCATGAGGCTGCTAAAGGGGCTTTTCTGGACTCAGAGTCTGAGTATTAATATAAGGTGGAGCACACAGCATCATAACATCAGGCACACCAGCTAAGCAGGATGAATCGCAGCATGACTTAGTGTATATGTAAGGCTCTCAGGGGAGGTGCATGGGAGCAGCTCTTTCCATGACAGAAATGAATGACAGCATTTTGAAAGCACATTTTTCATGGGAAGACATGGGAGCTGAGGCTACTCAGTGAGGCCTGAATTTGGATCTGGCCAACAGGAACAAGTGTGGAGTTGGGAAACGTCGGCCTTGCAAGCAGAGTGGTGTTCAGACACCACTGAGGCACTGAGGTGAGCTAGCTGCTGCAAGGATTCTGCCTATGGCACTGCTTCACAAGAGTGCAGAAGATAGACCTGCTCTGGGACCATCATACACATCTGCTCTGTCATAAGAGACATTCCTAATCCATTATTGTACTTTGCCATGCGCTAGCTGAGAGTGATACTAGACATTCAAAACGCTTGGGAATATGCCTACTGCATGTGCAGTTCACCATTTACTGGAAGATGAGCCCAAAGACAGGCAAAACACACCCAGACATAGTTTGCTCCCGTTTCACACTCAGAAGACAACAATAGTTACCTTTACTTTCAGGTGCTCAGGCTGTTTCTAGAGAGATCACTTCTCACTTTTGCACTAGCACTGTCAGCTGAGTGAATACCTGTGTACTGCCACTGTGGTAACTAGGCTGGCAACTTCAGCTGGAAAACCTGTGGCTGCAAATATACAATGAACAGCATATGAATAACAACAATTAAATGGACTATTTTACACTGTGCTGTGTATGCATGTGTTTGTGTGGGTGGAGAATGCAGACAAGATGTTCCTACAGATTCTTGTAGAACGGAAATTTGAAAGTGGAATTGAAGGTGGTGAAATTTATTGTGTGCTGCATAACAGTAACAGAAATGTTGTGCAGCCAGATGGTTTTTCCATAAGTCTTTGCTACAGACTGGTATTGGCCTCACTATATTAGTAAAATTATGCTTGCTGGTAAATGTCCATACCAAACTGATGATGCATTAAAGAACAGTGTTTTTAATCAATAAGTGTTTGTCTGTCCATCATATTGATTTTATTGTTGCCAACATATTTACTTTCATTCTAGAAAGATCTTAAGATAAATGAGCTCCATTATCAAAGGAAGATGTCAGAAGAATCTTTAGAGGTTAGCATCTTTTATGTGGATTTGGAGGTTTTAGACACTTGTTAAATTTAGGAGTTAAATGAGAACAGCTTTGAGTGATGATGCAATGCAATGTTGGGATTGCAAGAAAAGATCCCAGCAGAAGGCCAGCACCACAGATGTGTCAGATGAGACTGCATTCCACGCACCAGAAGTCACCATCTCCTGACCCAGCCATCAGCAGCAATGATTTGGACTTCCTTATATTTGAAAGCACTCAAACACATTGGAAGAAATTCCAGTCATTACAAGTAAATTTAGGCTACCATTAAAAAGCCAGAAGGTATCTCGCAAAACATCCTTACTTTTCTAGAAAGCAATTGCTCTTCACCTGGAATCATTACCCTCCAGACAACAGCAAACTAAGAACAAAATATATAATTTGGTTAGTTTCAGTATATATTAATTTTCCTTATTTGTTCTAATGGTGTAAGGGCATTATTTTTTAACAGTTATGTATACTTTCCTGTCTTCTTCTCTTTTTGGGAATACACATAGGAAAGAGAACCCATGAAAGACTCTCAAGCCCCAACACAAAAGTCACAGAAGCACAGACTAATTCAGGCTGGAAGGCACCCCTGAGGCTACCTGAGAGATTATCTGCTTACAGCAGGGCTAACTTCAAAGCTAGGTGCAGTTGCTCAAGGCCTTGACCAGCTGAATTTTGAAAATGTCCAGGACTGGAAGTCCACAGCCTCTCTGCCCTGTTCCAGTTCAGTATCACTTTCAGGACGACATTTTCTCTTCTTATATTCAGTTACAGCTTGCTGTACTGCAAACACTGTCTTTTGTACCTTCCTGGTAAATGTCTGAGAAAAATCTGGCTCAGTTCCTACTGCAGCCTCTCCATCAGTGAAAGATGGCAATAGGTTTTCCTATTCTCCTTCTCAGGCTAAATAAACCTTGTTGTCTCAGTGTCTTCTCCCATGCCCCGTGACTTGTGGTCCTCTGCCGGATGCCCTCCTGTTAGATGGAAACAGTTCTTCAAATGCAGCCTCATTAGCACCAAATCATGCTCCTAGCAAGGTTCCAGGCTAAGAAATATACTCCTTGCCTTTCTTGGAGGTGGGTGTGACATTTGTCTTTCTTCTTGATCTTGGGCACCTCATCAAATTACCATAATTTTTCAAATATGATAGAGTGTGGCCTTGCCATACTCAATGACACCAGCCAGCTCCCTCCTAACTCTTGGATCCACGCCATCACATCTCAAGGACTCACACACGTCCCCATGCTTACGCTAAAGCATTTGTTTACACAGTTTCTGACTTAATCTTCCCTTCCCATTAGCAATATTTGTCTCCTTCAAATTCTGCCACAAGGCACGTAGCTCTGTGAGGCAGAAGGCAGATTTTGACAGCAATGACTGAGGAAAAGAAAAAATAAGATCTTCAGATTTTCCATAACTCCATTACCAGGTCTCCTGCCCTATCTGGGATTGTTCAGAGCTGGCAATTCTTTGTCTAGGGGAAGTTTGGGTGTCCAAGTTCAGCAGATTTTTACGTTTGAAAATCTGGAATGTTTCTGCCATAATTTTCATTAAAAGGTTTTGTGAGAGAAAAGAAAACAAGAGGCTGTGGTTGTGAATGTTTGCAGAAAAGGGAAGTTACAGACACAAACAGACTGTCTTTTGCTAGGCCGTTAGTTACCAAACAGATTCTTCCTCACATAATGGCAAATATTTCCCATTTTTTAAATTCAGTTTAAAAAAAAAATCATTATACAGGGAAAAAGAACCCCACAAGCCCAACAACTCCTAATTTATTCCCCAGACTGCAGCTCAACACAAAAAGAAAACACAGATGTTTCATAACACAGCTGTAGAGTGAGCTTTTCCAGGTTTGTGAATTTGGCACCCTCCTGCCTTTTTGGGACCCAAATTAATGGCTCAGGGCAGACAGCCCTATTCTGGATACAACTCTGCATGTGCTGCCTGAATAGGGATCAGGAAGCAAGCGCAAGCTCCATCAGCATAAACTCTTAGGATTTAGTGAAAACTGAACTAGAAATAATTTGTGCCACGGTTTACGTGTTTACGATATTCCACAAAATCATAAGTTATTTCTATAATACATAAGTAATAGACACTGACTCGACAGCCCTATGCAGGCTATCCAGATTAGAAATATGTCACAGGGGAATCTGTAGGGTTTGTCACGAGTTTAAGCCATTTGTAGAATCTATATGATAGTGAAAGGGTGTAGCTTTTGCTCAATCCTGTGTGCATTAGCAGCAGCTGTAATTCAGTTGCCTGAGGGCTGCAGTGACTGCTGTTGATGTAGCTGTAAATTATTACTTGCTTCAAGTGAAGAGAGGGCATGAAGGCTACTATTGTCCAAAAGGGTGTTCCTGAGGCAAACCTTTGATCTTTCCCGTGAACAGTGATGATAACAGTACTGTTAACATATAATCCTTGCTGGAGGCAAGGTAGGTACAACTGTTTGCAGTGTGGCTGCCCAAGGTAGGAATGCTTCCTACTCCCATTCAGCGGAGGCACTGAGAATCTCACTGCTTTACAAGGTGCTACTTTCCAAATCTCTGCCATTCCTTAACTACATCATGTAGCCTCTTTGATTTCCTTTTTCCTGCAGCCAGTTCCCTCTGGCCTGCAGACCCCCTTCCCATCTCTCCCTGTGAGTGTCTCAAACACCTGGCTTCAAATTCGCCTGCATTCAAATACAATTTTTCATAGCTAAAAAGACCAGAATATGCCGAATATCAGGAAAATTAAGGGGCATAATGCTTAAAGGACACATTATCATTGTTGGAGTGAATTCTCTGCAGTCTGATCCTGCAAATCAATCAGGACTATCAGTTCCAGTGAGAAGGAATGTTTACCAGCGGTTCTTTGATTCAGCTACACTACAATACAGAACCAAAGAACTAAAGGATTACTTGCTGGACTACTGAACAAAGATTTCCTCTGTGAAGAATTAAGATTAATGCTTTGTAGAAAGAGAAAAACTCCGTGTACCAGGCAGAACCCTGTCCTGTAGTCACTACAGTTTACGCCAGGAAGCACAGCAATGCACTAAGCTTTCTCCCTTTGGGACCACGGGAATAGATCAATCTTATCTTTTTGATGTGCTTTATCCAGATTTGTTTGGCACACCAGCAAGCAGACACTTACTGATTTCTTTTGAGCTTAGAGTTCCATCCTAATAGGGTCAGATTTTTCACAAGGGATTACTTAGCCTCAATAGCACAGAAGCACACAGGAAACCAACATATTTTTAAGAATTAGACATTACTTTTCTGCTAATGGACTGCACAATCAAAACATGCTTGATTTGATTCAAGAAAGCAGATGAAGAAAAAAAATGGATTGAGCAGAGAAGAATGGGATTTGCTGGTAGCAAATAGAGAACATTTTCACCTCCTGAAATACCTAGCATGCTGTTTGAAGCTGTTGCAATTATGAGCAATATGTCAGTGCTCAGAGAGATAGAAGAAAGGAGTCATACTGTCTCTCACTGGATAATAAAGCTCTCATTACTATTCAAGATGGTGGGATGAAATAAACTGTATGTGTTGCAGGTGCGAGGAACAGGGCAGAGTGAAGAGGGTCAGTCAGAGATGTGTGAAGGCAAAAAGCTAACCACTACGAAAAAATGCAAAATAAGAATACAGTAAAAAGAAGTGCTTTGGCTCACTGCCTCCTCTTTTCCCAATGGCAAGAAACACAAAGTCAGAAACAAGGATGTTCTCACCATCCTCAGATCTACTTAACATTTTCTAGCAGCACTGGTGCTCCAGAGCTGTTAACTTCCTAGCAATCTCTCGTCATTGCCCCAAGGAAATGGGCAATTATGATAGCTTTCATTTCACTGATGGGATAACAGTGGCCAGAGATGTAAATGTATTTAGAAATCTTCTTTCTAGGATTTTTCAAAGCATTAAGTCATTGACATTTGCTTGACAGAAGTTAGATACAAAATTACTCTGAAACATTCACTAACTACTTTCCTGCGTTTTTAGGCACATATATATCCTTAAAAATGAGATGCAAGTGGCTCGTTTCTGAAAGTGAAAAAGAAGCTTAAAGCTATGCCTTATGGTAGGTCTCAGAGGAAAAAAGTCATAGGAGTTAGGCTTTAAGCACCCTCAGGCATCGGGTCTTTGCAAGCCCTCTGTAAGTCCCAGCACTCTCCGCTTGCCTCTTAGGTCAAGCTTGTTGCTCAGCAAGAAACCTGAAGTTTACTGTTCATAGAGGAAAACAAAACAAAAACACAACAGTCTGGCTGGTATAACATGTACATAACATCCTCAACTTGGGCCCCCTGTTTCCTCTAGAGAATGTCCATCTCTGACATAGAGTGTGCTTTCTTCTCAAAACCCTTTAAGCTTTCTAAAGTTCAGGAGCAAATGTTATTACAAGGTCCAGTTTATAAACAGGAGATGCTACACATGGGAGGGCTGATTCATTTTGTTTGGCTAACTCTGTGGACCAAGGAGGGAGACTTTTCACAAGGCCTCACTTGTCTTGGCTTTGTGTCTTCAGTTTCCTGGGTCTGCTTCATAACAACAAATTCAGGGTCCATAAAATAACTCTGGTGCATTCAATATATTAATCTTGTTGAAAGTACAGATGTCCACTTCTTCAATGGAACAATAATAATTATAGCTTGTCTTCCTTAGAGACTGGAGTGGTGTGAATAAAAGAGCTCTACTAGACAGCAAAGTATGCCAAATAGACATATTTTACTAGATGAGAAAAACAGCTTGTCACTTCTAATTGTTCAAATTATGTGTGATTCAGTTCTTCCTGCAGTTATTTTTAAATTGTTGTTAAGAGGGTATTATGTGCAGCTAAGAATAAAAAGGGTGCGAAATTGTTAGCTCCCCTGGTAGGTAGGTGGTGATAATGAAGATTTTATAAAGTTCTTGTTAACAGACAAATCTCTGTAGTGCTCAGGAAGACTCTTACAGCATTACCAGTCCCTCACTAAAGTAATGGTTCTTAAAGAAAACACACGGGTTTCGATCTGCTGTTTTTCATTTTTTCTTAATTATAGAAATGAGCTGAACTCAGTAACGGGTCAGAACTCCAGGATACCAAGTGTTATGCTGGCATCCCAAAATGTCATCCAAAACTGCTGATTGGGACCCCAGGGCATCGTCTGCAGCTGGCTCACCAGTCATGTCCTGTGCCCGGCACCATGCCAGCCTCTCTCCATTAGGAGAGCTGCAGCAGTCAGTCCTCAGCACCGCAACCCTCCTAACAGAGATTGCTTTCACAGTATGGATCACAAGTCTGGCATCTGGGAACTACTGGCTTAGACCCTTTCTGGCCTGTTGAGTACTCTTGCCACAATGTGAGTATATAAAAGACTTGCTGTGGTAGCTAGATTTGTCAAGAATACCAGAAGAACTCGGCTCACACTGATAATTAAGACACTGGTCAAGAATATTTAGGTTACTGAACCACTACAGCAAACAGCCAGATCTCACACCTACCCCTCTGCCTAGTGTGGCAGGGCTGGGGCAGAAGTGACAGGGTAAACCTGAAGGGGCACTTAACAGAAAATATAGGAAAAAAAGGATATACAGCTAACACTCTAAGGTAAACATCCTAGTCCTCACGCCAAGGCATTAAACCACTCAGCAGGACACCACAAACAGGTTGCCTTAGCTGACTTACGAAGTCCTGTTGGTGTCAAATGCTCCTGTCAACACAGCTGATTCAGCAGTCAGGTTGTTGTCAAAGTCAGAACAGTGTTCGTGGCATGGGGACAGGAGGCAGCTCCTCAGAAACTGGACTGGTAAAGTTTCCAGGTGGAGTGCACACTTGAGCTGTCATCACTGAAACTCATGCAGCAGTGCCTGAATTAACTTATTTTGTGTTAATATGGGTGCAGGTAGATATTGACTTGGATGCAGGAGATAGAGCTGTGGCATGAAAGAGCTCAGCAGGACCCAGCTGCACCAGCACCTGTCCAGACTCGCAGACGCTGCAGCCATTGCTGCTTGCAGGGCTATGGTGACTGCAAGTGGGGACTTTTTGTTCTCCATGAAGAAAGTAGTCCAGGAGCTTACTTTTAGTCTTTCTGGGTCACATAAAGCACTGTAGCGAACAGAGACTGAAACCTGGGACATGGAGGGGATGGAGAGAGGGAAATGGCAGTCTGGAATGCAACAACCGATGGGAACCTGAAATTCCACTCAGGCAGCCCCAGTGCCCTTGAAACATGACTAATTCATAGTGTGGGCAGGGAGGCAAAACTGTCACTGCTTTGGGGAACACAACATCCTCACACATGCAAGTGTCCACATGGCTTTCCAGCCTGCATCTGTGGCTTGGAGGCATTTACAGTCTCATAAATGTGCCCTAGTCTGACTGAAGGGCTTTATTCGTGCAAGGTTCCTGCATGGCCTTGCCCTGCTGACCTTTGTTCTTGTTCAATTAACCAACTTGGTAGATAACCAAAGACCATTCAGCCTACACAACAGATCACTCCTCTAGCAGGTATCTTGCAAATCTTGTTATTGGCATTTTAATACAGCTTCCTGTACACACTGGAGCTTTTGACTGTGGGCCTTGCAGGTGGTGACTTCTCCAGCATAATAATTTCTTTCCTGACTGTGGGTTCTGGCACTACAGAGTTCACTTTGCAGGGTGACCTCCATGTTTGTATTCACATTTGTATTTGTGGGATCCATCACCTTTAGACGTTTGTGATATGGATCTTTATCTAAGGTAGTCACACTAAGTTCACTTTATAGTTAATGGAAATAGATAATTTTTAGTCAGATTTATCTGCTGTCATTTTGTCAACAACTTGAGAATTAAATTAATCACACCTAGCCATATCTTTTTTCTCTCCATTAATTATCATGAGCACTTAGTATCTTGTTAAGATTTGTTTGCACTGGGTGAATCTCATATCCCTCTGCCAGGTACTTGTAACATCACGTGATTGCAATTTAGCTTTCACTGATATAATCATAACTAAAAATCTCATCAGTTTGGTCTAATTTGAGGTTAATGAGGGTTTTTCTTCCCATGAATTGATCTGGCCTACAAAGCAGAATAAAAAGGCATTGGAGTGGGCTAATATTTTTTTTAAAAATTGTCATGATATTTGTCTTTAAATAAATCTGGATAACATATGTTTGCAATAACCATTGCTGAGTAAGCAATAGTTTAAGACTGGAAGAACTATCATAGAGACAGGATTTCTGAGTCTTACTCCTATCTGTAATATTGACTTTACAGCCTTCAGGTCACTTACAGCTAGCCAGGATCCCAGGAAATAATGTGTACTTGCAGCACAGACAATTAAAAAATTAAATTAATTCTCAGCATCTTGAAAATCAGTTTAACAAAAGTCTCAGACTGCACATAAATGTAATGAAAAACAATTCAGAGAACTGATCTGAAGCTTTTCACAGCCATGAAAGTCTTTGTGAAAGAGAGAAATAGAAAGAAAAATACAAGAAATAGGAACCTCAGGTCTACACTCACTGATGTCAAGTTACAACTAACATGATCTGATTTTCTTGTTCTGAACCTGAGAGGAATCTGAACCTTGTTTGGAACCTGAGAGGAATGATGGATTTGTCTTTACAAACAAGCTGTGGGTCTGCTGGTAGATAAAACTAGCACTGAGAGACCCCAGGGGAATGCCCCATGGCCTCTCCCTTTATTCAAATAAAGTAAAAGGACTCCTCTGTCTCCTTTTTGAACATAAACCCCTGGTGTTTGTGGCTTAATCTTCCTGACAAACCATCCATTCTTCCAAGCACCAACAAAATAAAGGGCACCTGATGGACAGTTCGATAGGTATTTTTAGGTAGGTTTCCTTCTTGCAGCTTGCCAAACTCTAAGAATGCACCATTCAGGAGCCAGTTAACTCTGAGGTAAAGGATTCGGCTGCCCACCCTTTCCTGGAGAAGCAGTCCTTTTGGATGATCTAATTTTTAATGGTGTTGGTAGTATCACATGAACTGTGGTTCAGAGCAAGAAATGGAGAAGGGCTTATTAGTACACAAGTTAAACAAAAGCTACAATACCAATTTTCTGCACAGCCACTTGAAAGGAATGAGGAAACACCATGTACTTTCCTTAACCATCCGGTCATCATTCAGGTTCCTGGTTCATGCTCCCAGATAAAGGTTAAATTATAATCCAGTGGTCAAAAGACTTTAAAAAGTGATTAATTTACTCTGGTGAGTAACAGATGTTTGTCTCATGGATAGAACACATCGTTGATCAGATCTGTATCTTGAATTTTTGGGGCCCCTATGTAGTGGTGTAAGGAAACACTAACACATGTGGACTAATAAGGGTGTTCAGGTGGATCTTCGTACATCTCAACTCGTCAACAAAATTGTCATTAACAATCACAGTTTTGGCACAGGCAAACGGAGTATTCTCATGCACTAATGAGAAACTGGAAGCAGCAAAAATGTTAATTTTCAGACATGAAACACTTGATTTTGCCAGCAATAATTATTGAATATTGACAAAAACTGCCTAGTAATGAGAGCCGTGAATCAGATTCTGTTAAAATATTATTAAACTGTTATGAAATTTATGGAACAATAACTCCTGTACTACCTTGCCAAGAAAAGAGACTCAAACCAGTACCAGTAATGGATGTGAAAGACTTGATTTTTGCAACACTCAGCTATCCCAAAATTTAGGAGACAAATAGTCTTTATATCAAACTTTAGTCTTTATATAGAATAGTCTTTATATCAAAATAGTCTTTGAATCATTTATTTGCTAAAGTAATTCAAAGCTGAAGTAACTTAGTTAGCAGACATAGGCTAAAAATGAGGAAAAGGCTCACTGTGAGGTGGGCCCCAGTCTGATGGGAGCATTTTGGAAGGACTGCAGGACTCCTCCACCTCCTCTGCAGCAGCTCTACCACTTCCGTGAGTGAGGAGGCAGGAGAAAGGGGGACAGCTCCGAAATTCCTGCAGTCACTCACACCAGGACCCTCCACTTTACTATGAGTGAGGTACACTGTCCCATAACTGCATGACGAAGATTGTACTGCTTGTAGAGAAATGTATGTATGTATCTCACAAATAATGTTGATGCCTAATGCTGTGCTTACTTGGCTCTTGCTTGGAGGAACCAGCACCTCCTCTGACCCCGGGCACAGGATGGTACCTTGGGAGACAAGTAATTTCAGCCAACAGCTCTTGTCAAGCCAAGAATACATAACAAAAGGCACTCTCAGGAATTCACTGATTAGCAGCTGGGAATAGCTTGAGCTTTATCACTTAATCCAAGCCACATTAGCAAGATTTTTGTGCAGATGCAGTTATGGGTTTAGGCAAATGCATAGGCAGGGACACAGCTTAAAGTTGCAATGCAGATTTACCCTGGAACCCTGATTCCCTTGACTCGAGTACTTCCATCCAGCACAGACTTGAGTGAAACCCATCAATCCAAATAGAAAATATGAACAAAGAGAGGTCCCAGGGTCAAGCACCAGGTCAAAATGAAAACAGAGAGCAGAATCCAGACCTCTAAACTACCAGCCAACCATACAGTTCACTGGTTTGCACTCATCTTTCTACAACACACTGCTGAGATTAACACAAGACATGTGGTACTTCAAGTAAAGCAGGCGAAGAGAAAACTGAGATTTAGTGTATGAATGCAGCTTTTTTTCAGTGTAGATTTACATGTAGGCATGCATGCTTTTCTAACAGAAAACAGGATCCAAACTGATACCTGGTTTGCCTGCATGAGTATGCATTAATGATATGGAATAATAAAGTAATCCATGATAACCCAGCGTTCACAAACAACAGCACAATACAAAATACCACGTAGGCCAGATCCTGCAGGCAGCATTGTGATAATGCAAGAGCAGGCACAACCAGCATTCACAAATCACCTTTAGTGATTCACAGCTAGTACATATGACTCCCGCAACAGCAAGAAAGCTTGTGCATCTCTTGACTCTTACAAGCAGGCCCTCTTCCCAGACTATCACAAAATTCCCACCAGAGGCAGGCAAAAGCCTGGATCAGGTAACCTTTATGCTGCATGGCTACAAAAGATGTATAAAGAGAGGGAAAAACCAGTGATACTGAAAGTAATGGAAAATGTCTTCTGAGGTGCGTGCTCCAATAAACAGTGTGTTTTGTCTTTGTTTCAGAGCCACTGAGACCTGTAACAATAAGCAGTGGGATAATAGCAGGGCTGAGTGTGGCATCAGTAAATCAAGCCGTGAGGAAAGGGAGACATGTTTGTAGCTGTTTACAGAAACCATTCAAAGGAAACCAAAGCATTTTACAGCCTGGATAACCTACGTCATTTAAAGCTGGGAAACACTGCCACATCTTCACTTCATAACAGTTGTAAACTCTGCAAGAAGACAGGGTGAGTTAGATTTCATCACTGCCTCACCAACCTCAGTTCACTTTGCCACTGGCATTACTTCACTTCACCTCACCTCTGAGTAGTTGCTCTGTGATCTCATTACCAGGTTCTCATGAACAGCCTTCAGGATCCAGATGTGTGGCTCTGTAATGCCTGGGCAGCCCTGAATCAAAGGCCTTTCCCCCAAGGCAGCACTATGTCAAGTGAGGGAGCTCACAGCAAATCCATAGCTGAAACCTTAGTAGAAGGATAGGGATCTATCTCAGGCCCCAGGGACAGCTCTATCTTTTGGTGGGCTGATCAAGAGAAGGGGGATGGATCTAAACCCACCATTGCCCACAGTGGCTTAACTGACATCCCTGCATCCAGCAGCTGCTTCCATTTGTGCACTCTTGTATAGGCAACCACAACTTGTGAGTGATGCTCATGTTTCATCAGCCACTAATCTGCTCATACATCTATCTGTCTACTTCCCAGTCTGTCCACCTTAAAAATCACTTAGAAACTGAGACAAGAACAGCCACTCAGACACTGATGATAATTTAAATTAATAAATCTGGATAATCCCCTTGGGTCTGACTCTCATTTATAATTAAAATCACATTTCACAGATCAAGAAAATGGAAAATTAGATCTTTCCAATTAAATTGGCACTTTCCATAATGCCAGAGGTTTGTTCCGTGTGGCATCAACATCAAACAAGCCCAACATGTTAATTTCTGCATTCTCCAACAGTATGAAGAAAATGGTCTTTAAAGAAAAAGATTGAAAACATTTTAGCTGAAGAAACCAGAAGAGACCAAACCATCTAATGCATCTATTACAGAAAAAAAACCCAAAAAAACCCCCACCAACCAAACCCAAAACATAACCAAACAAAACCCAAAAACAACTTAGTCTATGCAGATAACATTATTTGCTTTTGGTGTCTAATGGTGTTATCTTTGAGCTGATTCCTTCTCACCTGCTTCGTTCATCTGTGGTAGTGCTAGAATTGCTGTCTTTCTTATCCACTGAGAGTTATCCAGCAGGCCTTATTCTACTCATTCTTTATTATTCTATGCAGGAGAAGTCTATGCTCAAAAGATAGAGAGTAGTAAAGCCTTTCAACAGTCTCCACATGGAACACAGAAAACTAAGAGTCAAAACAGACATATTTCTCTGTCTTATATCTCTGCCCCCAGAGAGACTGGAAAAACCAAATAAAAGACAGGTTTGTCCAGCTTCTGAACAGCAGAATATCAAATTATATGGTCAGATAACTACTTAATTTAAAACCATTTGATTAAAAAAGAGAAACTGCTCAGGGTACAGATGGACTCAACAACAAATTGAAAGCTGCTCTTGGGCTGCCTTACAAGCACCCCTATATTTGGGTTAACTGTACCAATGAGAATGTGAACATCCCAGATGTAACACCTCTTGAGCAACAGCGCAGACTGACCAAACTATTTCAAACAGGTAAGTTTCAGATTCAGTGCCAGCTTTACATCACAGGGAGTCTCTCTTCATTCAGTGGATGTAGCAGTTGCTGTGTGTGCAGAAAAAGAAAAGTGGAAGTGGAAATCAAAGGGGTCTCTCCTGCACCAGGAATGTGAAAGATACCACTATGAGACCTGGGGCCTAAGTGGAAAAAGCCCAGAGCTCCTATCTGGCCTCCAGCATGAGAAAGACTGGACAGGCCTGACTGACCTGCTACCTAAATCCCTCCCATTTATTAGTTAACTTTCAATTTCAATTGGAAATATGACCGTGGGCATACATTCTTGGCTGAGGTAAGTTTGTACAAATTTACATTGTTTGAAGATATGATTCACTTCCTTTAATTCACAATATGCTCATTTATCCCATCAAGTATCTGGCATATATTTAGTATTCTTCCATTATCTTGGAAGTAGATTATCTTCATCTCTAGACTTTCATGAGTGGGAGGAAGCATGAAGACTGGATTGGCAGTTTAATGGAGAACTTCTCAGTGGGAAAACAGCTGAAGTGAGACCTGGCTTTTATAGACAGAGACAGTGCTTGATTTAAACACTCCCTGTGATTCCTCTTTGGAGGCTCCTCAGAACAGCACTCTCCACTGCATGGCAACAAAGCAGGGGTGACAGCAGTGCTATGTGGTGGCTGCTGGCATGTCTACATCACCCAGCAAAGCATAGGCACAGAGATAAAGCAAGCACTCAGCAGCAGAGCAGCACAAAGTGTGAGGGTCCCAGTGCAGCACAGCACCTGGAAGGGAGCACCTTTCTTAGGAAATCTGCTGCTTTTACACCAAAGCCAGCTTCTCCAAAGAGCTGCTGTGCACCATTCAGACACACCAGCTTAGGTAGCAATAGGTCAGCCTTAGTCCATGTGCCTGTGATGCATGGGGTGGATGTGTCCATGCCTTTTCTACCTTCTAAAATGTTTGGGCTGCTAAAGGAGAGTTAAATATACTTCTACATCCATAAAAATCAAGCACAGGGCCACACAATAACCCTGAGTAAAGTGTGGAAAGAGGCGATCTTTAAACATATGAAGGGTATAGGAACTCAGCCTGGGCCTTTTTGGGGTAGAAAAACAACAAAAAAAAAAGTTTTACAAAATGTGAGAGTAAAGAAAAATGTTAGAGTTTTTATCTCTTTGTAAAGAAAATAATTGGCTTGGATTGAGCCCTTCCCTGGGAGTGTTTGCAAACCAAACATTACACAGCTGCCAAGTGCCTGAATACCAAAATCTGAAACTGACCTAAAATAAAAGCAAAAGTGATTTCTTTATTAGCATCCACACAGAAGACTACTCAGAGGCCTAGGTGCAGGGTGGGTAAAGACCTCTAGGATGTGATTCATCTGCCATCTGAATGTGCACGGTGTCGAGGCCTCCTGTAAAACCAACTGAATGACATACACACTAACAGGGGAAATCCATCTTCTAAAAGTGGCTCAGACAAATCATGAAGTCCTTTGATTAATGTGTGTATAGATCTCTAATACTGACTGAGAGTAATTATTTCCCTGATCTTTAACAAATCAGTCTGCTGCATTACAGTGGCCTTTCCAGGAAAGCAAAGCATCTTAAAGAACAGTAGAAGCAAAAGGAAGACTGGAACTGTTCTGTGGTACCTGTGCAGTGACAGTGAATCCCTGGGTTTCTTGTACACCAAAAGATTTTACCAAAGCTGCCTCTGGCATATCACATAGGACCACATACCTACAGCCACATGCACTAGTTTGAGCTCAGCACGACGAGGCTAATTAAGCTTTGGGTATGATTAAATTTTTTTTTCCCTGTAGAAATTCAGTATTTAGGAACTAGACCATCTCTGAGTTACTGGCAGCCAAGCAGACCACATCTAATTTTTCTCAACTGCTGCCACCAGCTAGAGACAACAGGCAGTCTAACAGGTTGTATGAGTGCTCACAGCATGATAACAGTATACCTCTTCAACAGTAGAGTGCATTAGAGATCTTCTTTTGGAAAATATTGTGCAAAGCTAAAGTAGTGACTTCTCTCAGTATTCCTGGGAGCCATAGCGAAAGAAACATTACTTCTATTTTGAGATTGAAGTTGACTTACAGAGAAGTGTAAAGAGAGGTCTTACTTCTCCTTCCAAGACTGCCAGCCTAACTGTGTTGGGCCAGAATACTACAGTTTTTCCAACAAGATAAGCCTTTATTTCCTTGTGGAAAGTAATACAAGCTTTATACTTGCTAGGAGGGTTTCCTGGTAGAGCAATACCAATTGAAGTTACGCTGGCAAATACTTCCTTGTGCTGATAAGGTTTGAATTACTCCAGAAACACATGTTCTTACAACATAATCTTGTGTTCCCCCATTCTACTTCACTGTTCCTCATAGACATATCCTATTGCATTCCAAATCCTGCTCCTACCATATTGTCTACACCTGTGTACATCTGTGCGCAGGCAGAGTTTCATCACCCTTCATTTCTCAGGCTAAAACTGCCCTGAGCCACAGCAACTTCCTGAACTGTACGGCGAGTTAACAGACATCTAAACCAAGACCTAAAGTATCTCTCCCATGCCCATCTGAATGAGGGTATCAAGGGCTGCAAACTTGAAAGTTACTGCCTGTGTTTGTTAGAGTAAATAAACAGGTTGCTCCGCAGGTCTCTGACTGACCTTAGATACAAGGTCAGTCACACCAGATGCTGCTTAATCAGCTGGCTTTGCTCAGAAATATGATAAGGGAGGGCAAGCTCCCACTGGCAGTCTCGAACAGCTCCCTTCTATTGCAAAGCAAATGGTGAGGGAGATTATAGGTGAGAAACTTGCTCACCCACCCACAGGTTGACTTTATTTCTGCACGTCATTTATTTGTGTAATGGCATTGCACAGTTGCTCCAGCTGTATGTACAGCTACATCCTTTAAAACAGATCATTCAGGTCTGATGTAACCTAACTGAGCTTAGCAGAGCTTAACTATGCTCTGCAGCTCCACACTGTAGCTGGCATCCTCAGAGCTCTCCAATGGCAACTGCTTTGTAGGTGCCTCCATGCTCTATTTAGAGGCTATTAACCTTCTCAAAATTGCTACTAGCTACTCAGCAGGTGATCACTTGGGATTTGGGGCTGGGATTTGAAGGCTCTGCCCCAGCTGAACTGCAGTTGCTTATGTACCTTGAATTAAAGTTTTTTGGTTTCTACCAGTACACTTGTCCCACTTGGTGTAACTATTTAACATTCACAGGAATGGATTCTAAAAGCCACCTTTTCACAGCCCCCATACTTTCACAAGTGAGCAAAAGATTGAACCACTGGCTCTCTAACCCCACAAGAAGTATTTAATAAAGGAGACTGAGAAAGACCAACTTCCATTTAGCCTGGGGCCTTTACTATCATATAGATTTAAATCCTTTGATTTGAATCACACAGAAATATGAACATGCATTGCTTTAACCTAAATGACTTCCCTAACCACTTAGCTGCTGGCTGTTTTAAGGCGTCTCTGTTGGGTTTCTACAGATAGAAGAGTTGCAGGTAGGTGTTTGCCAAAGAAATTGTGGATTAATTTTGTGTGGAAATGCCAGTCAGCTACTTCTGTATCTATCCTTTGTTGTTTTTTACTTCTGCTTGTTTTGCAAGCTCACATAGACAAGCCTTTGGAAAAGAAATGTCTCTAAGTATTGCCATACATTATATGGGGAACATGTTTACCATTCTTAGGGCTAAGAGCTCCACTATGGGACAAATCTAACACCAGGATATTCTTACAGTGCCTGGGAACCAACAAGCATCTAAACTTGTGAAAGCTAACTTGGCAACACCTGTGACTGCAATTCTTCACACCACTGGTGTTACTGCTGTCCAAACTGGATATTCTTTTGCTTCCTATTGTAGTAATTCCCTAAGGATTAAATCCACATAAAGATTTACACAAGTAGTGACTCATGAAGCAAGAGAGAGGATAGCTAATAGTTTTGTACCTCACAGCCAAGTTAATAATTTATGAGCAGTGAAACGCTTCAAAAGTGGCTGAGGTGGCCTGCCCATGAACCTTAAAGAGGTGGCAATCATGTCATGCTACTGGCCTGCCCTACCTGAGTCAGACTAAAGAACTGAAAACAGATCCCTCCTTCCCAGATACCAGTCCCAAGCACTTTATTCCATTTTTCTTCAAGACAAAGCACTGGCTTTACACCTAACATTGGAACTAGTCCAGACAAAGGTACTTCACTATGATTAAAAGTGGGGTTTACCTGTTTGGCTTTTTTTTTTTTTTTCTTTACTGGCTTGGTTAGCTCCTTTAATTATTTTCTGGATTCAGTGGATTCCTCTGTTAGCTACTCCACGCATAGCAGGGAATAGTGTACTGTTGTCTTGAGAATTAGAGGTTATACAGGGGTTTTGCAGGTAGAGTGATAAATGTCCTTATTTGTGAAATCATGAAGAACTCTGGGATAGGTTCTAAACTTCAAAAGTTTTAGTCCAGAGTCATAACAAGAACATTATGCAGTACACTGTCTTGTGGCTACTGGCTATCATCATTAATTTTATGTCACATCAAAAGATACACACAGATTCAATCCTTGTGCCTTCGACACATTGCTCAGCTGAAACATTCTGTTCTGAACTCCAAAGGCAACACTATCATGGAACAAATAGCAATAACATCCAGAGCTGCTGGATCTCAAGAGAATCTATGGAGAGAACTATTTTGGGCTCAGTTTCCAGGGTCACTCATTACTGCCTGGCACTTCCTGGATAACTACAGCTAGCATTCTCTCAAAAGGACAAACTTGTGTGAAACCATCACCACCTTCCTCCAGGCTTTTCCTGGAGATCTTAAGTGTTGCCATTCCTTCAAATTCTCCACATACCAAATGAGCTTGGAGCATGCCTGCAGCTTTCCAGTACATTACAACTAACCTGAAAGCAAGCCAACCACCTGAGGCTGTCTGGACCCCCTTATTCCCCTCAAGGTAAAGACCAGCAGACCAGAACTGCTGCAGATACTGGGGAGATCTCAGCTCTCCTCAGAACTGGGATCCTACACTTAACATCATAAAGAGAAGAGAGCGGGAGCAGGAAAAGTAGTTCCTGCAAACCCTCTGCTCCTGCCCCTTCTCTTTGTATTAATACAGTCCTGGCCCCCCAGCACAGTGGAGAAGACTTTGCCATACAAACCTGGCACAGAAGATGAGTTTGATCACACAGGGGATATCCAAGAGGAGCAGAGCTGAGTTTGGCTTGGGAGTTTTGACGAAATTGATGTAGGATCAGAGCTGGTTAGAGCATGGTGCTAATAATGCCAAGGCTGCAGGATCAATCCCAGTATGACCTATTTACCTAAGAGTAGGACTGGATGAATCTTGTGGGTCCCCTCTAACTCTGAATATTATGCGATTCAAGATTACGAACACTGATTAGGCAGAAGCAAGACAAGAAAAAATTATGAGAAAGAAATGATTTATGAAGAAGTAATGAAATATTGTTTTATTTGCCGGGAAAGCGGTGGCAGCCATATGAGGAACGTACTGTAGGAATTAACACGACCATAATATAATCTGCAACACTAGCAGCACATTCTCTGTCTTTGACACAAACATAGAGAGACAATGTTGTGCACTGTGGTAACAGTTCAAAATTCAAAGGGCAGACACAGAAAAGCATGACCCAGCATTCTTGGAATCCCTGGACTTAAAAGTGCTGTAAGACTTCAATGTCTTCTCACCCAAACAGTGTCAACGCCTCAGTCTCCTTATTAAGCAATACCTGAAAATGTGGCTTTATTTTGGGTGCACTCAAACGGGTTGTGTTGTATTAAAGTCTTGTTTTACATTCATTGATTATTAAGGAGCAATTCTCACTTTAAAGCCCGTAACTAATTAAACTCCTCATTGTGCTTTATTGACAGCAAAAACCATATAAAACCAAAAAGCCAGGCACTTTTTATTATACTTTCAGTACAGCATGCAGTCATCCATCCCACTTGCCTTCTAGAAATATATTTTTCTGTACTATACTTCGTAAAATTTGCATTTTTACATTCTAAACAAAGCTTAATCAAGAGATTTAAAGCTGTATTTGGAAGACACTGTTTATCAGTTTGAGATGCCACAATAGTGTTCTAACTCAGCAGATCCAAAAGAGTAGCAGGAAAAGCAATTAACAACATCAACAAGGAGAACTGAAATGTTTTAAAAACAGCCTTGCAACTCCAACTTGTAATAGAATTACACGTCAAGCACTTGTAGTACAATCATGACTTTTTGATCAGTAGTTACCCAAATTAGATTACTTCTAATTTTTAATCATATTGAAAGTTCCCTTAATGACCCATTTCTTATTTACCATAGTCAACTGGGCAAATGCTGCCTCACTGGATTTCTCCTTGCCTCAAGTAATCCTTCCTTTTTGATCCTATCCTTACTGCGTGCCTTCTTGTTCAATTTCCACACCTGTGTCTTCTTCAGTTTTGCCTCTGGGGCTGGTTTGTACACCCCTAAATTTATGCATTGGGTCTTCCTATTCACTCAGATACATGGGTATCTGAAGCATTTCCACAATCACTAACTAAATATAGTTGGATTCCTTTATTTAAGACATAGCTTTTAAAGGCATTAAAAAAATAGCATGAATGTAATCAAATTTGATAACCAGGTTCCTCAAGAATGAGTAATAAACTCCACAGCCTTCTCCCCTCAATATTTTCTTTCCTGTTATTTTCTTTCCCTTTCTGTTTTCATCTGCTATAGCTTTCTTTGGTAAGCATGCTCTTATTTTAATTTAGAGATTTTGGAAACTTGTATTACTCAAGAGCTAAATCTTATGTTCCAGTGAGTTAACTCAGTACCAGCAAAGAAACAGGTTACATATTACCATAAAAATTAAAACATTTTGAAAGCCTCTCTAATTTACACTGAATTTCTTCTACATCAAAGAGGTAGCTCCAATACCTGGACTCAGGCACTATAGATCTATCAATTCTCTACTAGGAATGTTTTCTTGTACAATTTCCCTTAAAAAGAAAGGTACCTTAGCTCAAAATCTGAAAGGAAATAAAAGTTCTGAAGATCACACCTTCCCTTATATTAACATAAACAGTTTCAGAGTATGATAATCCATGTTGCTGCTGTCTCCTCCAAAAGTGACAGCTTTTCAGTGGCTCTTACTGCAACACACATTGATTTAAGAGGTACCAGAGATCCTCTCTACCTGTTTAGTACTAGCTTAAATGTTCATCCATTTCTCTCTGAAAAAAATCCCCACCATAAACATCTGGTTAAATCTCAGCCCTGAGAAATTAAGACTTTTCAAGGCATAGATATAGGTCCATTGTAATCACCCATCTTCCTGAGAAACCTCTGAATCTTTGCCCAGGACCATTTAGCATGACAGCTGCCCAGATGTTCAGACTCAACTCCATTTCAACTGTAAGTTTCCATAGACTTATTTGAGATAATTAAAAAAAAAAAAGAAACAAAAAAAAAAAAGAAACCTTCTAAGACCAAAAAGGTGCTCAGATGCAATCACAAAAATTATCTGCCCTGATGCTACCTCACCCACAGCCAGGACCATTGGAAGGGAAGACACTATGATGCACACAGTTCCCTAGGCCACGCCATAACAGTACTAAAAAAGACCATTTGTTTATTGCATCCACCTTTTCCATCAGACAGAATATTTATTTACATGGATAACAAGCTTATAAGACTCCAACACATTGAAATTTTGCCCTAATTCAGTTGGTAAGTAGCCACCTCTATCAATGTAAGCCCCTACTTTAGAAAGGGTAAACGAAAATGAGGCTTGCCTTACCTGAAGTGTGTCAGAAATGAAGCACTGAATCCTTCTTCTGGAACTTGCAGGCAGATAGACAACACTGACAGGAGGCTATACCAACCTGAAAAGCTGAACATCATTGCACATTTTTGGAAGGGTACAATGGTATCTAACATATGGACAAGACACCCTACCTCCCCCCAAATAATTCTATTTACTCCTTACTAGCCCTCTTATAAAGTGCATTTCTGACTGTGGTGTAAAACAATAATTAGCATCTACAAAATTACAGGAAGGTCTGCCAGGCTTGCTGTCAGCACAACCTGGATGTTAATGGGGACAGTCTGGAGAGAGGGAAAGGCTGTGTATAGTAGACTACTAGGAAGAAAATGGTTTGAACTTAAAATGCATAATCATGAATGGTTGTGGTTGGGAGGGATCTCTGGACATCATCTGGTCAAACTCCCCTGCTCAGGTACGGTCACCTAGAGATGGCTTTTGAAGAGCTCCAAGGATGGAGAGTCTACCACCTCTCCAGGAAATATGCGCAGGTCATGCTCACAGTGAAAAAGTGTGTCCTGGTGTTTCAGCTTGTGCCCATTGCCCCTTTCCCTGACACAGAGCACCACTGAAAAAGAGCCTGACTCCATCCTCTTCACACCTTCCCTGCAGATATTCAGATACATGGATTCACCCTGCTGAACCTCTTCTAGGCTAGCAGATTTCAGTTCTAAACTGACCTGGGGTATCAGTTTTAAGACAAGATAACATCAGCCATACACCGCAAAAAAAACCAACATCCTGGAGTTTTTCTGAAGTCATAGACCATCATGGGAAAAGAACCTCCTTGTTCTAGTCTAGAGACCTCAAAATATTGTTGTTAACTAGTCAAAAACTGAGCAGTTCTGAGCAGTCTGTACTACATTGCTGTGACATTCTGTTACAGACTGCTGGGCACTGCTCCCCCCAAGGGGTAAACATCTCTTTTGGCCGAGCAGAAAGAGCCAGTATAAGAAACACTGAAGCTGAAGCCCAGAACTTGTCCTTAAAGTAGGGGAGATAGCTCCCTCTCTATTTTCTTGCTTCAAGGGATTCATTTCTTGGGAAACTGTATAAAGGTCAGAAGCACACTGTGCTCTATGTGATTGTGAAAAAGCCTCTGGAGAGTGATGTTACATAAATATTTACAACTACCACTACTAACCAAACCTGTTTCCAACCTCTGCTCTTCCCAAGGAAGAAAACAGAATAATAAGAAAAATTGACTTGTGGAGAATAAGAGCAGTGAAAGTCTAATTTGAAATTACTAATAAAAACTGCATACTTATCTGAACAGAAAGACAAAAAAAACTATCAAGGAGCATCTGTAATTTTCCATTGCAGACTACAGAAAACTGCAAGTCAGCTGTGACAAGAATGATAACAGGACCATGTTTTTGTTTTCTTTATTTTACCCTTGAGAAGATAACCTTTCATATTTCGGTACAGTAGAGACATTGATGATGATGTTTCCGTGATGTTGCAAAGCTCCACTTTCTTCTCACCCCTCTGGGAACAAATTCATTCATATCATTTAACCACAACACAGCTTTGTAAAAAACAGAAAGACCAGAGGCACAGCATGCTGTTGGGACTCATATATACTAATATCTATCGTCCACATCAAAAGCTAGCTGAGAGGAATTGTCAAAAAAAAAAAAAAGGATATTCATAAGAGACAACATGCTAATTCAGTGTCAGAGAACCCAGTCAGAGATGGTATTTGACTCATTTATTTCTAAAATTTTTTGGTAATCCAAGATCCAGGCAAGGACTTGGAGCTCTGGAGGTACATATGGCCTGCCAGCAGTTCTGATGTGTATCCCATAAATACGGGATATCAGACTGTGGGTGGCAGGACTCAGCTGGTGGTGAGTGACTGGGCAGCAGGGCTGCAGAAGGAAGTGACTCAGAAAGGACAGCTGTGGCAGATAATGAGGCATCTTGAGACACCACCACATGCCTAAGTCTGTGGCCGAACCCTGACATATAGCAGAAGCACCAAGATCTGCAAAAGGTTTTCATCCTTTTTTTTCAAGACTATTCTTTGAATTCCTCTCCCCCTTGCCTCTCAAAAATGTACAGTAGCTGCCCAAAGACATGTAACTGTGCTCTTCAGCGGGACCTGGGTACTTAAACTTCTAATGCACTTTTGAAGACCCCATCCACCACCTAAAAATACATGGGAACATTAATTAAATGAGATTAATATAATAGACATTCAAATTCAAAAGAAGAAATTCATCTCAACTCTTCTATAAGCCTTCTCATCAAAGAGCAGAGTTGATAGAAATTCCCAGAGTCTGTGACACTTCAAGTACAAGCTGAAACAGATTACCAGTCATTCCTATGCTTTGACAGCAGGAACTCCTACTATTTCTTGGGCATCCAGATTTTACAATACACCCGTACCTACCTAGTTTTGCACGTGAAAAAGGGTGTAACGGATATGCATTAAAGGGTATCACATTTTGTGAACTGGAATTGCAATTTACTCATGTTTAAAGAAATACACTTTGTTCTTCACGTAGGCCAGTAAAACCTACATTGTGCATCCATCAGTGAAAATAAGCAAGATGAAACATGGAACTGAAATTTTTATGCTAAAAACTGTTACAGAAATTACACAATGTCCAAAAATTTGAAATGTATTCATTTTGCATCAGTATGATCCCAGAGATCCTCTGCCTCTGTTCCAGATCTCTGCTGCACCTTCAAACAGTATTTGAGAGAACATTTACTGCTGTGTAATCAGAAAAAGACTAAATTTCATTCAGCTGATCCCTTTGCTGCATTTTTTCCTGTAATCAGTTCCACCAGATACCAATGCTCAGACTGGCCTCTTCTGGAAACAATTTTTTACAATATACATTTCAGAACTTGTGTTCCTGAAGACTGTACACTTTTCACTCATTTCATTTCTGTGATTATAACTATGGATATTTCTAGTTCCTCAGTCCCATACTCCAACGGGCTTTGTTTTCAGTCTTTTCACATGCAATCTTGGTTCACTGCAAAAGCTGAAGGCTCAATCAAATGCTTAATTCTGGTTTGCTGCCATGTTGAAGTTTTCAAAGTTGAAGCTTAGGATGCAAATAGCACAACAGGAATAACAAAATGAGAAGAACAGATAATGGAATACAAACAGCACCAGGAGTTAGACTGTTGCGCCTGTATAAGTGGCATAATATATCAAAAGATTTTTGAGAATTTAATGGAACTAAATGGGCCCAACCAAGTTCGGTTTCATAACTGACACAAAGGCCAAATAAGCATGTCTGGAACTCTGCAGATCAAAGACAGTTGTGATTATATATAAGATATTAGATAGAAGAGGTACACTAATCATTCATGACATGAGAAGTTCATCACAATAGCATCTCTTGATCAGAATTGAAGAAAATTCAGTCTGTTTCTTGATTGAAGTAGCCCTTAATATTGGCAATAAGAAAATGTTGAAACCGCTGACTCTTAAAATTGCCTCTAGTCTTCCTTTTCTGACTTCCAAGATGTGGTAAAATACAAATCTATCTGAATGAACTGTCACATTTAGCTGATGACATTTGGTCTGCAAAATACTTCAAAGGACGAATCCACATAAGTTCTGAAGTGAGGAATAGCCTACCCAGTCTCCTTCTGTTATCAGACTGCTGATGTAGAAATTACTTTTTAAAAATGGAATGATCTGTTTCTATCAGGCACCTCTACAAGCTCTTCCTCATTGCCATCTCTGTACCAAAGATCAGAGAGCAGAACCTTGTTACCACCTTCCACAAGCACAAATAAACAGGTGATGGTGCACATTTGCCATGACTGCCAGATAGCTTTAAACAGTGCTTTTAATTTATTTTCATTTCTTTTGGCAATATGCTATTTGTTTCCTGCATTAAATGGCACTTACTTTTATGGCCATGGCATTTGCTAAGTGCCTTATATATAAATAGAGGCTGCAAGAATCATGCAAAGAAATAGACAACAGCTAGTTGCGCAGGGATGTCAAAGATTACCTCACAGATTGAGGTGGGAGGGCAGGTAGTATTTCCACAAATTGACTTTTGGCTAAGAGTCCTGTTGGTAATACTTGGTGGTGCTGCAAATAAAATATTCTGTCATTGCTCAACTCAGAATAAAAGCATTTCAAGCTCAATAAGCAAACTTTCACCCCATTCACAGGTCAGGGCAGTTCCATTTACACATTCCTAAATGGTTCATCTCTGGCGAACTAAAACCTGCAGAACACTGAGGGTATTTTTCTTCCCTAGAGGGCTTCTGCAGGAGCTGTGTAAGTATGAGATCCAACTGGTCCTTTTATTTCTGTGTCTTCGTCACTGCAGATCTCTGCATTTTGAAGTCCAGTCACACTATTTTTGTTACTATCCATTAAGTCTTCTGCCATCTCTGTGTTCTTCTTGCTGCATTGACAGAAGTCACTGGAGCTCTCTATAACGCTGATGCCAAATTTGATAACCAGTGCTAGCCAGGCCATCCCAAAGAGGATCCACAGAGAGATCACATTCTTGTACCAGCTTGGATAGGTGCGATCTGGGTTCATCCCTACAACAGAATCACCCAAAACATTTCTACATTGGATCAAGAGTGCCTCAAAGGAGACATTATATGTAAAGCAAGGACAGTTGAACTATCACTGAATATTAGTAACTTCTACATAAAACACAAGCATGCCCTCTACTTAGCATGTGACCAATGCTGAAAGTATGTTTCATGAAGTGTCAGAAACAGCCTAGTACTGCTTAGGAATTGCAAATAACACCCATAAGAAAGAAAAATAAATCCCAAATTATACCTCCAAGTCAAATTGAAATTATTCACATTCAAGCACACCATTCAGTTTCTCTATCACTCAGCACTGCAGTATTCTATTAGCATGTAACTGAGGTCCCTTCAGGCGAAGAGGCAAAGCAGGTTTTATGTACCACTATATGTATCTTGTTACACCAGATATAAGCAAGAGAGTCTCTGAGAGTGAGAGAAAAGAGGCCTGAGCAGTCCTAAAACCTCCAGGAACCACCAAACCTTGGAAGAAAGTTGGAAATTATCACTGGCCTTCACATCCACAGAGGGAACATGGACAACCTGGTGCCCATGAGGCCTGCCAGGTCCTTTTCTACAGAGATGCTTCCCAGCAGGTCAGTTATTCCTCTCAGCTCTGTATTACACTAGTGGGGAAACACCACTTGAACCTTATTTTTGAGGCATAAACCACACATACAGGATTTTAGGGCAAAATTGTTTAGCCTCTACATACCACAACTGACATATTCAATTATTCCCATACCAAACCTAGTGGCAGTTTTCCAGTTACAAAGGTACTATATAGGTGAAGCCACATGTGGAAGAGGAAGAAATACCAAATGCATTACCAGAAACCGAGAGAAGTAAAGCTGCTGCAGCAACACTTGTAAAATAAGTATAGGAAAATACTGGGCTGACCCAGCTTTTGTCAAGCTCCATCTGGCTACCCTTGCCCAAGCTAACTTTATTCCTAACTTATTTACATGTGCCTACACAAGCTCTAATCATAATTTTGATGCATTACAGACAAGTCCTAAAGTAACTGCCACAAAGTTGCTTAACCATCAAGCAAGTGCTATGAAAAAAATAAAATAGCAAATCCATAATGGGATGTTTTAGTCTTTCTGACTCTCAGGAATTCAAGGGTGCATGTGTTTCTATAATCAATTTGCTTTTAATGAGAAAGTCTTTATCAAAAAGGTGTGTCCTGCATTTCAGCAAAAGCAGTGGGTGTGGATCCAATTCCATTTCCTCCGCGAAAGGGTTTTGGCATCCAAAACTAGGTAGTGCCTGGTGCCTAATAGTCTGTACCTAAAAGCTGCCTTTTAGAAAGTAGTTATCTAGGGTTTTGACAGAAGAAACAGTCCCTGTCTGTTAATGATGACGCAGAGTGGTATCTGCTTAAAACTAATGGCTGCCGATGCACTGGAGTGTGATAAATGTGCCCTCAGCAACTACTGTGATTAAACCATAGCCCTCCTGCCTGGTGGTGTAGTCATTCAAGGGACAGGCCAGTTCAGTGCCACTTACTGACTGGGAAACTGTGTCTTTGTTCTTCCACAGGTGGCATTGCTATGGCAGAATTCATGTCTTTTACAGCCTATCAAATGCCCACCACAACATACTGATCATCAGGTCTGGGGATTGCTACTGGTGCCAAACTGCCAAGTGGGGACCTTGGTACGTCATGGATTTTCTGTTCGGTAGGGAAAACAACAAAAATTTGAACTACTTACCAATCACATAGTCTCCAAACCCTATAGTGCTGAGGGTAATGAAGGAATAGTAGAAACCTTCTTCATAAGACCAGCCTTCTTTGTCAGAGAATAACAAGGGAGGTAGCAGGAGGAACAATAACAAGCCAGTTACCAGTGTACTGGTCTTCATCAGGAAGGAAGCTTTATTCTGGCAAAACAGGAAGGAAAAAAGAAAAAAAAAGATCGTCACAAGAAGTGCAGCAAGGAAAGTCCAGCTCGGTTTCCAGTTGGAGATGATGATGACAATGATGATATGATGGGCTCCACAAAAGCATACAAATATTCATTGAATTCCATTATAATAAATGGCGTGTCTGTCCCACAAGTGTGCTGCTTTTAGCTGGGATGGTTATTTTCTTCACAGTAGTTAGTAGGGGGTTGTGCTTTAAATTTGTGTTGAAAACAGTGTTAGCAATACAGAGGTGTTTTTACAGTGCCTGCATAGTGTGAAGGTCTTCTCTGCTTCTCATCCCACCCCACCAGTGAGTAGGCTGAGGGTACACAGGAATCTGGGAGAGGACACAGCCAGGACAGCAGAGGCCAAGTGACCAAAGGGATATTCCACACTATATGGCATCATACACAGCATATAGAGCTGGGGGAAGAAGAAAGCAGGGAATGTTCAGAGTGATGGAGTTTGTCTTCACAAGTAAGTGTTATGCATGATAGAGTCCTGCGTTCCTAGGAATGGCTGAACACCTGCCTACTGAGGAAAAGTGGTGAAAAAGTTCTTTTTTTTCTTTTGTTTTGCTTGTGTGCACAATTTTGCTTTACTTATTAAACTGTCTTTACCTCAACCCATGAATTTTTTACTCTTCTGATTCTCTTCCCCATCCCACTGGGAAGGGGTGAGTAACTGCATGGTGCTTAGATGCCAGCTGAGGTTAAATTTTGACACCCAGCCAACACAAATTTGGCATCATCTTGCTAAGTCCTAAACTCATGCCAGTTTAATGCCTGTTCCACAAATGTTCCCATGACACTTACGCATGCAATTCTAACTAAAACTGATGATAAACAGACAAGATAGTCTAGGACTGTGCATTGCTCACATGCTTTATCACTTTTGTTGCTGTAGGGGAAGTCATTCATCACAGAATTTCCCTCAATTAATAAACAACCTTATCTGACACCTCATAGGGCTGTCATAAACTAAATTTATTTACTTCCAGTTATTCCTTAGTATTATTGCCTTTTTGGTCAAACAGTCAGCCAGGCTGTCCTTGTAAGTCATAGGATCTCAAATACCAGAAAATGTCCTCTGTCTTTATCTTCTTTGAGATATGCCTGTCCATACTGCTTACCTGCCAGTGAAATGCCTTCTCTAGGCAATGGGCCCAATGCTGAACCCCAAGCAGCATCAGCTGCCCAATTTCATTCAGGAGTACAAGGTTCAAGGGGATCCCAAAAAGTGCAAACACAATGCAGAAGATTCGACCAGCCGCAGTGCTGGGGCTTAGGTTCCCGTAGCCTAGACAGAGGAGGAACGGAGCATTAAATCTAAAATAAAATCTGCTTACCCCTTTCCCCTGGAGGAGTGAACCTCCATCATCTAGAGAAGTTAGGTGAGAAGGTCACTGCCCCAAAAGGACCTTTTTTATAAATAACTGTAAGTTACATCCATTGTTTGTCATATCCTATTGTGGGCTGAAAAATAACATTTCTTCCCCTGCCAATTTTACTTAGTTCCTTTTCCATTTACCAGTGAATTTCCTCTCCCCTACCCACTGCCCTGGCTGGGATTTGACGTAAATGCAAACCTTCCGTTTAGTTCAATTTTTGTAAGCATTGTTGGCATGGGCTGTACTGGTAAATGATCCTGCATGGCTGTCAGATGGTCTCTGAATCACAACAATAGCGTTTTAATTATAACAACCACCCTTTTCTACCTTTATCCCACAGGACTAGCGAACTTAACACTGCCTCCTGGCTTATACTCTTTCACACCATAAGTATCAAATACATCTTAAATTGTCAAAATTATTGCCTAGAGTCAATATATCTGGAGAAATTATATTTAACCTGTATAAAATACTTCTATTTCAGACCTAAAGGAAACAGAAAAAGTGTTTTAAATTTTGCCTCTTTCTTCCAGTCACAGGAAGTGATCCAATAAAAAGTCCTGCCTTGCAATAACAGCCTTGCTTGTAACCCCAGATCATTCTGGCTTCAAAAAATCACTTGTCTCCATTCCCCACACATTCTTTTTAAAATGTCCCATAAATTTGCAGACTTCCACTTGAAATTTCCAGTGTTTTCTGCCACAAGAAAGTCAGATTTTACTAGGGTATATTTCACTGGATGCTTTCAAAGACAGAAGGACTAGCACACCACAAGCATTTCAACAGTGCCTTAGGCAGTCAGAGACCTATGGCCTTGACTATATTCCAAAATCACCTCTGCTCATTAGAGATTGCTGTATATCCACACAGGAGATTATCTTTTTACCACAAACAATGCTATCCCCTCCCACTGCCACCCAGCCATCGGCACAGCAAGCACAGAGGCGCTCCCTTCACTGCTGCCTTGTTACCTCCTCAGGGCAAGTGAGCAGTGCCCAGCAGGGAGAGGCCCCAGGGCTGGGCTCTCTATCCCAGATAAGTGAGAGTGCAAACATTTGTGGTTAACTCGACAGTCCTATTTCTTCACTAACCTCTGTCACATGCCAGCTGGTGGCAATAAGCCACGGACTGACAACGTAGAAACGTAGAAATGCATGCAGCTATGAACTGGGGATATCTACACATCCTGTGCCATGTTTTTGCTAATGAAAATCTCTCACCATGGACAACTCTGCAGTTAATTGTGCATGTGTGCAGGCAAACTACACCCAGGAAAAGGTCTGGGGGCAAACTGTTTCTAAGTATGCACCCCTACAAATCCCAAATTTTATCATATGGAGGACATCTCCTTCAATAATTTTAGACACACAATATATGTCCAATAGAGCCCCAGGAGCCTGTCCCTGGGAAGAGGGAGAGCATTCCCCAGAAAGAACGGGATGCTGTCATGTAACTAGATGTTCTGAAATACAGTCAAACAAAAGGGGCTAAATTAAGACTTCATGCCAGTGCTTACTACTTCTTTGTTTGTGAGCAGCTTTGCAATGTTAATGCACTTTTCCCCAGTAATTGCTGATTTCTGCTATCTTTCACCATTTCTAGACTAACAGGTGTGGTAAATGAGACACGTAGGCAAGTACATCTGGTAGATGACCCCTTCTAAGTGAATGACAGAAAGATATGGCTGGTGTTATACATTTCACACTGGCTGTGACATTTCAGTGGATTAGTTCCAATTTTTCTCTTTTGGAATCAGGGTGTTTTGTGGCCTGACCTGGCCCAGGAGAAAGAGCTGGGGAGCTCTGGTAGGGCTGGAGGCTGAAGATGAGTTGCATACAGTTATGGCCAGTTACTCCCAAGGAGGTTTCTCCCTTCCCCTTTCTTTTTCCTCCTATATCAAGTTTTAAAAGACTGTGGTAATGTCTTGAGCAGTTCTTTCAATCACCAATTTCTAAGTCTCTCTGCAGAAAAACATAGAAGAACAAAAGCACATGTTCTCTGGTCACTGTGTGAAGCACAGCAGCCTTCAGAATTGTGGGGATGCCCCATGGTGCAGGATGGCAGAGCACCTAAACTTAACCTGTATGTTACAATTAATTTAGAATGGGAAATTGAATTATATAGGAAGGTCTAATGTACACAACAAACCCAGCCCTCCAAACACCAGATCTGCTTTGCATTTGATTTCTCTGGCTCCCTTTTTCCTTGGAATCATCAGCTTGATACAACTTTCTGAAGACTTGGTACGCAGTTGCTGTACACACATGCCAAAAAGCCAAGTCCCATCACCCTTTTATACAAAATGTGTATATATATACACATATATATATATATATATATATATATCTCCTGTATATACACAAAATACAGTCAAATAAATAGCATAGGAGACTTTAGATTATGCAAAATGGCCAAAAATTTACTCCTGTCCAGTTACATCCACTCGTCTTTGCAAGAGATGCCAACCTAATTGTATATATACCTCAACTGTTATAAAACTCAAGCTGGAATGGGAAAACAGGACTTACCCCCTTCAGTTATTAATTGGTGTCTTAAACCATCATGAGCTATTGCGCTAGTTTGAGATTGATTGACATTTTGTTGAGCAGGAAATAGCCACCCCTGGAAGTGAGGTGTGCCTGTGGATTTCCCATGAGCCCAGTGCAACACCAATTGTGGGCCAGATTTAAAGACAGACAGGGAAATGAGCCAATCAAAAGTGAAATGCATCTCAGTAGGATATATGTTTGGCACAGGACTGCCCAGGAAGCTCTCTTTTCCTCCCGGCCTTGAACAGGTACAGATGGTGCAGGCAGCCTCGGCCCAGCTTCCCCCCCACCCACGGCCACAGAGGCCTACGGGACGGGGAGGCTGGGTCGGGCCGTAGAGAGAGCCCCTCCGGAGGGAACTGTCCCGGCAGGGAGCAGGGGGAATGGAGGGACAGGCTGGCCCCAGCCTGGCAGAAGAATTCCCCCCCTCCCTGGCATGGAGAATCTCCTGTTTCTGCAAGCCATGGCTCAAGGACATCTTATCAGAAGAGCTGATAAACAGCTGAGCTATGGGCAGACTTCCCAGAAAATGAGGTTTTAGCTGTTTCCTGCCCAGATGGACCTTTTTAAGGCATGCACCCTACTCAACTGAGAGGGGAGCAGCTTGAAGGAGATAAAGACCGGACCCAAGACCTGATGTCAAGGAAAAGACAGGAAAGAATCCAAAGTGGGAAGGAAGAATGAAGGAGTGGGCCAGGTT